>CAJRST010007779.1:16194730-16244013 GCA_907169785.1 Menidia menidia | reverse complement strand
TTGATCTTTGATCAAGACACGATTGCTGGAAAATGTACAGAACCATTTTATTTTAGATCTCGGACTTTACTGTCTGATATTGTTTTCAATGAAGCCAAAGATGGAAAAGTAAAGCGGCATCATGATACAAAGAGGCAAAAATGCATGTCCTCATATGGGGACGTTTGATTTGTGTGGAATTTGTGTTTCGTGCAGTTATTTTGACACAAAATTCTGATGTCACCGATGCTAACAGTGACGAGCTAACGCATGGTTCTGTCACCTGTCATAATTAAACATCCTCCTCTAACGGTTCGTGATGGTGGCAGCCCCGGGCAGCGGGAGATTAAAGGGTCACCTGACCGTAACCACCGGCGACAATTCCCCCAACAGCTGTTGAGTTGTTGCACGCAGAAACAGATTTGAACTTGCTGTTAGATCGTATTTGGGTTTTTTTCGGAGGTCTGCTCAGAGATGTGCAACTAAATCAGACACATGTTGTATTCTAAATGTTGGTTTTTATTTAGTTTGTAATCTAATCTCCCTGTGTGTCAGCACTACTTGAGCTAATGGAGCGAACCATTTGTGCTCTTTTAAACACCCCTTTTTGTAATTACAACCAAACAGCTACTACTGTAATTCAAGTAATAAAGTAGGGGGATAAATAGCTTTTTTGCAACAACGGATAGAAATGTTTCTCCTACAGAGAATGCATAAAAAAAGAATTTATCTTAGGTTGTAATTAAAAGAAACTGATTTTGTTGATCAAAAGGTTCCCCTAGAGTCCAGGGTAATAAGTAACTGCACGGTTTGTTCACTGCCACTGTTTGTTTGGGAAAATGTACAGATATGTCTGCATAAGTGCACTTATGGAATACACGCTTCCGTTTAGGGCTCTAAAGCCCCCTCACTCATAATGAACTGCAGCAGAAGCATCAGTAGCAACCAGATAACTGTAATTACACCAAATTGTCCATTCACCATTTACCATTCCATGATTTGCTTGAAAGGCAATCTGAGGAAACAAAAGGGTGCTCTGAAGGTTTTCTTGTGTTTCTTATCTTGCGTCAGTCACCCAGAAGACTGGGGTTTGTTAAACCCTAGTGGGCCCGGGCAGCCTCCGTCCATCTATTAGCTGCTGTCGCAGTGATGTGAGACGCCGGGTTTTATTTTTTCTATGCTGTCTGTCACAATAACAGCAATAGCGTTAATAGTAGGGATTCTTTTTGGAATGAATTTGTTAAATAAAGGGTCAGTGATTTCAGGCAGAAACAGCAGCTGGTGCTCAGATTGCTCACTGAGCTGAGACTGGTTGCTGTATTTTTAGACAAATGCTGACACCCCAGTGATTTCTTTCTGAGTCTTTTTTTTCCCTTTCCATGGCTGTGAGTCATCTGACGTCTACTGGGCAACAAAAACTGCTTTCACAGCTTTTAAATGTAGGCTTTCACATGGCCATAACTGTCACCAAAAGCCCTCACCGAGTCTCGACTCGGTCACATACTAAGTAGCCCAACCCATAATCAGTCTTAAGCCACAATCTCCCTAATTAAAAAAATTCTAGTCTGATTGTCTTTGGTCATTATTAGACCTGATAAAGAGCTGGCCAGTGATAATCTAACTCTTCCAAGTACAATCCAGATTCACTGACTTATTCCTTCCTTTCAGTTGTGGAGTTTTATGTATGAGATCATAAAGAAAAAAAGCATTCTGGGCCTCACCCGCAGACAATCCCACTGTGTCATCATTTATTTAGAAAAACTGTGAAAAACGCAGAGACAATGTTTGAAATAAGAAGTACAGCTCATGATTTAATAACAGAGCCACCTTTAGCGAACGGAGCAATTGTTTCCTCCATGACGTTGTTTCTCACGTCATCCGGGAGGAATTGGGGTCAACTCCTCTTTAAAATGTTGCTTCAGTTCACAGGAGTTTATGTAAGTGGTTGTACCATCATGTTTGGGGTGGATTTCTTCTCATAAACTCTTCACTCTTCATCAAACTATTCAGGGTTCCGATTTTACTATCATCATTTAACATGCCAATTCACACCTGAAGGGTCTGAGCATTCCCTTTGCAGATTTTAGGGCATTGCTAACAGTCTTGAAAGTTTTCCACATATTGATAATAATCCTTAATGTCATATGAGGGATTATGGTAAGTTTAGAATCGCACAATTGACCAAGTTCATTTCAAAGCTGTACCTTGTTGTTGGTTTTCCTCTTAATCCCTATGACCTCATCGAGGGACGGTTTAGTTTCTCCACATATTATCTTTTGTTCAATAAATAATGACGATGACATGAGTTGTTGCCCACTGCTGTCGTTGTCTAACTGCAGGATCCAGTGAGCACCGGATCACGTATTTCTTCATGCCCCTGATGTGTGAAACCTTTTAACCGAATGAGCTGATTGGCCAGATTATGACTCAAGAAGCAGTGCGGCGGCTGTTAGCCGGATAAGCTATTATCTGCATCTGACAATAATCCGGCTAATACAATTTTTCCATACATGGGGTTTTCCAAAAGGCAAAAGCTAGAGTTTTAAGGGCAAAGCTTTTGGAATTGAATCTTAAGGGAGGGCGTTTGGCAAACAGCCGCCGGTTCCACCTACCCTCTGCACTGATTTCCCGGGAACGGACAAGGTCGCTCTTGTTGCCCACCAGGATGATTGGAGTGTGCGGCTGGGACTCCCTGAGAAGGAGGCGGAGCTGGGCGGTGCGGTGAAAGCTTCGCCTGTCGGTCACCGAGAAGACCAGAATGCACACATCGCACTGCAGGGTGGAAAAGTCCTACGGAGCGCAAACACAAACACGTATAAAAATCCTAAGCTCGCTGTAGAAAAAAAGCCTCATCTGCTCTGAATAATAATGAAATATGGCTCCCGACCCAGGATATGCAGGATTTGAAAAAAAAGGTTTTCATTATTTTCTGTTTCTGGACGTGATGAAATGAAGGAAATAAAGGCTCATCCACCAAAAAAAGAGGGGTTTTTATGGGTAATGAAAGCAAAATCATCCACTTGTGTTTATGTCAAATGACTGGCCAGCTCCAGGAAATTTAGGCCAAGAGTTGAACATTTGTGGAAAAAGGATGGTGGGGGCAAAAAGAACCTGAGGTATTTCTTGCAGCAGTGGGTGTCAAAATCAGAAAGATTGCACAAATTAGACCTGTACAGGATCCCTGAAGAAAAAATTGTTCTATGTCCACAAACAACATTAGAGGGAAAGTATACATGTGTAATACAAGCCGTACTGTAACAGAGTAGGTGAGCATGCGGTCAGAGCAGAGATCTGGTGGCAGCGCGGCAGGTGTGGGATGTTTGGCAGACTCTGTGAGCAGAGCGGGGATCTTTTACAAGCCATTAACAAATTGAAAGTTTGTCCTTCAGCATTTCCCAGCCCCTGTTTAGGTGCCGAGGCCAAGTGGGCGCCGGTCGAGTTGTTATCGCTGTCCCGCAGAGGAGGCTCTGCTAAACTTGACCGTGTGCGCATCACGCTTCACTTTCAATCTGACCCTCTTGACAATGACCACTAGCAGCCCGGCAGGGCCTCGCTGTGGCTGAGGCCCCATTAGCTGAAGTGGCTCTGGCAGAAACAGCGGCGCGCACCGGGACCGCCTGGAGGCGGCCTTCTTCGCTCAGTCAGCTGAATTCATTTTCATTTATTTTCGTGGCTGCAGCTCGGGTTAAGGAAAGACTTTTACTCCTGCACTGCTGCATTTTACACGTCAATATTTGCTTGCATATTTGTTTATTCAAAAAATTTGAACATTTGGAGGCGAGCTGAACTCAATAATAACTTCTTCTTAATCTTGTTTAATTAAGGGTTTTGCAAATGTACTACTATACTAAGAGTAAAATCTAAAGCAGTTGTTTGTTCTATTCACGTGGACTGGACATCGATTTAAGGTTCCTTACGCAATGTCAGACCAACCACTGTGTGTCACAGTAGATTAGCACAAACATGGTCCTAAAAAAATGCAAACAAAAGTAATTCAGCTGTAGTTTAATAAGCCAGTGTATCTCTTTGTGAGATATTGATTCTGATCATATGCCTCTCTTTGCAAGAGGCTTTTAGCTGCATGTTGATTAAGCCTGCTCGCTCTGAACTGCATTACATAGATTTACACACTAACATGGACACAACACAGACAGGTAGAGCATCTGCACCTCCTGTGAAGCAGCTCTTTAGGCTCAGCTATCTGCACATAGCAACTTGTTCTCTTTGCTGTTCGATATGTAAAATGTGTATTTCAAAATGAGTGTATGCTCTTTATGAGTAACGGAACATGTAAGCCTGTCTGCAGCTGTCACAAAATGAAAGCAAACGATCACTAACCCTTTTGGAACAATAAAGTCGGAAAGTCGTTTTGAAACCTGTATCGTGTTTGCTCACTTTTCTCCAGACTCTGGACACTGCAATGCAATATCAGCCACTTAAATGAAAACAGGACCCACTGTTGAAGAATGAAAACACACGCGGGAGAAACAGTTTCAGATCACAGTAGCTGAGACCTCAAAATGAATCTACTGTGTTTTTGTTCATTTTAGTGGGCAATTCCAGGAAATATTCTGAAGCTTTGATCAGTTTACACTGACATAAGCAGAAACTGAGGGCTATTTTATGGCTGCGGTAAGCTGGGAATCTATCACTTTCAATTATAGTATTCATGTCCTGATTATTATTTTTTATGTAGTTCAAAAGAGGGGGGTTGACTTTTTGGGGACCAAAATTCCTGTGTGGTTTGCATTATAACAGCAGGTCTTCATAAACTCGGAGAAGGGGCATTGTGTGTGTGTGTGTGTGTGTGTGTTGTATGTGTGTGTGCGGACGCGTGAATGCCCTTGTCCTACATCCACAGCCCTAGAAGCACTGTAAATTCCAGTCCTCCGGGGAATTTCAGTCGCCTGAAAAATTCAAAACGTCTCTTGCGGCCAAGAACCATCGGATCCGAAGCCCGGAGCAGGAATTTCACGGAGAGAGCCTTGGCTTGTTGATGGAACACAGGAAAAAGGCAGGATGAGAAAAAGAAAAAAGGAAAAAAGCAGAAGGGAGGGGAGTCGCTGGCCACCTGTCACCGTCAGACAGGGGGGATGAGGAGCGGGGAATGAAAAAAAAACAAAGACTTAGAGGAACGAAAAAAACAGAGAGGGGGACACTAATCTGTGCAGGAAAACAAGCACAAAGACAGGGATCGCTTAAGAGTGTGATGCAGAGCTCCGGGAGAAATACTATGAGTAAGTAAACGTGCCTCCCAAACGCAGGCAGAGAAACTTGCGACGGTGCCAACTCTGGCTGCCTCTCTTTTCCTTTTTTCCCTCTCGTTTAAGCAGCTCCTCTCTGCTCACGGAGAGCAGGCCATCTGTCAATACCTAATCCTCCCATACTCACACGAGCTGGCAGTCAAATGCAAAAGCAGGGCCTACATACACTCATATATGTGCAAATACACACTGTTCTCACTGGGCAGCCAGATAAATGTTATTAAAATCCTTTAATAAGAAAGAAAACTGACTAACAAGGCTGCTACTTTCAAGTTTTACTTGACTAAAATCTCCACTTTATAACAGGTTCCATACTCCTATTTAAGGGAAACGCTAATGCCAAGATCCATAGGACTGGTGGTGTTCTTTTTTTATGAGAGGAGAAGCTGTAACACACATAAAAGAAAGTTAAAACTAGGGCCCGAAGTTTTTATTGCGTTTCAGAAATCGCCCTGGAAATGGGGTTTGTACTAATAAAAATCCTAAGCTCACTGTCGAAAAAGCCGCATCTGCTCTGAATAATAATGAAATATGGCTCCCGACCCAGGATATGCAGGATTTAAAAAAAAGGTTTTCATTATTTTCAGTTTCTGGAAGTGATGAAATGAAGGAAATAAAGGCTCATCCACCAAAAAAGAGGGTTTTTATGGGTAATGAAAGCAAAATCATCCACTTGTGTTTATGTCAAATGACTGGCCAGCTCCAGGAAATTTAGGCCGAGAGTTGAACATTTGTGGAAAAAGGATGGTAGGGGCAAAAAGAACCTGAGGTATTTCTTGCAGCACTGGGTGTCAAAATCAGAAAGATTGCACAAATTAGACCTGTACAGGATCCCTGAAGGAAAAAGAGTTCTATGTCCACAAAGAACATTAGAGGGAAAGTACACAAGTGCACACTCTGTGGTTCCATGACTAAATCAGAGCCTATGCACACACAGAAATGATAATAGGGCAAAGTCTGCTGGCTGTTCTTTCTCTAAAACAGCCTTCAGAAGCCTAAAGCGGTGCATGATCCTTTTGTCATGTTTTACAAAAAGAGAAAAGTCTCAAAATAGCCCTTTTCATGTGAGCAGGGTGTAGCACTTGTACAGCTATCAATCCCAATTCATGAGAGTGTATCATAAAAAGATAAAAACAAACCCAGCTTTAAATTCTGTCGCTTTTTCTTTCCGTTCACATTCACATAAAAAGCTGTTTGAGTGCAGGGAAAGGCCTGCTTTTTTTGGCCTTGCATCGTCAATGTTACTGGCTTCTGGGAACTCTTAATTATTTTCACACTCAAAATGTCAGCTGGTGGAAGCGGTTAGCATCTATAAACATGGATTTCATGGAGAGAGCGTGCTCGCTTGTCAGAAAATCTCTCATAAACGTCTGGAGACAGATGGTGAGGTGTTGAGCTGAGGTCAGACTGAAGAAAATAAATGTGAGAGCAGCTCACACGTTTAGTTTTGCCTCACGTCATGTCATTTACAGGCCCACATATATCTAAATTAGCTTTTATGTGTGCATGGGCTAATGAGCTATAACTGTGCCAGTGCTCTTAGCTGCATAAAATGGAAGCTAACCTAAATAAAAAGTCCAGTTTCACTTCGTATTCATGTACCCTTTGTATCCTGGTGGCAGGATTATTTTGTAAAGAAACACTCAAACTAATGAATCTAAGACAGGCTTGTTTTGCCAAAGACAATTTTTCAGATAAGCATTTATGCCAACTTTAAAGCACGGTAGTGGAAATGTTATGATTGGGGCTTGCTTCGCTGTCTTACGACCTAGCTTTTTTGTAGTAATTTACTACTGTAGAAATCCTTCCAACATGTAAGAAAGTGACAGACGACAACATGAAACAAAATCCACTGATATACTGGGAGATTTGAAACACAACATGCAAACCATAAAAGTCAGCGGACACAAAGAAAACGTGCATTCTGCTACGGTGGGCAAGGCTAGATTGTGAATCCAGTTAATGTTCATGAGCACTTTTGAATGAAATGATATTTATGCCAAGTAAATGATGAAAAAGCTCATTTTCCACGTTGTTGACCATCTATAGCTCTCATTGTAAGGATAACCTTAGATGCTTACTTTTTTCTTTATTGCAAAAAGTGAACCATTTCAACAATGTTCTCACTTGGCTATACTGCGCACATACATTAGCATGCACTCAAAAGCCCCACACAAGATAAACCATTAGTGAAAGGGACTATGAATCACACATCAGGCATTATTTGCATAACAAGCTGTGGCTGCGCAGCACTCCAAATATTATTCTTTCCAGTAAAGGGAGAAAAAAAATGAAAATATGAAACGCATTTGACCTCTACTTAACATTTTGGTTTGTACTTTGGTTGCATGTTTCGTCATGATGCAACATGCTTATTGCTGCCTGGGACAAAGACTTTAAATATTTCAATCTATTGACTCAAATTTTGTTTGCCTTGCAAAACCAGATATATCAGCAAAGCCGCTTAAGGTCTTTACATAGAAACAAAAGGTCAAACACACAACCACCTACTCGCACAAACACTCGCTCACATGCACAGATAACTATATAGACACTGTTGCAACCATTGGGCTTTATCAAAAGCAAACACATGTCCTTTGCACACATCTGCTTGTGTTGTATCCGCTATTTTGACCGGCCGTCAGTACGGCATGAAAGAGCATCCGGATCAATAAAGATGCTGGCTTGATAAATGGAGGGACTGAAAAAGGGACAGGGACTGAAACCAAGAGAGGGAGGAGCTAACTTTGGAGGCGCCAAACCTCGCGCAGTGGCTAATGCGTCAACGTTAGCATAAAGAAGCTCAGATGGAACGCAGTTCTGGTAAGTTTGCTCTTTTTCCTGACCAACTGTGCTGCATCTCAGGAGACAATGCTTCCCCGAGGAAATGTACACACACACACACACACACACACACACACACACACACACACACACACACACACACACACACACAGGCACGACCACATTACAGCTGACATCATATCACAACACAGCGTTGCACCACGTGGATGGCTGCAAAGCCTTTAGAACCACCTCACAAACATACAACAAACAGATATACAGAATCGGAGCGATTGTGCCCAGATACATGACCCAGATTCACAAAAGTTCAGCCTCCAGCCTGCCCTTTAGCAAATCTCCAAATCCCTGCCCAGTTCAGGAAGGCTGTTCCTGACGATCTTTGACCTCACTGTGGAGGAGGATAAAGGAGGATTTCCCATTTGAACACAATGGCGCATCATTATGCTACCTTTGAGATACATAACATTTGACTTTTGGTTTTATTGGCCTTGATGTGCAGAATATTTAAAAAAGAACGTCACCTGACGTTTTCTTAAGTAAATAAGCAGCTGTTAGTGGTATGCTGTTAACACGGTTAACTCGATTAAAAGTTTGATTGGTTTCTTCATAATCGAGTGGGTAATTATGCTGATATTCCAGTTGCCGTTCTCCTAAACATGTGTCAAGTACCTCAGAAAAAATAAATGAAGACAACATCATCATTCCCTCCCTCCTCAGTAAAGATGATGCACCCGGTAGAGGCTGAACAAAGTTAGCAGCTGGGCTAGGCATCAGTTAAAATGGGCATCTGGCTTTATTGGACTGAACAGAAGAAGGATCGCATTAGAACTGATCGCATTATGGCAACAGCACAAATGCCTCTGTGACATTTCACTGCTCTTAAAATGGCAGCTGTCGATAAAAGCGAATTTCCACCAGGTCAAAGATAAGAAATAATCTGAAAAACAATCCAGCTGTGAACTTGAAACTTGATATTTTGTCTTTGTCAGAATCTTTACTCTGGGCTTTCAAACTCAATGAGATTTCTTTTTTAAGGTATGGGTGGGCGGCGTTATTCTGTTAGATTTTTTTCAAAGTTGTAGATTTTATGGGAGACTGAGTCAAACGAGCCAAACTGTTTTGACGTGATAACCTATCTGGATTTAGGAAACAAATTAGGAACCTGAAGTAGAGCAGAACACTTCTCATAAGACTGCAGAACAGCAAAACAGGAAGGAGGAACATGCTCTGGGATTTCCTTTTACTGGACATGATTCAACCTTATAATCCGAATCTGTTTCAAGAACTGGCTGAGTGACATTTTTCTTCCCTCCAAATTTAGCAACGAAACGTAGTCCGGCAGCAATTATCTACCTCCAAATTACATCCTGGGGTTTTTTTCTGGCGTGCTTTAACATAATAAACCATCCATTCTTTAAAGGTCAGCAGCAATTCCTCCTAAATGCATGCAGATGAACACAGATACAAACATCTCTGACTCACATTTTCTCTTTGCCCGAGGCAGTGCAGCTCTGTTGTCAATGATAAATATTTCAAATTGAAGCTATCAAATAATAAAGTCTAGATTCTAGAGTCTAGATAAACTGTACAAACACTGAGGCAAACAAATGAGAAAGAAGAGAACAAATACACACATATAACATGCAGTCAAATTCATCCTAAAGCAGGACAACACAGACTGTCTAGGTCAAGGCCAAGTGTGTCAGGGTTTCTATTCTGGGAACAGAGATAACTTATTTAAACCATGCTACCCATCATGTCATTCACAAGGCTCGGCTGGGCAGACTCTCTCTTCAGTGCATGTGTACCGTATGCTGTTGTGTTTTTCGCATTTGAAACGTGAGCACGCATCCACAAACATCTGTTGGCAGTCTTTCCCAACTGAGAATTTATAAGCCCCGCGTTTACAGTAAGTTCCACCTGTGGTTAGCCGAGCCCCGCGCTGCCCTCAGTGCATTTTACGCCAGCTTTTTTACATCCATCAGCTCAAAGCAAGAAGCACTCAAAGTAGCAAATGCAGAGTGAGAGTGTAACAGTTTTTTTTCTTTTTTTCCCCAGCCTCTTCACAGTTTGTAATGCAGGGCAACGTGTGATGAAGCCCCAGTGTCAGATGCTGACTGTTTAAAGCACGATTTTATGCCTGAATGAGTGATTAATTCGGGCTACGCGTGTGTGTGAGTCTGTATGTGTGTGCATGTTACTATGGCAACCCGGCTGTAGGTCGGGTTGCCCCGGAGAGAGCGCTCGCAGCCCCGGCCTCCCGGGGGCGGCGAGACGTGAAACGTCTGAGGCCGGGCGCCCGTGTCACACAGCTGGACGACATCTGTCCCCACACCTGACTCTGTGTGTGTGCGTGCGCTTGGATTTTATGTGAACATGTCCTTAATCTACAGGCATTACTGGAAAAAACAAAAAAACAAAAAAAACAGCACAGACAGATGAGCACAAATTGCTGAGTGGGCCGCTGTCCAGTCCCCTCTGCCCCCACCACAACTGCTGACCGCCTTGGAGTGGGTCCAGGCTTCCCACAGAACCACGTCTGTTGCTTCCATTTGAAAAAGCCCCGCCCCGCATTGGCCTGAAGCCGAGTAATTATCTTTTCGCAAGATTTTAGCGTGAATAATAAAAAAAAAAAGTGACAAATATAAAGTCATGTAGTGAATGGATGGGGAGGATTTCAGAGTGATGACAGCTGCAGGGAGGACTGATGGGGAGAAATGAGCGAGTTTTTCTGAGGAGTTCTCTGGAGTTAAATGTAGCGGCATGTGAATAATTTAACCTTATGAAGACGGCCCCTGCTGGGCCGGTGGACATCTGGAATAGATCCACTCTGCACAGTAATTACAGTGCTGCGCTGTTCCATCATATCATTAATATCCATAAATAACAGCATTCTGTTTGACTCTGCATAATTCATTCAGTGTCACAAGGTTCATCTCGACTGCTTTTCCCGGCTGCCTGCTGCGTCTCAGCTTTTCTTCTGCTTCAAAAACCACCACCGAGGGTTCACTTTTCAGTCAATATATAATGGAAATCTAACTTTCTTCTTGCGGCTGAGATCATACGTCGTCATTTGACATCACCAGCGAGTCAAATAAGCAAATGGAAAACGTGAGACATCCCTTTGTTTTTGCGCCCCCCCACACCTGAATGTTCATTGGGTGAGTCATTCAGGTTTGCAATGGAAACATACATCCCCTCTCACAGTATTCACCCCCCTACAGTCCAAAAAGCCTGCAGCAAATAAACAATGATAACAAAAAAAATAAGCCGTCAAATTCAATTTTTGATGTGGAATTAAACTAAAGACAAAAACTGCTGCGATTTTAGGATCTTCTGTGCAGTTTAGAGCATCAACACATGAGCAGATGCACATAAAAACCAAAATATGGCAACTTTTTTACTCTTAAGTAGATAGATTAATTGGTCAATTCTCCTTTTCCCCCTAAGGACAGTTTCTACGTTGACATTTCCTACCCAGGTATGCTTACATCCTCCCCAGGCCTCTGGAACTGAGCACCCCTTCATTTATTATTAAAGGTCTACAGACCAGGATGTAGATAGCTGACACTTGTCTGTTTTCAAACTTGTTTGAAAGGCCAGATTATTTGCATATCTGGCCATCTCTACGTACTACGTACGTCTACGTACACTCTATACTCCTTGAGGCAACACAGAGGGAAACCTTTTGTGACAGTTTTCACTACAGCAGGTCAACTCAATGAAAGACTGTCTCTAACTCCAAACCATGACCTTTTCCCTAGCTTACATAGTTTATGCACTTTAGTAAACAACCTAGCTAGGAGACAGTGTTGCCTAAACCAAACCATGCTTCAATATAAACCTTCTATTCTCACCAAACGGTTGGTGAGAGGAGAATGAAAAGCAGTGAGTTATGGGCTCAAATGGGATAGAAGAAAAAAAATCTGGGCTGTCACTCACCTGTTTCCAGTTGTCGTAAACGACTACTTTGCTGTCCTCATCGTCCACCGTCACCGTGCACTCGTAGCCCTCACCTGCAACCAAATGTACACATGACACCAATCAGCACAGCATTTACTTCTGTGGATCAAATGTCTGCTCATTATGATGGTAAAGTGTTTTGCATGGCAAAAAATGTGAGAATACACAATTTAAGAGCTGAAATTGAACCAACTTTGCTTTTGTAAAGTGTCTGCAGTTACAGGCACGGCCTTAAATTGGTAACAGACCAGTCTAAATCATTCAAATGTCCTTGACCTACTCCTGATACCTCAACCGGGTGTCTGTGGGGATGTTTAAATAACCAGGGCTCCAGGACATTCTTCTGCAGATAGCTTTAAACTTGAACGTTTTTCAGGGATTATTTCTGTTACCACCAATAAAACCAAGACCAAAAGCCGGCAACATTTCTAACTCGTTTTTCTGTACATTCTAAAGACTTTGATAGAGCTGAGATGTCTCTCACAACAATATAGTATAAAGTACAACATAGTTTTATTATACAAAGACATACGATTCAAAATACCAATGGTTTGATTCACAGAACTAGTTTCTGGAATAAATTAGATGCTCCTTATTTGGGAAAAAAACATATCTCTTTCATATGATTATTACACCCTTTGATGTTTCTACATTTTCTTTGAACTAAGTTTCTTCAGTAAATCCAGAAAATCTTGGATAACGGAGATGGCTGCTTCAAGGAGCAAGCACTCGAAATGAACTGGTGTAATTCAGTGCTGCTACTGGTATTTTTCAAAGCCATTACTCCGCTGACAGCTGAAACACGAGGCATCTGTTCGTAAGTGTCACAAACGTGTTAAAAAACTAAGAAAACAGAAGCTAATTAAACAGGTGTTGATTAAGAGTTGTGTCGCACTTCTTTAATTGGCTCGTAGTTCATGCATCTATGCATGACTTAAATCCGCAGACGTGATAAGAGCAGAACTATAAGAAAATGTGCTATTTCTGGGATGAGATATCTGCTGTTTCACATGGGAAACACGGGAAAAACACGGGCCATGGTGACTGCTGTGCTGAGTAACACAGGGCCGACTGGCTCTGCGCCTTTACCACAGAAGTCACCTTTTGGTGACAATGATTGATTGAGATGGCCGAAGAGTTGGAGACCAGGGCTGATTATTCCTGATGTCCCACTCAGTGGTCGGACTTAACCACCCTTTGACTGACAGAGGCCACGGGGGGATGAAGAACTGAGAGACCCTTTTAAGCAGCTTTGAAGATCAGAGGGGAAATAGATGCCATTTTCACACAAAGATCATACGGCATGGCACCAGGACACCACCTATTTAAGCTTTTCTGACCAGTCTAACGCTACAGATGGATAAAAGTGGAGATAAAAATGAGCTAGTAACATGGTTTTTCTCTCCGTGCCACAGAAGCCTATAAACTGTGGGAACCAGTTTGTCAGTTGGGTCAGTTGGTCATTGACTTATCAACATGTTTCCTTTAGTTTAGCCTATTGGGAGAGAACATTTTAAACTATTTTAGGCATCTTTTAAAAGTGATTTTTAGGCTGAAAAGGATGCTTAACATAAACCTCAAAGCAATTTTTTTAAGAAACAAAAAATCCCTCCCACTCCCTGTTCCAGCCATTACCACAAGCCTGTGTCTCAGAGTCTATAGACAGCGATCTGTCCGACTGTCCAGCCAGGGATAAGGCGAGCGACGACTTGCCCACGCCATTCTGTCCCAGCAGCACTATCCTGAGTGCCCCCCCGTGGCTGTGGTACGCCGGCTGGGCGGCGGCCGATTGGCCGAAAGAATCCTCCCGAGGCACTCCTGTGTCACTGATAGGCAACGCGGTAGGGTCGTCCAGGCCGGGGATCCAGTCACCGTCCTCGGACACGGCCTCCTCCCTCCGCAGCTGGTGCTTGACGGGCAGGGGGGTGCTCCCCCGCCGGAGGGGCGGCGCCGTGGTGAGAAACATACTGTACTGGAGTCAGTTTGACAAAAGACAACAAAAAAGAGAAGCGTAAGTCCAGAGAAGTGGCAAAACATGCCGTGAAAACAGCTTTTAAAATGCCCCTAAGGTTCCAAACGGGCTGCAGAGATACAGGTGTGGCAGACTAACCCACAGAGGTAAAAAAAAAACAATACCACTCACAAATAGAGGGGCAGCACCAGTGTAAAGAAGGGGGAACTGATAACAATGGATGTGAGACCCGGGAGGTGGCAGTGTGAGAGGGATTTTTTATTTATTTATTTATTTAATCAGGACAGTGCACATTAATGAACAATCTCATACAGATTGTAAATTAGCCAGATTGTAGCACAGTTGCTAATTCGCATCTGTCGTCCTGAGGCAGGAAGACAAAACAACACAAAATCACATAATACAAGATGCTGAGGAAGAAAAAAAAACAGGGCCTAAAGATATCACCAGACAAAAGGTGATCAAGTGGGGTGGCGGGGTAATGACTCGAGGGAGACACAGAAGCAGGGTGGAGGACCTCGAAATAATTGTGGGAGACAGCAGGTTGATGTGGATTCATTAAATGAGGTGGAGAGGAGGTGTGTGTGAGACAGAGAGAAGGAAAGAGGCAGGAGTTGTGTGCAGCGGGGGGGAAAAGTGCGGTTTTGTGGGCTCTAGTCCACATAACGAGGGCATCTTGGCCCCACAAGAAAAGAGGTCAAAACAAGTTGTCATCATCCTTTGTTGTTTCAAATTTCCCATCAGCACTGAGGGCTACCTGACAGACATTTGTGTCCCCCAGCAACAGTTCGGCTTAAAAAAAAGTGTGCATTTTGTGTTAGCTTGTGTGCACGTGCGTGCGCGTTTAGCTACCGCAGCAGGTCAACCATAGACGACCCTCATCAATATTAAAACAGCAATTAATCTAGCTCCAGTGGCACTGCTGGGCTCTGAGGCGGCTTTCACACAAAGGAGAGGGACGCGGAAAATACTAGAAAATACTAGAAAATACTGTCATACGAGTTCAGAATACCCATCAAGGAAAGTTGACCACTTTAAAGCTCAGTTCAGCGAACACTCGAGCAAAACTTGTAAACATTAAAAGAGTGCAATTTAAGTTTGTAAGCATATTGCAGTACTGTGAATAAAGTGGAAAGTTGACTACATCACAATTACATCCACCTCATTATGAGGTCATTTACTACAATATATTCAGTTTAATATTCTACAGAATAAAGCAGTGTAGAAAGTGTGATGTAGTGTAATTTCGGGTATTATTTACGAGAGTTGTGCCATAGAGTATTGGGGTTTTCATCATTATGTTGTACATATACAGTATATGATATACAATGTGTAATGAACATATGCATATTTGTGTGTGTATACTAAAAAATAAATTAAGCTCCACTGACATTTGCTGACAACTGTCATGGAGTCAATTCTTCTTTCTATCAATCAGACATACTGATTTGGTTCTTTATGGATTTGTGGGACGGTGGATCCCTCCGCCTGCTGACGCTGAGTGAGGGGCAGGTATCCTGCCCATCCATCACAGAGACACACAGTCACGTGCACTCACACCTACAGCCAATTTACGATTGCCAATCAAACTAAGCTCACACAGATTTCTTCAGTCGGCGAGCAGAAAAGAAATCACTGGAGAACACATTTAGTGTGAGCCGCTGCAGTTATGCAGAAAACAATTGTTGTGCAGCTCTGTTTGCCTTTACTAACATAGTCTAACAGCATTGTTTCTGCATATTTGTATAAAACACAGTTGTGTAGTCTGGGTTATTTCTGTAAAGCATTAAGAGAAGAGAAGATTGAGCTCAGTAATGTTAAACTGTATTTGAAGCAATAAATCATAGTACAGTGTCATATATTATTGTATGGTATAGAAAACAGTGTCCTAGTGTTATATTAAATGAGACACTATAGAGCATATTATAACTGTTGTGTGCCTAATGGTGCTGTGTAGTGTTTTGTCACATGGTACAGAATAATAAACACATTGTGCATACTATACAGAAGACTATAGGTTAGATTGATGCTACACTGTTGTAGAACAGTATTGTATAGATATAGTGTACTGTTGTTTACTGTATGGTTTTGAATAGCTGAGTGTGTAAAATGTTGTGTGGGGTGGTGTATTATTGGATAAGTGGGTCGTCTTTTTTGCAACATTGCATTTGTCACAGTAGAGTTTTTTTTAAGCTAAAAAGATCTGGTATATTGTTATTGTGCAGAGTTGTGAAGAGTGCTGTGTAGTGTTTGTGTCTTTTTTGTTTTGAACCACTAAAGGTGTGGCTGCTGGTGGCACCTCTGAGGCTTTCCCCCTCTCACCATGTCTCGCGCTCTCGCTCTGCACTCAAACTGGATGTAGATTGCTCAATTAGGTTAATTGAACGAGCTAATCAATTAAGCCTGCGCTCTGCGCGCGCGCGCGATGGGCGCGCGCACATATGGAAGGGAAACCGAGACCGTGGGGCTGAGCCAGTGTGTCAAGGGTTAATCTGCTCCCCGCCAGGATGTGGAGAAACTGGGGCAAACAACGGTGCGCAATACAAAATTAATACTACAGGCAATGTTTTGTCTCTCGTTCGCTCATCTTTACAACCCAAATAACAATGACTCTGCGCTTTCCTCTGAGGCTGTGCATTGGCTATAAGGACTTTGTCCACTACTTTAAAACCAGGAATACATCATTCATCACGCAGTAATTATTTTCAAAGTGTCTGTGGAATAATCCACGTTTATCACTATAAACCTGACCAACCACATACACACATACACACATATATATACACACACACACACATATATATATATATATATATGTATATGTGTGTGTGTGTGTGTATATGTGTGTATATATATATACACACACATAATGGACCAGTCTGATGGTCCATCCAAAGAAGACCTGTCCCACTGTATAATATTATATTCCGAATGCTGATTAAAGCCATTTCAACTGTAGTAAAAATCATGTGAGGTCCCAAAAAAAAGAAAAAAAATCCATAGTAAAATTTCGCCTACCTGTGAGCGTCAACGTGCACGTTATTGGCTATTGTGCCACACACGCGCGCGGGGCGTCTTTACTACAGAGAGGGGGGGGAGGATGAGCGTCTCCTTACCTGGTCAGCCATGGTTATCGGTAGGTCTTGTGTTCAGGGGCGCGGGCTCGGTGTGGCTGGAGTCATCTGTGCGCGCTGCGGACCGGGGATCACACGCACGGCCGCGGTGGCACGCGGCGCACGGAAGCGACGCACTGCGATTCATTTACCATGGTTTTTTACCATTTACCATGGCGCTCCGGCGCGTAAAAAAACCCACCACTCCTGCTGCCTCTAAAGGGAAAACCGGGATAGTTGGTGGTGAGGGGGGAGAAGCTACACCTGCGTCTCCGCTTGGAATAACCGTGGAGAGAGAGATAAAGCCATCGGTGGCGCTACACGCCCCCCCCAGTCCTCTCCGTGTCCCGGCGGACAGCAGTCTGTGCGCCTCCCTCCCTACCTCCACTTAATACCTGCATCTCTCCCTTTCTTCATCCCTCCCTCTCTCTCTCTCTCTCTCTCTCTCTAAAGTGTGCTTTAGGAGGCGCGTCCTCGAGTGAGCTCAGTGATCTCCCTGTGAGATTGGAGGAGGAGGAGGAGGAGAGAGGGATGGAGAAGGGTAAGGGAGTGCCCCTCGCTCCCTCATGAGCGAATCTCTCTCAGCCCACTGGCTCAGGTTCCTCCATGTGCCTTTGTCACACGCCGGGTTTGGAGCATCTTACCCGGGCAGTGGAGCGGGGGAGCTGCCGCCAGAGGGAGGCAGAGACACCTCCAAGAGGAGGTGCTGTCAGGATTGTGCCCTCATTTCCAAAATCTGACACAGTTTGCCTAGAATCCAATAGAATATAATAGACATGCTTGGGTCAAAACAACGCAGACAAACAGGAATAGGACATCCACTTCTGAGTCCGAACTTTGAAACAAACAGTTGAATTTCTGGACCTTCTTGCAAGAATTGGCTGTTTCCATTCAGGGGTGGGTCCTCATGGAGCCGGCCTGTAGCTAGGAGGCACCATGCACTACATTTGATAACAACCTGTTAACCCGATTCTTTAGCTGGAAACCTGATAATAAACCAGAGTGGATCAAAAGCATAAAAAAATACATTTATTTGGTCACCGGCAAAGCCCCAACTCTGTGTGTGATGGGTATATGTCTTCTGGGCTCAAAAAGGACTGGACACTGCTTATTGGCCAGTTACTTACTACCCCTAACCCTGACATGAACCGGCCAGGTCCTAGTTAATGCAGAAATGTGATAACAATTAAAATGTGGTAACAATGGTGAGTGTTTGTGTTGACCTGATGGAATGTGGTAACAAATGGTGTGGATCTAATGCAATCAGAGAAAGAAAACAGAGTCTTTGGATGCAACCAGGGACTGTAAAAGAAAGTTATGGTTCTATAAGGAATACAACAATCAGTAATTTACATAGATCATGTTATAGCATACTATGCTAAAGTGAGTAATTATAACCAAATTCTAACAAACCTATGGGCGTTAATACGCCAACTGGTCAAGCAATGCAGCTTGGTCAGTTTTCAGTGCATGGCCTGCCCCTTTAGCACCGTTCACCCACACAGCCAACCCTTATGCAGTCAGTTGTGTCTGTGCAGTGATAAGAGAAAAGAGGAACAGAACAGGAAACCATCACTTTGGCACTGTTGACCATCACAGACCGTGTGTGGAGGACGGATGGGGAAGGATACCCGGTTCCACAACACGCGAGTTTCGTTAGACAACTCGTTTTTCAGCCTTCTGATCGTCCTGCTACTCAGCCATGAATCAATTAACATAATGCCACTGACGGGGGCGCAACACTGGGACTGTATGCATTACAGAGCTGGCTCGCTTCACAGCTAAAACCGTTTGGTTCAATTTATTTACAAATCCCCTTCATGGACTGATAATATCTGATAAGGCCACTGATCATAAGGAACGCTTGGGAAACATTATCAAGTTCTGTCCTTAAGCGGAAAGCTCTCGCTGTACACAGTTCGCTGCTCACAGTGGCTGGGATGAGCAGAAAATTGAACAACCTTACTTACTCAATAATGATAAATAAGAATGATATGAAGTCGTGAGCAAAAAGAGATAATTGTCTCACAGTCTTAAGAGGTATTTGAAATGAATTCTAAATGAGATAAAAAAACATACTGCAATCCCATAGTAAAACCCAAAGCCAATAAAGCCATCTGCAATGGCAGAAACCTGAAGAAATCCTGTTCTTTTAGCTGTTACCAGTCTCTCACATCATTACGGAGGAATTTCTGGCCCTCTTAACAACTTAGCTTCAGTTAGTTGATATTTACAGAAGGTGTTAATTCATATCTTTTTTCAGGCCCAATAAGGCTGATGCATGGACTTTGACTTTATTGTTACAACACTTTGATTCCTGTTCTTTCTCAGACATTCAGCTGTAGATCTGCTGGGGTGTTTGGGATCATTAAAACGTCGATGGGCCGCTTTCAGCCAAGTTTCAGCTGCTGGATTCAATACCAAGCAGGTTCCCAAATCTAAGCTGTGCTCCCATGTTCTATTTTTAGGAGAATAGACTTTTTTCCTTCAACCCCTCCAAACAAGTCATACTTATCCAGTCTTTTTCCTCTTTTCCTGTCACAAGCGTTAACATTTAACATGATAACTGAGGCCCGTAGAGTCTGAGATATAGCTCCTGGGTTTTTGCAGTTTCACCAAGCATCGCACGCTGTGACCTGAGGGTGAACTTAGCAACTGTCTGCAATATTTTCAACTTCTACAAAAAAATCTTCCTCGCGGTAGAATGAACTCCAAACAGTTTGGAAATGGCCTCGCAGCCCTGAGGCTGATTGGCAGCAGCAGTGGCCTCTCTTAGATAATTGCTGATCAATTTGTAAAGTAGATTTGATTAGCAGCACTTGACTGCTACTTTGAAGTCCTATGGAGACAGCATGTTCATGGTTAGCTTCCACACAATGCGGTCAAGAATCTTGACAGAGTGTAACAGACTGTTTTCTTGTTCATCCCCATTCTTATGCTGTTGTTATAACATAGAAAACCTTAAAAAGACAAGCCAGGGTAAATTTCATACTTCTTTAACTTTACATGGCTGGCTAAACTTAATTAAAGACAGCTGCATTCACATTAGCATTTGTGTTAATGGTTTGTTTTTACTGCTGTTAGTCTCCATTACAAGGACGACGCCATTAAAAATTGCAAATGTAAATGCTCTCTGTTACCATCTGCCTCTCTTATCCCTCTTTGCATCCTATCAACTCTTCCTCCAAACTCCACATCACTAGGTTTTATTCACCATCTTTTCTTTGGCATGCATGCTGCAAACCCTGCTATTACACAATGACACGCTGTGTTAAAGAGACCGACATTTTTGGCCAATCCCAGTGCCATCTGGAGGCCGACCTGACTCATATCTTCCATCTTTGATATAAAATGAATCCTGTATGAATGAGAGTGCTCGGCTTCCTCCTGCTTCCGGAGTGAGGCTGGAGCTTCATCTAAAAGGCCAGGGGCAGCGCAATGTCGCCGAAATAGAGTGGAGTCTTTTTCTCTGAATGCGGTGAATATTCCCACTTTAAAAAAAAGCTGTTTGATTGAGATTGGGTCGGACAGCCAGTGCCCAAGATCACACATTAGTCAATCAGTATATTCAATTCAGGGATTCCTTTTAAACTGTTTTGTCCTTAGCAGACAGTACTGAGTGAATGTTGATTGCCATAGAAAGAGAACCTTAAATGAAATTAAATTTAATTGGTGTTAAAACTTTATTGGCGCGGTGATAAACTATCTCAAAAGTAAAACTGAAACCTGTGAGTTTAAACTTAGTTAATAAATTCAAACCACAAAGCCTCCAATCTGCACTAAGTTGGTAGCTTTGCACCCAAATGTATTGATGATTAATCTTGTGGAGCGTTAAGTAGCTGATGAATAAGAATTTCTCCCTGAGCAGACACAAGGTGATTTAAAATTCCTAAATTCTGAACATTAATTAGGCTGACAGTGCCACAGGAATGCTAATGTTGCTCAGTACTTGCTTCAAATGTGCATCAGTTATTCTTTACAATCTTTACAATGTGTTAGTAAAACGACAAAAATCAACAATAACCAACAGCTGGATCTCAGAACAGCAGACCCCAAACGGTCCTCTCACCACGTACTAAGAGGTGTGCACTTTTGTGTGAGCACGAGGCGGAACCACTGCACACAATATTGTTTAAAAGAGAATGAATGTTTGCTTTTTTCCTCAGCTAGTATATCACCCATAGTGGGTGTCGTATCTAATTCCACAAAGACAATGGCCTTTTTCCTTTAGTTTACAATGGATTTACCTCATAAACAAGCGTCCCTGTGGATTCATTGAAAATCATTTAGTGAAATGGTTTAGAACTACTGCCGTTTCTGAACTTCAATCATGCGGTTTTGTGAATCAGCACTTATCTAGAGTTCTTTGTATTAAACTATTAAACCCATCTTCCCATTGGGATTTACACAGAGCCTAATGACAATAAGGTTTTATGGTTATTAAGTGGTAGGTGTGCTGTTACACAGAAAATCAATACGTCTCCTAAATGCCGAGCTCCACTGTGGAAATCCCCCTGCTTTATAATGTCTGGATATAAACCTACTTTCTGCTTACGTTTGCAGCCCGTGCCGTTTCATAGTCTTAGTACAGCAGGTCCGTGGATGTGTCACAGCTTCAGTAAACACACCCAGCAGAATTGGGAAGGATCCTCTCAATGAGCCTGCTGAGCATGACTTATATTTTAAGCTTTCGCTAATCTGCTGACTTAATTACGTCTCATCAGGACACTGGGGCTCACTGGCTCAGTGCGTGAGAGGAACCCAGTGCAGACAGATGACAACGATAAGGGCTCTCATTAGCCTCCGAGATGGTATAGACAAAGAATAGACACCCTGGACTGTCTTGTGAATTTCCCTGCAGTGCAGTCCAGGATTTGACAGAAGGTCAAGAGCTAGATTCATGGCAGCCCACGCCATCCTAAAAGTCAGGGATTCCTCTCTGTATTGTTATATTCCAAAAGCCTGCGCTCCATAGATCTCATGAGACTGCTGAAATTGGTTTAACGATGACCTTCCAATTAAATAAAGTAATTGGAAAGTCATGACTTAAGGTATGACTTCATTTAGAGGACTATCATTAAAGCACTACTGGAATTTTCATTTCCCTTTACAAAGAAGCCAATCAGAAGACGGTAGAACTGCTTTTTTTATTAGAATTTCGTAGAAATAGAAACCCCCATGTGGGCTGAATGTGAAAAATGTGATTTGACTTTACTTATTAATCTGGAAACACAACAAACAAGCACATTACAGCTCTTACCCAAAGGCCGATAGGGTCTACTGGACAACACATGGACGTCTCGGTCCATTTTCCCAAGCCCATTATTCACCCTTAAATATTTTACATTATGGTGGGTCCCTGTCGTAGCCTACATTGTCTCCGGGCAACTCAAGTGTTTCTAATGTCATGATACATTTACACAGTGCTCTGCTTTTCTGGAAATAAATAACCTGACAAAAAAAAAAAAAAAAAAAAAATTCCAATTACTACGTCTCGGCCAATTCATCAAATAAAGCCCCTGACCAGAGGAAATACATGACTTGCCCTTTACATTGAGCTATTAAACCGCAGACAGGCTTCACTTGCCGAGAAGTAATTTCCTTACTGCTAATGTGATCTTTGTGTCAAATCTCCTTTTAATGGGGACAGCCACACTATTCAAGTTGAGAGCTAAACAAGTTGGCTTTTATTAACGTTTGTCAGAAGTCTCAGAGGCCTCTTTTCACAAGGTTATTAATATGACACTGAATTAACACAGTCTTGCTTCCAGGCTGTGCGGGGAGTTTTCCGGGGGGGGGGGGCAGCATCCCTGGTGCTTTTGCTCCGTCGGATTTCTCGGTAATGGGGTGAGAAGGTTGTTCTGCTTGTTGTGATGCTCTAGATGCCCGATAATCACCCCCTATAGAAAATGTTCCAACAGCACAGCTGTTTGTTTTATTATTGTACATCATACCTAGCTGAGCTTTTTTTGTTTTTGTTGTTTTTGTTGCACGGCGGTTAGGAAACTCCACGGGGAGTTCATTTTATATTTGCTTGGTTTGGCTCCATCGGCACTCAGCAGATGTCCTTCAGTCTATCTAACGGAGGCTGTAAAGGAGTGTGGGTTCGGTTCCCATATGGGAGCTTAAAGACATAAATTTAAGTTCAGTGACCTGGATTTATAAATGATGTTTTGAGCTGTGATATAATGGGCAATTGCTTTGTTTATTCAAAAAATTATTTTCTGTTTTGCCTGGGCCAGAACAGTAAGTTACGATGTGACTCATGGATGTAAATCGTGTGGTTTTATTGGCTGTGACGCATCTTGTTTATGCTACACTGGCATCTGTCTGAGGTTTTAGTGCACTGTGGCCAAGATGGGTGTGCACATGTATTCAGAAAAACATACATTTGGTTTTAAAGTGTGTTTTTTTTAATGACAAACATGAGCCGTGGTGCT
Source organism: Menidia menidia (assembly GCA_907169785.1). Classification (NCBI taxonomy): domain Eukaryota; kingdom Metazoa; phylum Chordata; class Actinopteri; order Atheriniformes; family Atherinopsidae; genus Menidia; species Menidia menidia. The sequence continues at coordinate 16,220,477 of CAJRST010007779.1, read as the reverse complement.
TCTACTGAGTCAGTCTGTGTGTGAGGGTTTGGTGCGTGAGGCTGTGTGTTGGAGGAGGAGGCATTGGCGGGCAGGTGGGGGGGGCCGGAGCTACACGCCAGCGCTGAGCGGGTTTCCTCCCAAACTGCACGTGAAAGACAGAAGGCAGGAGAGCTCTGAGCTGCCGGACGGCCGGACGCGACAACAGGAAGTACAGGGGAGGGTTCCAGCAGGGCGCCAGGCACACCAGCAAAATGGCCGCCAGGGACGCCACTTCCCAGAGCAGGCTAACCCGCGTAGACACCTGCTGACCTGGGCCAGCCGTGCTTGAAAACACCTTATAGCCGAATCTGTTCGTGGGAGAGGCCGCTGAACTAACATGAGGGGACATGACGTTGACGAACTCAAGTGCGTAGTACGGCAACCAGCTAATGGCGAAAGCCAGCGTGGAACCGATGAGCAGGGCGGTGGCCTTCTTGTTGCGCCTGTCGGCGGCCAGCGTCCCCCTGCATCTGTGCAGGTGAGAGATGATGAGGCCACAGTTGACGGCGATGCACAGGAGAGGGCCCACGTAGTAAACCAGGAAGGCCGGAACCAGGAAGAACAGCCACTCCTCCCGACCAACTGACCACGTGCACCCCCCGTCAAAGTCGATGTAGGTGACTTTCGGTAGCGCCATGGCTACTGAGACCAGCCAAATGGCAACCACGGTGCATAACCTGCGGGACAGACGAAGGGAGAATCCATTTATCTTAGTCTTAAGACGCATGAAGCTGTTGGAAAATATTTTTATTTTCCGAGAGACAACTCCTTCTCCGTTTTTTGAGCATTTTGACTGATTTTTCAAGAGCCACAGAATAGTTTGTGCTATGACTATGCAAACACCGAACACACCAAAAGAAAGAGTAGACTCTCTTCTTTCATCAGGAAAAAAGAAATAGTTTCTACCTTATTCCGTTCTTCCTCGACGTGTGTCTCACCGGCGCCATTTCTCGCATAGCGAACCATTGCGTTTTTTTTTTATTTGCCTACAATCTATGCTCATCTCCCATCAAAAGTGGCACAGCTACCTAGAGGGTAAATTTGTTACTACATACTCTGTCTGGAAGCCGATATTTACGGAAAAACTTTAGCCGATCGCCCCCCAAGCCACTCGCGTTGAAAAACATAAAAGACCTATATGGACGTCTTTGGCAGCGAATGAGTTAACAGTGGATCGATGCATGAAAAAATGCTCCCGTTATGTCGTAGAAGAAGACAGTACGATGTCCCAAAGACAACCAACATGTTTCCCTTTTGCATTAGAAATAATTTCGGCACTTTTCAGAGCACAGCGTCTTGCTCCATGTGGAAAATGAGTGACTAAAGTCACTGAAACTGCATTTTCAATCATTTTTTTTGTGATATCATGATTCGACACGCACTTAGAAGCTCACTCACACTCGTCCCAGGCTGGCGGGGGGTCTCATCCGTGGAGAGACGATCCGATACCTCAGCACCGACAGCACGGCCAGGCTGAAGATCTCCACCCCCACCGTCACCGAGGTCATGAATCCCAGGACGACGCAGGTGCCGTCGCCGAGCCGCCAGCTCCGGAAGCTGGCCCCCAGGAGCACGCACGGCAGGGTGAGGAGAGCCCCCAGGTCCGCCAGGCTGAGGTTGAGCAGGAGGACGGAGCTGGGCTTGGAGCGAGCGCGGGGGTTCTTCACCAGCACCAGCCACAGCAGCAGGTGACCCCCGACCCCCACCAGGAGGGAGATCAGGCTCACCGCCGGCAGCACCACGGTGAAGGAGATGGTGGTGTTGGTGGAGACCACGTTGAACAGGAGGTTGACGATGGCCGGCATTGCCCTCTGCACAAATGAGTCAGATAACGACGGTTACAACTGCCAGCACAAAGGGGACCGGCACAGAGCCAGCGGGGTGCAACAGGGCAGAGAATAAAGATCACTCTAATCAGATACCTGAGATGTTTTATTCATATTCATAATGGCAGCCGCCCCGTGTTTTCCTGCATCACGATCAAGCCAGAGCTCAGCGGGCCCCGTCTGGGTCTGAGTGGCACGCCTGATTCAGATGAGACGGCGTGTCTCTCATCAAACAGCTCAACATTCAGAAAGGCCTCAGCATGTCATCACGACAGAGAGAACAACTCCCCGATGCGAGCTCCAGCGGACGTGGCAAACAGGTAGGGGTGGGGGGAAGGTTGTTTGTCTCCAGATACTGAAGTTAAACACTCCCAAGACACTTGAGAAAATAGAGGTTTGATGGAGAGACACCAGGTAACCAGAGGGTGCCCCAGTGTCGCTTCATTTCAATCGTCATAATAAAATAGACCATATTTTACTTCATTCCAAGTCTTTACGAGCCTTTAGGTTCATTCAACCTGCCATTAAACGCGGCATTATCTCTAGATGACCTAAAAATGAAGTCTGTGTAGTAAAGTGCAGAGAAATGGAGCCACAGCTCATGAGTCTGACACACTGTTTGAGCAGCAGTCCCCTTTAAGAGTTGGGTCAGTCGGTGTTATCAGCGGTGCCTGTCCATACTAAACTGTTCGGTGGGGGGGACAAATTGTGTTTAAGAGGGCGTGACGTGTCCTTTAAGGACTTCAGAAAGGAACGCACTCAAAGGAACCTGGAAGAAGCAGCACTGAGCTTTGATGTTGGTGTGCATCTGCTGGAGGGGGGGCTACAGGCTCAAAAGTGGAGAATTTCTTTTTAACTTTCCTGCCCTCATATAATTCCGCAAATCCCAGTAAACTGCACCCAAATAATCAAGTGTTGCTTTGAATACTGCAGTTCTGAGGAACAGCAAATTGGCGGAAATATCTCTTCTCCTTTCATGGCAGCGATAGTTAAAGAAATATTGGGACTCCTCTGCCTTGCATTTGGAGAATTCAAGCACCTCTCACAGTAGCTGCAGCTGCTTAAAAATGACTGGGCCGTATAACTCACCGGGGATCCATTCAGACGATGTAGGATGTATGGATCTGTAATATTTGAGTCAGAGGGAGATAATGTGATATCATTCACTCTGAAAACTGGGGTTTTCTCTCAAAACGCAGTTAAAGCATCCAAACAAGATCTGTCGTTAACATGTCTGATTGCCAGCAGTGTGGATTTAATATTAACAAGATAGAGCCTGCTAATTAGTGTTGACTGGCAAATAATTCAACTTTGAACAGAAAATCTAGTCTAGATTATTCAGGCCAAGCTAATTAACTTCTGACTGTTGAAAGTACTCAGATCTGAAGCCCTGTCCTCACATTTTTTACTCAGAGGGGGGAAAACCAAAAGTGCAAAAAAGAAATGTCACAGTGCCCTCTGAGGCCAAAGCTGCTCTGGGTTTTTTTTTTATATGAAATCACCAGTTCTGAGCGCCATCCGTGCCGTTTTGATTACATGCGCGATAGGAAAATATAAATGAAATCCCTTTGTCAACATGGGTGTTAATGGCAGCTGACTCCAGGGTGTGAAATGTTGCACTTGACTCCTCGGCTGCCCTGTCTTTCATGCGATTTGCCTCTTTAAAGATTTTTCTCACAGCCTCTTTGAATGTAGATCTGGGCACAAATTACACTCCGATAAGAGAACCACGCCTGAAACATACTTGTGTGGTCATTTCAATCTCAAATTCTTATCAGCAGTTCACAGCGTGTGGCTTTTGGTACTAATCATGTCACACGTGCTCCATTAAGTGTGACGTGGTCGCTTATCTAGCTATGTTACAACAGTCAACCCCAAGGGCACATGGTCAAAACCATGTCCTGTAAATCCTCAGTTAGTCAACTTATATTATATATTTCTTTAACCGCTGCAGTTCCTAAAAGGTCACTGTGTTCAAATGTTATTTAAAGGAGAACATGATGATTTAAAAATCTCTGAAATCAGTGTGTAATTCATGGTAAGACATGGAAAATGTATATCTGATGGTAGTAAAGCATCTGAGTCAAAGGTGATAATGGTAACAAAATGCTGGAAAAGTAATTTGAACTAAAAGGAAACAGCTTGGTAAACATGCTGCCGCCAATTATGTTGGGAAAAGGTCAGTAACCCTACAGCCCACTGTTGAGGAAGACTTTCTCAGAAATAAGACAAAAAAGCTTGAGGCACCGCCAGAGTGCTTTTCACATTTTCTTTGCAAAGTTTGGAAAAGAAATTTGAAATGTGATCAAAGAGTCATTCTTTTATGGTTTGCAGCTTCTTTAACAAATAAGCCTGAGATGAGTGTGATTTAATGTCAGTTTGTGGTGGTTGGGATACGTAATAACTCCCACTTCTGTTAGAATCTTACCCACAGTGTCCAGCGTAGTGTGTGTGTGAGCGACAGATGGACAAAGAAATGAACAAACGCCTGTTCATTCTTTGATCCATCTGTCTCTTCTACTGCGTAAAGTACCCCCGTCAAGATCAACTTCCTTAAATAATGTCCAACTTTACTTTCCAAAGGGGGGCGATTACATTCACATTGTACTCAAAGAGTAAAAAAGGTCATTGGACAGTCATAACGGGATAAAGTTTACCGCTTATGCTAACAAGCACTAGACAAGTTGCCGGGGTGGAGATATTTTTTTATAAGGGTTATATACATTACCAGTTTATATGTGGTCTTACTAGATTTTATCTCTCACATTACAGATTTTTTTTCCTTCTGAGCCCACTGAGTGAGGAGGGAAGATCAAAAATGTTTGGCTAGGGGTGGAAATGCGACAGAAGAGGATAAGGAGAGCCAAGAGCTGAGAAGTGCACAGGAACAGGAAGAGGCAAAACTATGTCGTGCTTTAATTTAAGACACAATGACCTCAAGGTAAAGTGCCTTCAAAGCTGTAAGTGCTGCCAGTTTTTTCTTCATTCCCCAGTCAAATTTAGACACATTTACAGTACGAAAACAAGCCTCTCACAGCCCGGGAGTTTGGAGCAAAGCAAAATGCACGCATATTCATGCCGCATTTGGACTGATCTGACTTCCCATTTGCTTCAATAAACCTTTCAACTGCCTCAGTGAGCATGGCTGCTGCTCTGGGCAGCCTTCCTTCCGTGCGAGTTCTGACTTTCTTCTCAGCGAATTCCTCAAGGACACCCTCCTCAGAAATACTCTGAACTTGTCACATTCTCTTTCACCATCTCGAGAATATTTTAGTTCTGGTGGTATACCCTGCAGACAAAGAAACCAAAACTGAAGGAATGCTTTATGGGGCAACTTGCAAAGAGCACTAACAGACACACAGACCATAGTCGCACCCCATGTGTCGAGCCAAGATACTGCGCATCAATTATTCGACTCAGGTGTGGGCTGGAGGTGGAATTTAAAAGAAAAAGAGGAGGTCTGAAAAAGGAACAGAGCCAGAGGGAAATACAAAGAGGATGTTCACTTACTGTGAACGGTGTCCTGCTCCTGGAAGGAACCCACGGCTCACCATCAGATGATGTGCTAAATAAGGAGAAGAAATGGAGGGGACACACCTGTGTCCGCCTCTGTATTTACTCCTCCTCTTAACCGGCCCTGCTGTCTTTTGGCCGTGTACACACACACACACACACACACACTTACTGGTGCTCGTAATTCAAGTTAGAGAGAAGATGACGTCTTTCTTTTATTCCCCTCAGCCCACAAATTGTGGAGATATAATGAGGTACCAATCCGATGAGCTCATGTGTGAATCAGCGTGATCACGAACAAATTCAGCATCGCCCCCCGGCTAGTTTATGATACCTATCTCGTGCTATTTTTGGGGCTGAAAATGCTTTTCATAATTCTACCCTGGGTGTAACAAGAGACATCTTAAATCTGTGACACACTGTGATATAACACAGCATCCATTATGGCTGATCTAATCACAGGACAGCCCCAATAACGCTGGCCCGTGCTTTTGGGACGCCAGCTGCGACCCGCTGTTCCTCTTTTTGGTGCTTTACCCGTTTAAAGGCTGGAAATCCGAGCAAAGCAGTCGTTTACAAAGCCGGGGCATCGCACCCCCGTGAGCTGACACTTCACTTTTGTAAAACCACAATACAGAGCTTACCAGAGTATTCACAAGTTCTAGTAGTGACTTCATACAAAGTCAAGATTTCTGTGGATAGACCCATAAAAACTGAAAAATCTTCATGGTATTATGTATATATCATTGTAATCTGACTTTATCCAAGCAAGAACATGCCCCGCATTAGGGTCTATGATAACTTTAACACCCCACCCTGACCCCTTACACACATATCTGAACAGAAGAGCATGCAAACATGTACACTAGCACACACACAATCTCAGTCTTGGCTAATTGCCTGCTGTGTATATAATGAGACGCAAAGAAACAAACAGGAATATGGGACAGAGACAGGACACGGGAAGGAGAGCTTTCAGGGAAAAGTAGATGCTGGAGGGGAGAAACGAGGACTGGAGATAAATGCCCGCTTCCACCGGGGGCTCCATGTAAAGTGTCGAACACGCCTCCTCCCATCGTAAAGACGAAAGGAGACACGAATAGAAAAGCTTTTATAAATCTGAGAGGGAAAACACAGTGACAGCTGTGTTGATAGGAGATGTCTGAATCCAGGATGGAGCCAGAGGAATCTGGAGTGCGCGGAGCTCAGCTGCCTCATTTTTCATATCCCCGTTTTTTAAGAGGCGAACGGATGGCAATCCGAGATCGGCCGAGAAACAGGAGCAATAAAGTTTATGGGCTCACAGGTCCACTTGGTCGCCTCCCAGCAAATTTATAGTGCAGTGGGATTCCAACTTCAACCTGCTTAAAATGTATCAGTTTTCTCAGTACAAGAAGCATTTAAGTCACTCAGTGTTGACCTGTCAAACACATATTTGTCCAGTAGTGGTAATTAAATTGAATACAGAACAGAGCCATCATGACACCATGCAAACAAAAAAAACTTGAACTGTTCAGTGTGTTATTAATGACCACAGTCCAAGAAAGAGACAGGCTGTAATTAAAACCATTAAAGTAGATTACCGTATTATTAATTGTTAAAACTCCAAAGAGCTTGCAAAACAATGAATAAAACCTGTCAGAAACATCCACTTTATTAATGGACTTAAGTAATTTGCTAGGCCGTGGCTGAGCGTAACGGCAGAGAGGATGAGAGATAGCTCCTCCGAAACAGAGACTACGGTTCTCAGCTGTCTGTGAAATACTCTCTCTCGATTAAGGATGAGTCCCAGCCCCGGGCAGAGTTTAAGTATCTCAGAATCTTATTCGGGATTGATGGCGAGTTGGAGTGAAAGATGGGCAGACGACCTGGGGCTTTGTCACGGGTAATGAGGGAGCTGCTCTGGTCCATCACAGTAAAGGAGCAGCTGAGTTGGAGGGCGAAAGCTTTCATTTCCTGGTGCACATTTGTTTCAATCCACACCAAAGGAATGAGTTTGTGGATAGAAGTGGCTGATGGCTTTGCTTTGGAAAGTGACTGGATCTGTAGCAGAGGTGAGGAACTTGGCCATCTAAAGAAAAGGTGGAATAGAGCTCTTCTTCCACTTCAAAACACATCAGCTGAGGTAGTTTGGGCACTTTGTTACATGCAACAGACTTAGAACTCATTACTTTACCTGTTTAATATGCTGTCCATGCGACCTGGCCTCAGATAAGTTTACCAAAACCTCAAGAAATGGGCGATTCTTTACATCACCAATAAAGCACCAATTACATGAGAAACTTATACATTATCCAACTTTGTCACTTTAGTATTTAAAAAAAAAAGTAAGAACAGGTTTATTGTACACCAGTTGAGCTAAATTAAACAGGATTCCAAGGTATGTTAAAGTAAGCTGTTCAATCTAAGCTTTAAAATGACAGCACTGTACTCTAAAGACAATATTTTGACAATAATTGCATTAAGGTGATGTTTTTTTGTCAGATATGTTGTAGCCAAACACACGAGCCCCCCCTTTAACATCCATAAAGGGACGCAGATCATTTCTCAGGCTGTGTTACCTGCCTTTGTGCTGCTCAGTAGGTATAACAGTGAAGCACACTGGCTCACATAAACTCATTAGCAGCCTTCCTGTGTTTACGCAGTGAGTCAAATGGCTTGCTGCTGACCCATCTGCCGGAGCTGCACACATGCGACACAATCCTCTCTAAAAACAAAAAAAAAACAGTGGACGTGAGGTTACAGAAATGCATATGAGTGAGCGTGGATCTCACTGTCTCTAATGAACATCAAAACCAATGAACGAATCCCCTCCCGCACATGCAAATGGGCTTTTATGAAGTGGATCATTGTGTTAATGTGTGGACTGTGTAGGTTTTACATACTGGGCGGAACACTCGGCTGAGCATATGGTGAGTGGAACCTGAGCCATGTGAGTCTGTCTGGAAAGATAAAGAGGGAATTAACCGAGCTTATCTAAAGGTGTCGAGAATGTGAACGCCACACTGCTGGCTGTGATCTGTCCTGGCAGTGTGGGAGATCAGGTGACTGTACAGAGGGAATTAACAGCTTCCTATTGTCCAAAGACAAACGAGGATCGTCATTGTCTGGAAAAAAAAGCTGATGAACCACCTAAGTCTGAGCTCTCTTGTAGGCAGAAATGCAAAAAACACAATAATCTGCGGTTCATATGCTAGATCCATGAATATGGCGTAAATAAAGCATGCATATGGCGTCAAAAAAGGCTGGACATGCTCAGTCCCTGCTTTTCTATTTGAACCACATAACATCCCATCTGCCAAATCCAATATCTGAACAACTGAATAATCATGTTGATTTGACACTCATTAGCAGTGATCAGGGTTAATTATTGGTGGTGGTGGTGCATCACGACTTGGCAGCATTATGTATGTGGATCTGTGGGATGTGGGTTTCGTGCTAGAGTCTGGATCACTCAGCCTCTGCTGCCACCTGCTGAAAAGGACACAACAAAACCAAAACCTCATTTAAAGGGAGGCAGAGAGTGTTAAAGCAAATGTTTCATTACCCCGGTGCTCGGCATTTCACATTTTTACCACTTACCACTGCTTTGGTGCAGGGAGGAAATGTATCACATTTCAGCTTTTAGAAAGAAAGAAAAATATTCATCTGAAAATGGTTAGGTACAAGAATGGAGCAGAAAAGAAGCAAAGTAGTGAAAAATAAAAACAGTCCAGGCCAAAAATATTGTGACAGATATTCAGAAGACCGGGAGAGAAAAGTTTTTCCTCTCTCCTTTGTAAATTCTCTCTCTCTCTCTTTAGCAACGGTCCCCTCGAGGTGATCCGGTCCTACTTTGATAAAAGCTTTTCAAAGAGGAATAGATCTTGCCGCCTCTGAGACAGGCACAGTTCACTCTTTTTTTTAAGTCGATTTTATTCATTTAGATTCATAGAAGCATCTTTAGAAAATATACTCATTTTCAGGCCCGTAAAATCAACCCGCTGACCAATTTGAGCATTCTTAAAACAGATGGGAAAGCTAAGTTCATGGAAACACATCTCAGTCATCAACACTAGCACACACCGAAAGCATACTTACAAACACAGTTATCAAATGATATATTATCACAAATAAAAACGTGATTGTTAACTGGCAGAGTTACCACAACGGTTAGTGCAGCTTATATTCATCGTCTACATCTCGATAGAATAAATACGGTACAAACTCACTTTTAGTAGTCACAGATTGTCAGTAAAAGAAGGGATGGGGGGGGTTAAAAGATGTATTTCAATACTAAATGATTGCATGAAAGCATACAGCATCCCGGAGAGACACAGAGCTACTGTGTTTTTAGGAAACTTCCCTTTACGTTCGAGAAGTCCATAGTGAGTGCAAGCTTTAAAAAAAAAGAAAAGAAAAGAAAAAGAAAGAAAAAGACAGTGCATGCATTTTTCAAAACAAACAGATTAAAAGAAAAATAAGCTCCTCTTTAAAACCCTTGTCAGCAGTCCACACGGCTTCAAAAACTGGTCTCGCTCCAGTCCTCCACGTTCCAGTTTTCCCTCCTCCCAGAGCTCAGGTGACGTCATACTGCGTCTCTGTTACCGAGCGGGGGGCTTTCGTAACCTGCAGGAGAGAAAACAGAAGTGGGCGCAAGGCTTTAAATTAGAATAATGGCAATGACAAAGACTAATCCGGTGTGATATGAGAAGCAGGCTCCTGTGCAAAAGCAGATGTGCAAAAGCATAAAGTGATGCCTCAAGTCATGAACAAATGCATTCTTCAAGGGGAAGATTCTCAGCTTTAATCTAAAAGTATGATGCTAATTTAACATGTAGCACTTTTTTGTCCTCGGAACTGAAATTAAACAAAAAATTACATGTTCATTTCAATATACTGGGTAGAAAATTCTCCAGGGAGCATTGGCTTAACATCTGGAACCCGTGGACTCCTTTTCCCTGACAGGGCCACGGTGGAACTCTTAACCAGGCAGCCGTTTAATCTGTGTCAGTACCACTAACCACCGTCTAAACATCTTTTACTCATTTGTATAAATCTAAAAACATGTGAAAACGTGACCCGGAATTCACCCGTCTAAAAGAATGCGACTTTACAGAAGTGGACTGTCCTCCACTATCAAAATCAGATAGAAAAATCAGATAGAAAACATTCAGCCTGCCTCTTTGACAAGGTTCTTCATTACTAAAAATATATTTTTTGACTCCAAGTCAAAAAAGTTCTTTGGTAGACGCTTACGAGAAAACTGTCATCATTTGACATGAGATCTGAGAGATTAAACTTACATTGTCAGCTTGTTTTTGCTGCCCTCCAGTGGAAGACTCCCGCTTAGTAATACTGATCAATTCAGACCTCTCTGTGGCCTACTTCTCCACAGTCACAGCCAATGTCCTGTTTTCTCACTTAATCAAGTGTCAAAAGGCGATCCTCAGTATCCAGAAACAATGGACAGACTCTGTGTAGCTCATTTAGACTTTAGAGTGTACGCAGGAAGTTCAAATGAGACTTTTGCTCTGAATCCAAAGTCTGTTTGATGTCAATTCTACCCACATAGAAGCGCACAGATTAAAGAAGAGCACTCCGGGCTCGAGGATTCAATGCAGCCCCCCCCCTCTTGCCGTGCATTTGAGTTAAGATTTTAAGATCTAAAGCATTTGTGTCAGTTTTGCCACGTTGTTAAAAGTCCCTCTGAATTTTCACTTCCAAAGAAGAGTTCTTCAGCTCCGAGCTGCTCAAAAAAAGATTTGAGAATGAAACCAGCTCAAGCTGGCTGACAGTTATCTCAATAATGGAAGCCAAAAAAGAAAAAAAGAGTAGTTGAATGAGTGATTAAAGAATGAGACATACACTATATTGCCAAAAGTATTTGCTCACCCATCCAAATTATCGGAATCAGGTGTTCCAATCACTTCCATGGCCACAGGTGTATAAATTCAAGCACCTAGGCATGCAGACTGTTTTTACAAACATTTGTGAAAGAATGGGTCGCTCTCAGGAGCTCAGTGAATTCCAGCGTGGAACTGTGATAGGATGCCACCTGTGCAACAAATCCAGTCGTGAAATTTCCTCGCTCCTAAATATTCCACAGTCAACTGTCAGCTGTATTATAAGAAAATGGAAGTGTTTGGGAACGACAGCAACTCAGCCACGAAGTGGTAGGCCACGTAAACTGACGGAGCGGGGTCAGCGGATGCTGACGCGCATAGTGCGAAGAGGTCGCCAACTTTCTGCAGAGTCAATCACTACAGACCTCCAAACTTCATGTGGCCTTCAGATTAGCTCAAGAACAGTGCGCAGAGAGCTTCATGGAATGGGTTTCCATGGTCGAGCAGCTGCATCCAAGCCATACATCACCAAGTGCAATGCAAAGCGTCGGATGCGGTGGTGTAAAGCACGCCGCCACTGGACTCTAGAGCAGTGGAGACGCGTTCTCTGGAGTGACGAATCGCGCTTCTCCATCTGGCAATCTGATGGACGGGTCTGGGTTTGGCGGTTGCCAGGAGAACGGTACTTGTCTGACTGCATTGTGCCAAGTGTAAAGTTTGGTGGAGGGGGGATTATGGTGTGGGGTTGTTTTTCAGGAGCTGGGCTTGGCCCCTTAGTTCCAGTGAAAGGAACTCTGAATGCTTCAGCATACCAAGACATTTTGGACAATTCCATGCTCCCAACTTTGTGGGAACAGTTTGGAGCTGGCCCCTTCCTCTTCCAACATGACTGTGCACCAGTGCACAAAGCAAGGTCCATAAAGACATGGATGACAGAGTCTGGAGTGGATGAACTTGACTGGCCTGCACAGAGTCCTGACCTCAACCCGATAGAACACCTTGGGATGAATTAGAGCGGAGACTGAGAGCCAGGCCTTCTCGTCCAACATCAGTGTGCGACCTCACAAATGCGCTTCTGGAAGAATGGTCAAAAATTCCCATAAACACACTCCTAAACCTTGTGGACAGCCTTCCCAGAAGAGTTGAAGCTGTTCTAGCTGCAAAGGGTGGGCCGACGTCATATTGAACCCTATGGATTAGGAACGGGATGTCACTTAAGCTCATATGTGAGTCAAGGCAGGTGAGCAAATACTTTTGGCAATATAGTGTATGTGGGAAATGCTCATATCAAACACTGTCAAAAATGGGGACAAAACAGGAGTACTTTCATGCTCTTTTTCTCCTTTTGTACCCTATATTGCTAATACCTGACCCTAGGGGTCATATTTGCACTTTTAAAGGCAGTGAAACTACAAGCAGGATCTTTGAGAGCACCACCCCAGAAGTCTGTGGACCCCTAAAGGTACAGTAAGGTGCTTTCTTTTCTGAGAATGCACCTCTAAATCTTGTTTTCTGATCCCTTCTGTCTAAAATGGTGACACATGCACACGTGTAATGTGTAGGGTATGACTCATCCATGAAAATTGGAGTAAAAGTAAAGATCATTCAAATGTAAGAAAAAAAAGAATTAGATCAAATATTTCATATTTAAATAACTTGTTTAAAGAAAACATTGATTTTTCTGCTGACTCGTCATACCACACATTTTAAAGAGGAATTGAAACAGATACATACACCCGGTCCCAGCAGGGCAGTCCAGAGATCTGTTTCTGTACTGGGGGAAACGGGGCTTTTTCGGGGGGAATCTGCGATCTGAGGACCTCTCCAGATCATAGGGGATGTCCTGCTCCACGCCTAAGGGGAAACGCCACGACACACACACACACACACACACAAACACAGACATGGTGGGACCTCTACGGGGCAGAAGCAGTAACAAGACCCCCAACCAGCACGCTCTACACACTCTGGACTACATCCAAGAATGGATTCACGCCGATTTTGAAAAACTAAAAACTAAAAAAACAACAACTAAGGAGTCAGGCATTTGTGTGGGACTCTACACAAACGCAGCGGGGCGTGGCTGCATGCAGACAGAGGGACCTAAAGGGGCCCGGAGTGTGTGAGGCGTTCAAGTACCTCTGTCAAAGGAGCTGGACTTCCTGGTGTGGCGGGATGCTGCTGGATGTCCGTTCCGGCCCCCCTCCTCATCTGCGGACGGTGGTGGAAATGTCATCACTGACCACATACTCTGAGGCCGAACTTTGATTTGAGCTTGTAACAGTTCACCGGTCCGAAGCTGGACCCCTACCCTCTGTGTTGAGCGACTTAATGATCCTGTCGTGAGCGTTGAGGGGGGGGTCGGGGGCCTCCACGGCGGGCTTTTCCTCGCTCCCTCTGTCCTCCCCGGCAGGCTGAGCGGGGGGGACGGCCCCCTGAGCGCTGGTGTGTTTTTCTGGAGCTTCAGAAGAGGTTTTCGGCGAAGTCTTGGTCTTTTCCGGGGAGGTTTTGTCTCTCGACGGGTCGATGCTGGGCTGATGACCGAGGACAGAGCACGGTTTAAAATCAAGATGCTTTTTCCCTCCCAGCGTTCCCTCTACAGTGAAGACTAAGCACCTTTTTGGCGATGAGAGGACGCTGTCCCTCTGGCCCTCGCCCTCTCGGCTTCTCTTCCTGGATTCTCTCACTTTGGTCCTCCATCTCCAGCCGCCCCGCCTCTTCTGGGGAAGAACAAAAAAAGCCAGTAAACACATCTGGTCAGCCATTGATCTAAACTCTGTGTGGAGTTTTCAGGTGAAAGCAAGGCCTGGAGCGGGGCTTCACATCTTCAGATGCATGTGTGGAAAAATAAGCCCCTAAAAGAGAGCTTGAACAAATAAAATAAAAACTTGGGGTAGCTGCATGTGCTGCATTTGTAAGGTTTTAAGTCCATATGCTGTAAACATTCACTTTAATAAAGACAGACAGCATTTTTATTTACCTATGTGACAGTCAAGCTGCAGATTAAATACTTTTTTTTTTAGAAACCCCATCAGGCACCTGGCTGTCTGTTTGTATTCTAAATTCCCTCTGAGTCTGTGTCCAGTCACAGCTGCTGTGGAGGTTTTTCTCATTAACAAGTCTAGATGGGACAAAAGAAAATAAAACCAGAAAGCAGCTATAAATAGCATCTGCCAAATCTACTGAGGCCCTTATTAAATCAGTTTTGATCTTATTTTGCAGGACTGTGATCAGAAGCCTCCATGTTCAGATTTATTAGCTGGTGTCTATCTCGATAGATCCAACAGCCTTTATAATGGAGGCGGTTATTAATATTTATTTAAGAAGAGCTTTTTGGCAGCCTTCCTTATACCATTTCCAAAGCCTTATTAGAGAGAGCAGTAGATGAATTAACTCCAGCATCTCTCAGTTCCTGGAACAGGACTTTTCTTTCAGATCTGTTTTCATCTGTTCAAGAACTGGACTAAAATGAGCTCAATACCACTTTGAAATAAAGTCTGACTGCTGGAGAGAATAAAGAAATCAGGGGTGGCCCCAGATTTTGGCGGGTGAGATTTGCATGCGGAATAAAGCCACACCACCTTCTTGATTTGTAACCTGTATTCTGGACAAAAGTACCCGGACCTCTGTGGGTCAGTCTGTAGCAGAAGTTAAGTTGCAGTACCCAAACTCTCCTGTAGGTGTCTCTGCCTCATCGCAGCCAGGCTGGGCTTGGCGCTCTGCGGGGGCGGCTCGGGCCTGGACCCGCAGGGGGTCCTGGACCCGGAGGGGGTCCTGGACCCGCAGGGGGTCCTGGACCCGCAGGGGGTCCTGGACCCGCAGGGGGTCCTGGACCCGGCGCTCTGAGCGTCCTCTGCTGTCTCCGTCAGAGGGACGATCCTCTCCTGCCGACCGGTGTCCATCTGCCTGTCCGTCTGCTGTTTGGAGGGCAGCCCGTGGCCGTTGCTCAGGGGGTCGGCGGGGGGGTCCGAGATGCCCAACGGCCTGTCGGCGTCGTGGTCTGACGCCTTCAGGTCACAGTTGCTGCTGCCGTCGGAGTCGTCGATCTCTGCCCCGATGCAGCTGTACACCATGCTGACCAGGTCTGTGGACTGCAGGGGGACAGACCCACAGGTCACAATCACCAATCTGCTCATCTCTCCTTTGTTGCTGTTGATAAAGTCAGGATGCATTACAGCTCTGGAGAAAGCCAAGTCCATCCAGAAGAATCTATATTTCCATCTATGAAGCAGAAATGCAATAAGCAGCAGCGTGTTTCCTTCAGGGCAGTTCCTAAAACTCTTTCTGAACGCATGTCAATTTTCTTTTTGGAGCTTTGAAGCTCAGGCCATGCCTAAGAAGCTTAGAGAGAGGATGCAGTTTCGCCTCTGAACACATAAAAGAGCTCTGGTTGTAGATTTAGCATCATACTAGCTTGTAAGCCATTTGCTGGGGCCAGTTGTTATACCATTCTGAATCAGAGCAATAAATTAAAATTCCCCACAAATGTTAGAATGGTCCACACTTTTGATTTCGGCCCCTTTGGAAAGTCAGAATGTGTTGCAACACACGTTTATTAAGTCCAGTGAAGGTCATTTGTAAACACTATGGATGTTGCAAGCCAACATTAGATAACAATAGCACAGAAAATGGGATGTTTTACCCCTTTATTTTCTGAATGTAATGCCTCCTGAATAGTGTATTGCTGCCTGTGAACACAACACGGAAGCTCCAACCGTCTTATCTAAGGCCTCAATTTATAGCTATGGACTCAGGCCATAGTTTGAAATGAAGATGTGATACAAACAGAATTAGGAGAGAAAACCTTCAAACGATGAGATGAGTTCATTCAAAACGCAGCAACAATCTGGACTCTGGCCATAGTTTGAAATCAAGATGCCATACAAACAGAATTAGGAGATAAAACCTTCAAAAGATGAGCTGAGTTTATTCAGAACGCAGCAACAGTCTTTTGTGGCTTTTAAGGGTTATAAGTCTTCACAGGATTTGGGTTACAGCGTACCTGTCTTTGGATGAGACAGGGAGGGCTGACCGCCCTCATCCCGTGAGCAGGCACGCCCTGAGTTATCTGGGGGGACGGCGTGGCCCCGTTAGCCCCGGGGATGACGTCCTCCAGCCTGGCCGCGTCTTTAGGGTGCTGGATCATGGAGTAGACGTTCTCCGAGGCGCCGCTGGAACAGACGGAATGAGTTCTCACCCGAGAGGCAGAGAAGTGGTCAGCAAGTGTGCGATAATTCTTATCTATCTTATTGCCACTGGCTGTGAAACGCCGCAGTTAGTGGGTCAGAGAGAGCCCAGACGCTGTCACACTTCCCATTCTGAGCTGCAGTTTTAAGTAAAAAGTACAAAAGGAAGAAGCCAGGCCGGGGAAAGCACCATAAAAAGCTTCTATCTGTCGGGGACGCATCAATCTGGGCCTGAAACAGCACAGAACGGCCGCCTGTCCTCCATGCTGTGCACAGGCACTTCTGCAAAGACGTTAGCCTCCAGGTGCTGCGTTTACCTAACAACGCCAGCATACTGCGTTTGAAAGACAGAATACTGTGACGGCAGATGGCAGACCTGCAGCAGGAGACGAGGGAAGCCTTTTTTTTTAACTGAAATACGGGGTATGTGGGGAGATCTGAAAGGACATTAACTCTCGGCTCTGGATTAATTTAGCAGCCATCATATTCAGCTCAGATATCACTCTCTCCCCCTCCTCCGCTGCTGCCCACTCACTCCAAGTCCTGATGGGAGATGGTGGAGTTACGGTTCTTGCGGAAGCCCGAGAAGATGGACAGCACGCTGCGTCTTTTCTTCCTCCTCAGAGACTGGGTCTGATGGAGGGAAGACAGCTGACTAAAGAGGGCGAGAAAAAGGGGAAATCAGGGTTACAGTTAGAGGGAAGCTTTTGGAGCCTGTGCCTGTCATTTTCAACATGCTGCCTAGCAATCGGCACTTTTTTTTTTAATACTGAGCTGCACGTAGAAGCAAAGATTAAGTTTCCCACTGGAGGAAATTGAAATATTAGATTTGTTTAGATGTCCCTTTACCATCCAAGGCTCTCCATCCCAGCGATGGCTTGCATTATGGCTAACCTGTCTTTGATATAGTTGTTGTATTTAAGACAGCCTAAATGTGCAACAGCTGCTGCCAAAATGTATTTGGGGTAACTGAGAGGTTTCTGAGAGGACATCATTATCAAATCTTAGTTTGATAACAGGCAAAAAGTTTTTAAGTGTTTTTTTTTCATGCCAGTAAAGCATTATCATCTCATGGTTTCAAAGAATCCCATTATTCGTCAATTAAAAAAAAAAAAAAGTGATGAGCAGCTTCTTTGCCTCGGAGATGGCTCTGCCTTTAATACCTGAAAATGTTCAATGATTCATTTTACATCACCATTATGGAGCTTCATGGAAATCCGCTCATAAATTTGAACTCCCGACTCCAAGGATAAAGACGACCGAAATTGTAGAAATGTTCTCAATTTTTTTGTAATTATGGAGCAAATTGTCCTACAAATGATCCTTCTTTTCCCTGTAAATGAGACCACCCTCCGAGACTCTGAGCCCAAAGGCGTGAGGACCACGCTGCTCACTCATCACTGATGAAATGTGACATTAAGAACACATCTGCAATTCTGATGAGGAGCTCCAATAGCAAAAACAGTACTGTAATTGTAAGCAGCGTGCAGTACTTAGCAGCTAATGAGCATCTATTTGTGGTTTATGTTTAGAGTTAATTTATGCTTCAGTAAGACCCACCTCACTGACAATCTACTAAACAGCCCAAATTCATATCAGTAATCTAGGAAAAGTGGACTAAGAAGGGCTCACACAATTCTTTTAATTCAACAGAGAGTGAAGTTTGGTAATAAATTTCAGCCTATTCTCAAGCTTGAAAAGTTCAGTTCAGTTTGAACTCCACGTCCAGTTGCCTAAACTGAACTTGTCAAGCTGACCATGACCTGGATGAATGAGAATATTCACAGGTACAGCCAATTCTCATGTAAACACCTTATAGCCATTTGAGATTCACTGACTAAACAAAACATAACTCAGAACTGATAAATACAATCTGTGCAGTCTGAGAAATCTGGACTGCAGGTGAAGTATGTTTAAGCATGCACATTACTTAAGTTATACATGAAAAATAAAATGAATCTCTTTAACTGTCAGAAATGTGTATGACACCCTTTATAAGCAAGGGAACTGGTAAATCCGACCATTCGAATTCTGTATTTTATATAAGTGTTAATGTACTGCTTTTTTTTATCTGAACATTCTTCCTTCTGCATGCTGGAAACAAACCGCCTGAGGATCTTTAGTTACTTCTTCCAGTTTTTTGCTTGAGCAGCAATGTTGGTTTTCCAAACTTTTCAACCAAAAACGTTCGATTTTTTTCTGCTTAAAACAAGGTAAAACAAAACAAAAACTTTTGTTAAAATTACATTTGCAATTTTAGAGTTTTAAAAGCCCTCACAGGGGAAGCGGCTCCAGCAGAGCTTTGCACGACACCATAAATTGTCAAATTCTGTTATTTGAAGTACATTCCATGTACTGTTGCTGAATATGCTCCTGGATTTTAAACAATGAAGATATGAGTGGTTTCCCTGATCCACTCCATGGGGAATGCTCAGCTCTTTACCTGTCTGATGTCACCAGTCACAGGACATGGGAGAATACAGTGTTATGTTAATACTGTGTGTATACAAAAGCAAACAGATTCTGGATTCTACCTGTCAGGGAGGACTCTCTTGCTGTAGAAATCAGGCAGCCCATCCTCCAGCATACTGACGCCTCCGTTCTCAGAGCAATGCTGCATGGAAACAAATTCACAGAAAACAGGAAGCACAACTCTGTCAGTCTGTTGGTCTACAAAACCTGTGAGGTAGACCTTAAATCTTAAATAGCTGGCTGATAAACCTCGATCCACTGCCAAAAAAACTGCTCCTTATCGCACCGCCCCGGTGAATGTGCGCCGACTTAGAATCGAGCTTTTACCGGGACTCTCTCCCCTGCTTAAACAACAAAAGCTGCTGAGTGTGCCCGCGCCCCACGCCCCCCCGAGAACCCGCCCGAGCGTAATTAACATTTGAGTCACTCGCAACAGCTTCCCACTTTCAAAAGAAACTTATATTTGGATGGGGGGCCTCGGGCAACAAACACCAGATGAGTAGCATCACACACAGCAGCCGAAGGATTAAAAATACAAAACAAACAAACAGGAAAAGGAAAAAAAAGAACAAGTCGGGTTTATCGTTTCACCTCCTTCCCGTTTTGTGGAAAGAGAAATGGACCCAGCTCCATTTTGTGGAGTTGAAAAGTGGGTTAGGAGCCCCGGGGGGTTGGCACTCACCGATTCGGGGGGCAGGTGCACGGCCCGGTGCCTCCGAGGTGGACGCGGCCTGACGTGGGTCACGTGCCGCAAAGGGGATCCGTTGGTGGGCAGCGTGGACAGACACTCCCACGACGCCGAGTGGGTGATGGATCCCGAGTGGGAGAGGGAGGCGGAGTGGGGGGGCGCAGACGGGGTGGGGGAGGGACTGGGCTCATCACCCAGACCTTGAAAATCGGAGACGGGTTTTAAAAGAAGGGCTTTTAATCAAACCTCTTTGATTTACCTTAAAATGAGGTCAGACCCTTAATGCAATTAGTCACGAAGTAACATTTAGCCCATCCCATATGAGAAGAACAAAAAAAGAACAAAGAAAAACACTTTGCTCCTCTTAGCTTTCCTGCAAAAGCTTTAATCTGAAGTTTCCTGCACACTTACATCATTGAGGTGGAAGAACAAATGAGGGGAAATAAAAGACTCACTCAGTCTGGTGGAGACGGGACGGATTCTTCTAGTTCTAGAGCTCCTCTTCTTGATGGCCATGGTGTCCTTTTGAAGCAGAAGGTAAACATGAGCAGAAAGGAGACTTACATGGAGCTTGATTGATAATAATAACCTTTGTTTTCCCAGCTAGTTCACTAAGACAGAGACTGTAGGCAGTTTTTACAAAAACATCCTGTTTAATCGCATGTAAAAGCACCTTTAGCAGCAGAGTTGGTTTTCTTTAGAATGTTCCAGAATACCTGAAAATAGAGGAGCTCCAAACATTTCTACTTTTGTTTCCTCTGTCCAAAAATGATGTTTGACTGGTTATGTAGTTTGTTAAGATTTAACTTCTCCTGCAATCCTGCCATTTATTTTAAAATCTATGATGCTAACTACTTGTTGGCAAGAGAAAACGGGTGAATATATTTTAAACGTGCTCAACTTATTATAATCTTTCTCATTTAGAAAAGCCTTAAAAGCACATCCAGGTTGAAAATTGCTGATATTGTTCCTTTTTAGGATCGTGTTAATGCACAGCTGAGTATTCCAGGTCTAACAAATTGCCGACATTTTTTAGCCATCTAAAAGGTGTTCATCCTCTATGCCGATGAGTTAATTAAAAATATTTTATTGGGGAAACCTGGCTATGCTTAACCTAGTAATTCTGACAACTAACTTCAGGTCAATGACTCAATAACACATTTATAAACAGTGTATAAACATAATTTTGAGCCTTTTTGATGCTTCACTCTGCATCTGAAAATCTTACAATTCCCAAGTTGACTCCAAAGTCCTCATCGGGGAAGTCTAGAGACTCCACTAGTCTGGACTGTCTGACCGTCCGTCTGCCCGTCCCGACATCGTCCCACCGCTTCGCTTGAGACACCTGCCGGAGCTGATGAAACACACACACACAACTTATGAAGCCATTCAACTCCGAGTGCACACAAACTCTCAGCTAACTTACATCATTATCCTTAAAGGCAATCTCACAGGGGCTGCTTATCAGCCCGAGTCTGTGAAGTTCAAAAAACACCGGAACCGCTAACTTTACGACTCCTTTTTTTTAGCAAAGCCCAAGTAGAATATCAATTAAATGCAACGTCTACATCATCAAAGCAGAGCGAGGCATGACAGAGGACACACTGTCACTGCGGCAAAACAGAGGAAGGAGAAGGAGAGGTAACGGCACAGGCAGCCGACAGAATGCAAAACAGAGAGGCCCCCCCCATTGGTCTGCGGCTCCACAGTCCCACTGACCTCTTTAACCTCTTGAGACCTGAGTTTTTATTTGGTGTGCATTTTTGCTTTTTTTCAAGATATATGGGATTAGTAGGACCTAATAAGTTCAGTAATAAGACTTTGTCATGGTACAGGTAGCTTTTCTTCTTATAGGCCCAGTAGGTTTATCTTTATATCTAAAATGTGTGTTTATATATTGAATTTCTTCCCTGCAATTTGGTTCTGACGGTCCAAATAACTTAGTTACAAAACTTTAATTAAACAGTAAAAACATAACTATTTGAAAATGTCTAAAACCATTTTACTCTAGATTTCAAACATTAGTGTCTGATAGCATCTACTTTAAGGCCAAGAGGTGAAAGACCAAAGAAAAACGAAGTATCATAGTAAAGAGGAAAAAAATGCAATGTCCTCATATGAAGACGTAGGGTCTCAGGAGGTTAACACGGGTCAAACATGGTCCGAGTCATTCTAATTTCTAGAAACTACAAGAAGGCATGCAGAAAAGGGATATTACCAGTACCAGTGTTTTATGGGTGGTGTAGAGCTCCTGCAGAATCTGATCCACTATGGAGTTAGTGAGGTAGGAGACCACGGACAGCTTCACCTCTCTAATGGGGGAAAAAAAAAACAAAAAAAAAACTATCACTTCTCGCTGGAGGTCTTTTATTGACCACAACCATTTGGGCCGGCCGTGCATTTCTCACTCCAGCGCTCTGTTGATGTCCTCGGCGGCCCGCTCCATCATGGCGTTGCGGATGGCCGAGCGGGGGATGGAGACTTGTTCGGAGATGGAGGAGAGAGGCGGGCTGAGCCGGTCGGCGGCCGAGCAGGACATGGGGCACAGCTCCCGACACAGGGACACCATGGAGTCCACCACCACCTGAAACAGACCCGGCCCCCCCCCCCGCTGTGTCACGTACACTTTGAGTAACGCAAAGCTACCCAGGTGAGCTGACCCGTCCAGGGAGGAAAACTCCCTCCACAGACCGGTCCAAAGAATACCGTCCCCATGGGGTCACCTCCCTTTCAATGCAATTAGTTCCCAGAGGTCTAAGATACAAACGGATCAGGAGGACCCGCGGAGAGGGACGGGCTTCAGGGCCCACCTGCAGCTCTTTGTCGGCAGCCTTGGCCAGCTCCCCGGCCAGAGTGTCCAGCCGCTGTCTGACGGGGCCGTCCACCGACAGGACGTGGGCCAGCTCGCACAGAGACGGATACAGCTGAAAGAGGAAAAGAAAAAAAACACGAGAGCGTTTGCTCATCATATCATACACGCAGAAACCCTTTGATTTCAAAATTGTTCTCGAGTGAAAATGGAAAAGTTGTTGGGGAAATTGTGAAAGTTAAGGTCACCACACTTTGTTATCAAGCAGACAATGTTAACAGAAGTTCTACATGAGGAAACATGTAGAACCATTTCTAGTAGGAGAAACATGTAGAACTATTTCTCCTACAGTTGGGGAAATAAGTATTTGACCCCTTGCTGATTTTGCAGGTTTGCCCACTTACAAAGAATACTAATTTTTCCTCATCAGATGGTTATCAATTTTTATAAATTCATGTGATGTGATTTTCTGCAATTTTCTTTGGGATTCTGTCTTTCACTGTTAGAATGTACATATGATTAAAGTTATAGATCGTTGCATTCTTTTTTAAGTGGGCAAACCTGCGAAATCAGCAAGGGGTCAAATACTTATTTCCCCCACTGTATGTGCCTGTAATAAAGATAATGAATGGGTAATGTAGGACAGTCTCTTTGGATTACTTGTCTGAATTCTATGTTGTAACAACAAGTCCTCATAATAATGTGTCTTAACACAGGACATCATACCGTTACATATCACAGCGATGCTTCCATGGGAGAATGACTTTTTTCTGGATTTTTTAGAAGTTCTACAAAGTGGAAATTTGTTGGAAAAATTAGGTTTGAAGAGTTAGCGCTGTTTCAGACGGGTTCTGCTTTGATCATGGGGCATTTGGAGAGGCTGGGAGAGAGAAGGAATATTTTGGACACCGTGGCTGACCAACAACTGAAGTGAGAAATCAGAAGTGAAATGTGAGGCTGTTGAAACAAACGGTGGAGGCCCCGGGACACTCCACCTCGGGCACGGTGCGGGTGCTAGCAGCTCTTTGTTGGCCGGTGGGGTCTGACCCAACCCATGCTGGGCAGCTGGTGCCCGGCGGGACCCTGGCCAGTTGCTGTGGGTTTCTTGGTTGTCATGGAGACTCTATCTGGAGCCATTCCTTGCTACCTCCCGGGCTAAAGTGTGGCTCTCCTGCAATTTCTCTCCTCATTTCTTGGGGCTTTTCGTTGGTCAGGGGGAACTTTTCATAGGCGAGTTGCTAGTAGATTTTTCTGTTGGTTTTTATTTTTTTTTACTTTCAGAGGCTGTCTTTTCCTACGTGTGGCCATTATGTGTGTTCTTGTTCTCCAAAGATGCAGCACTTGGTTGTCTTTTCTTAAACTTTTTTTCTATTTTCCTATTTTCTTTTTAAATCAAGAAATAAAAAACATCAAAAACTAAATTCAAAACGGTGCTTCAAACTGTGATGAGAGCTCTGTCTCTGTGGGCTATTTCCCTTTTCTGGAAAAAGTTGGAAAAAGTTCTGTGAAGCTGCTCTGTTGTGCACAGCTGTAGAACTTGAGGGAACATTTATTAATCTATTTCTATCTGAAGTGAAGCTGTGACTAGAAAGACACACATTCTTATGATTCAAGGTGTGATTTGTTGCTCTTGTTGGATCATTTCTCTTAAAGCAATTATAGAAGAACTGCTGACCTGACTAATTAATGCAGGCTAATTAGGACTTGATGATTAAAGACTTTTTTCCATAACTTGACAAGCCAAATTTCTCTTAATCACTGCTTAAAGCCTATTATCTAAAGATATCAATGGAAAGAATTACACGTACCAAATAAATTGGGATGGTTTGGACAATATAATAAGGAATAATCCATCTCCTGAGTACGAGAGCTGAACTTCTGAGGTTTCAGGGATAAAAGCTGGAATAACTGCTGCATTAAAGGGACTTATTGGTTCCACGCTCAATTTTTGAGGTAGTTTTTTTATTTACTTGAGCATTCCATTAGACACCATCTGATGGAAGTCTGTGCACAAAGCATTCAATTTATCCAAAGCATTTAAGCTTTTATACAACTCAAGTTAATTTCAAAACTGTCCTTGGTTTGTAATATCAGTCTGATGGAAGCAGAGAGGAGCCGAGCCACAGTTCAAATTGTAAACAACTCCACAAAATCATGACTTCTTTCCCCAAACTGCTCAGATGTCTTTGCTTTTTCTAATAATCAACTATCTCAGCACAATCGAAGACTGAAGACAATGCCCAAAAGCTTCATTTCCCCTTTTTCGTCTTTCTCCATTAATAATCTGACAAGCTCTCAACGTCATCACGCGAGTCTGCGTATAAAACCTCATATCGAGCTTCACCTTGAGCTGCGACAGCAGTGCAGCGGACACACAACAACAACACACCACCCTTACCTGGGTTCCATCAAGCCAGCAGATTGTTTTTTTTCTAAATACTGCTGTGACTTATATGTCTCAGCTCTCAGTGATTGAATCCAAACTGACGCCTTGGAGAATTTCTCATTCCTCAAATAATTCTCTTGGAAGCCTCACCCTGCATTTGTGGAATAGAATGTGGAATAGATTGTGGAATAGATGTGGCAGTGCTCTGTTTCTGAAGGGTCAAGCCGCTCTGCATCAAGCAGGCAAAACTCTCTATTTGCTGGAGATTGATGGAACTACAAAAGGTTGTCTAACTGTCTTCAGGGAGCTTGAGACATCTTTTTCGCACCCGCACAGGACACTTAAAAGTCTCGCACTTAATACCGGAGGGAATGTGCTGGAAAAGACTTGGAGCAGAAATGTGATTCATCGGCACAAGATCAGAAAAACAGATTTTGCTCTGGATGGAATAAAATGTTATGACGGGGATTTCCGTATCTTTCCTGATGATAAGATTGAACTAAGTGTTTTGTGTTCGATATTCTGTACGTACATAAACCCACTCGCTCTACTTACCCACACAGTGTCAGAAATACCAAGAAACACTATGCACTACGCAACAAGCTTTACATTTGAACTGAGAAAAGAATACAATTTCAAAAGTAGGTCCAGGAGCTGCTTCACAATGTCATGGCTGATGAAACCTCGTGGTAATAGAAATCCACCACCTTCAGAAAGTTTAGGTCCCACTCAATACGTTCTCATTTACAGCTTCCTTTTACTGAAAAAACATTTTTAGGCTGCAGCTGTTGGAAGTCTGATTGTCAAAACCTTCGCCTTCAAAAAATGTATAAAAACAAATGAGAGTTTGAGTGGAATCGACTGAACATATTGAGAGAACATATCAAATTGTTTTCCTCCAGTGCTTATAACACAGAAAAACCTTTTAAAACCACATTGTCCTATGATGCATTAAACATGTCTGCAGCAGTGTGCTCTCTCTCTCTCTCTCTCTCTCTCTCTCTCTCTCTCTCTCTCTCTC
>CAJRST010007779.1:16152364-16194720 GCA_907169785.1 Menidia menidia | reverse complement strand
CTCTCTCTCTCTCTCTCTCTCTCTCTCTCTCTCTCTCTCTCTCTCTCACACACACACACACACACACACTCACAGCTCTGGAGTTCCTGGCCTCTTTGAGGATCTGCCTGGCGTTCTGAACCTCCTCTCCATCCTCACAACTTTTCAGGACACAGACCTGCTGCTGCACCCGCACGCAGAGACGCTCCATCACCTAATATATACGTAAAAATATAGTTTAGAAAAAAACATTCGGTCAGCTATGGAAATTCTTGACCTTTGTGGAGGCCACAGACACACAGAGACACACACACACCTGCTCGGCGGTGCTGGTGACCAGGCCCTGGTGCAGCCGGAGAGCCTGCTTCTGAGAGAAACGCTGAGTCTGGTTGTTCCGGAGAAGAGCTCGCTGGATCTGGCTCACACACACACACACACACACAGAGAAAGGGAGAAAGAAAGAAAGAGAGAAAGAAGCATAGGAGCAGGAGTAGGGATGACAGGTGTTTACAAAGAGCAGCATGTGGAGACAAGTCCATTTACATGGTAATAAGGAGACTGCAGAAAGAACTGCAGATGACCTGAAATAACATTTTAAAAAACTGTATATCATTTATTTTTTCGGCCCAGCAACTGTTAAAACTTTCCACGCATCACCATCTTATGTAAAGAAGATGGAATAGAGCGACCCTGAAGGACGTGATATAACACAGAGGCAAGAAAAAAAATATATATATGTGATACATTATCCTTAAACTGGTTCAACGAGAACCAGATAATCAGAACATCTGACATTTGGCTGGAAATGAACCTACACACACATTTTGCTTTAGCCATGCAAAAACACAGTAACTGCAGCCTACAAGATTTTTGCTCTTAGATTTAATAAAGCCAGATGATAAATCATTTCCATCTTAACTGTAGTTGAAACTGCAGTGAATATTCAAATCCTGACATGTAACAAACAGGAGCAAACATAAACTGATAAAGAGACAATAAAAAAAAGAAAAATGCTTTAAAAAATGCAGTCAGCATTGATTTTTTTCTGCTTCTTTTTACCTCCTCAGCACTGGCTGTGGGCCACATAACTGGTTCTACAGTAACACCCATTCTTTACTGGGCCGGTTTGCTGTGAGTGTTTCTACGTCAGCGTCTGGAGCCCAAAAACAGATCACCCAAAAATGTGGTGACCTGCCAAATACAAGAGTCCTCATGGTCCCATTTCTCTTTGTGTCTCATGATTTTATGTTTTCAGGGTCTGTTTAGCTGCCTCATGCTCTCCCTGCACTGGAGTCCTCCACAGAAACGCTGATACATCAGAAAGAGAGATGCTCAAAGTCACACAATACTGGGGGATGCACGGCTAATGCCGGTGGAAAATGAAAACCAGATCTTAAAATGTCCTTCACTTAAAGAAACTCTCAGCTGCTTTAAAAACCAATGGCCATTTAAAAAGGGAGCAAAAACAGAAAGAGACCTCTATCAATACAAGCCTTAAAGTTATCGCTTTCTGGTTTGAGTCCTAAGATCAAGAATTACCTAAAACTCAATAAAATATTGGATACATATTAAAAAGATATTATGAATTTTTTTAAAAAGAAAATTGCGCATCATTATTATTATTTGAATTGAATTGAATTGAATTGAATTGAAAGCCTTTATTGTCATTGTACACAGTACAATGAGATTTGGAGAGCAGCTCCGTAAAGTGGACACATAAATAACACATACATACATATACAATACATTAGTACAACTGGAGTACTAGATGTTGATTTAGTAAGGTGACAGCTTTTGGGAAGAAGCTATCCCTGAGTCTGTTTGTTTTGGTCCGTATTGACCTGAAGCGCCTGCCTGAGGGCAACAGGTTGAAGAAATGGAAGCCGGGGTGGGTGGTGTCCCTCAGGATGTTTCTGGCCCTGCTGAGACAACGGGAGTTGTAGATGGCAGTCAAAGAGGGCAGAGGGCAGCCGATAATTTTTTCTGCAGTGTTTGTCACTCTCTGCAGTCGTTTCCTATCAGCCTCCGTGCAGCTGGAGTGCCACACTGTCACAGCATAGGTCAGCAGGCTCTCGATGGTGGAGCGGTAGAAGGTCACCAGCAGCTGAGGTTTTAGTTTTTCCTTCCTGAGCACCCTCAGGAAGTGTAGCCGCTGCTGGGCCTTCATGACCAGAGCTGTGGTGTTGGCTGACCAGGAGAGGTCTGCAGAGATGTGGATGCCAAGGAATTTGAAGGACTCCACTCGTTCTACACATCCACCGTTGATGTACAGGGGGGCAGGGGCGGCTTTCTTCCGTCTGAAGTCCAGGATGAGTTCCTTAGTCTTGTTGATGTTTAGTGCCAGGTTGTTTGATGCACACCACTCGCCAAGTTTCAGGACCTCATCTCTGTAGGCCGCCTCGTTTTCCCCTGTAATCAGCCCCACCACCGTTGTGTCATCAGCGAACTTGATGATGATGTTCTCTGGGTGGGCGGGACTGCAGTCGGATGTGTAGAGGGAGTAGAGTAATGGGCTCAGCACGCAGCCCTGTGGAGAGCCAGTGCTGAGAGTGCGGGAAGAAGAGAGGTGAGGACCCAGTTTCACCTGCTGGGGTCGGTTGACCAAAAAGTTCTTTATCCAGGAGCAGGTGGGTGGTGGGACCCCCAGGTCGGTTAGCTTAGGGATCAGAATGTCCGGTATTATTGTGTTAAAAGCTGAGCTAAAGTCAATGAAAAGCATCCTGACGTAGCTCTCCCGTTGCTCCAGGTGACTCAGCGCTGAGTGGAGAGCGATGGCTATGGCGTCTTCGGTGGATCTGTTAGTCCGGTATGCAAACTGGTGCTGATCCAGGGTGGGGGGGAGACAGGCTTTTATGTGTCTCAAAACCAGTTTCTCTAGGCATTTGGTGATGACTGGAGTGAGTGCAATGGGGCGGAAGTCATTGAGGCTGGTCGTGGGTGACTTTTTAGGGATCGGGATGATTATAGCAGACTTCAAGCAGGGTGGGATGACAGCTTGTTGCAGAGATATGTTGAATATGTCTGTGAAGACCTGTGATAACTGCCAAGCACATGCCTTGAGCACCTTCCCAGGTACTCCATCTGGACCTGCAGCCTTCCTGGGGTTCACTGCACAGAGCACCCGCCACACGTCCTGTGCCTTAAGAGTAAGTGGGGGGGAGGAGGTGTGCTGGGGGGCTGGTTGAAGTTGTGGTGGTTGTTGGAGTGATGAGGTTGGATGCTGTGTGTGAGACTCAAAGCGGGCAAAGAAGCTGTTCAGCTCCTCTGCCAGTCCCGCATCCAAGTTCCCGGGTGTCACAGCACAGCCTTTGTAATTGGTGATGGTCTGTATGCCCCGCCACACTTGCCTTGGATTGTTTAGATGTTCCTCTATCCTCCTCTTATATTCACCTTTGGCAGTCCTAATGCCTCTCTTCAGGTTGGCACGAGCGGCGCTGTACAATGCTCTGTCGCCTGACCTGAAGGCTGAGTCACGGGCCCGGAGGAGCATACGGACCTGGCGCGTCATCCAGGGTTTCTGGTTTGGGAACACCCAGATCCTCTTTTCAACAGTGACATTCCCAATACAGTACTTGATGTAGGACAGTACTGCATCTGTGAATATTTCCAGGTCTTCGTGATAGAAGGCTTCCCACTGTGTATTTTCGAAGCAGTCCTGTAGTCGGGGGAGGGCGTCCTCAGGCCAGGTGGTGATGGTCTTCTTTGTGGGCTTTGTTTGTCGACTGAGAGGGGTGTATGCTGGAGTTAGGAGCAGGGAGAGGTGGTCTGACTGGCCCAGGTGGGGAAGGGGTACAGCTCTGTACGCATGCTTGATGTTGGAATACACATGATCCAGAGTGTTTTCCCCTCTTGTAGGGCATTTTACATATTGGTGGAATTTTGGTAATACAGTCTTTAGATTTGCCTTATTGAAGTCCCCTGTAATGATGTGGACTCCACTAGGGTGGGCGCGCTGGTGGGTATTGATGGCATTTAGCAGTAGAGAGAGAGCCATGTTTACATTAGCGTCTGGTGGTATGTAGACTGCAGTGATGACAACAGCAGCTAGCTCTCTAGGCAGAAAGAAGGGTCTGCATCTCACCGACATAAATTCCAGATCAGGAGAACAGTGTCTGTCCAAGACAGTGCTGTTGTTACACCAGCCATCATGCACATAGATGCAGAGCCCGCCTCCTCTGTTCTTCCCGGAGTCACTGTTCCTGTCCCATCTGTGTAGTGTGTGGTCTACTAGTTGCACCGTGGCATCGGGGACTTGTGTGTGTAGCCATGTCTCTGTGATGATAAGCACACAGCAATCGCGAACATAACGGTTACCAGCCAACTGTAATTCCAAATCGTCCGTTTTGTTTACAATGGATCTGGCGTTTGTAAGGTAGAGGCTCGGCAACGGAGGTTTGAGTGGCTGTTTTCTTAGTTTTAGCAGTAAACCAGCCCTGCAACCTCGTTTTTGTTTCCTCTCGCATCTCCGTCTGCGTCGCCTGACAGACCCGTTAACAATCCACGGGGATCCCGTTGGTCTCGCTATTTCGTCCGGAATGTTGTGAGTTCGGTGAAAGTCGCCGGAGATGGTCATCTTCAATTTGAAACCGATGTCCAGTAAATCCAGACGGCTGTATTGTTTCATAATGTGTGTAAACGAACAAACAATATACGATAAACACAAAAGATAAACATTAAAAAAGCACTAATACGGAGAGCTGTGAGCCGCTGCGTCTATGCGCGCCGCCATGGCAACAGAAGCTGATGAAAAGCTATGATGAGAAGCTATGATCGTTATATTGCTCAGAAGTAGCCTTTGACACAACACACCGTTTTTTGGGTTTTTTTAGGCGGTGTAGATGGCAGAGGTCAGTACCGGCCTGTGTTATCAAGTTTTGGTCCTAGAGCAGTGGTCAGAGACCTGAGCCCGCTACTGACCAGAACCACCCAGTCACAAAACAGCTGAAAGGTTTAGCTTGAAATGCAAATTTATCACAACAGAAAAAGATCAAAACCGCGGGACGTGGCGTTTTTTATTTTGCTGTGCTGTGACACGCCCCACTGAGAAACAGCGGTGTGGACAACACTGTGGCAACGGACCATGACGCTCAACCCCCCCCCTTTATAGCATCACCAATCAGAATACAGGTTCCCCAAAACGTTCTAAACCGTGGTTTGAAACTGTCCACAGATTCAATTGGACAATGAGCCGTCAGATCTTTCAATGATAGTGGAATTGGAGTGTTTCCTTTTTTTTCCCCCTCGGATGCATAATGAGTAATTATCTATGAGAGTGGAGCAGATGAGGAAACTCAGGGCATCTCACCTTGGCCAGGGCGTGGTCAGTCTTCTCCGGGGCGCCGCGGTACGCCTGGCTGATGTCACTGAGGGGGAGGGGCATGTACTGCAGGGTGAAGTTGCTAAGCGTTGGAGAGAGAGAGAGGCAGATAAAAAAACGGAGAATGACACTTTTCCTTTTAAAAAGAGAGAGAATCGTGATAACTACAACAAACAAGAATCAATAAGGGGCTCTTAATATAGTTGTGGCCAATTCCCAAAACACGCCCACGCGCCCTTGTAGAAGCAGACAAAAGTATGAACCTCACACCCACACATGAGTGAAATACGTGTTGGAAGACTGATGAAACGCTGTGAAAGAGTAAACAGCGTACAGAGATGGTTATCTGCCTTTTTTGTTTTTGTTTCAGGGAGTGTGAACGATCCCTTTTAAGTGTGCATCGCCTCTTCAAAAAAGACGCTTGCGTGTGTCTGTGTGTGTGGTGTGTGTGTGTGTGTTTGTCTTACTGCTCCAGCGCCCTCGCCACATCCTGGAAGCCGGTTGCCGTGGTGTTGTTGCGATCCCACGTCACACTCCTGTGAGGGGCCAGACCAACAGGAAAAGGGATGAAACGGGCCCAGAAATGAGGAAGAGGAGGAGATGGAGCAGGACCGGTAGCCTCCCAAAGCTCCCCACGCACACGATGCGTTATTTTTTCTGTTCCTACACGTGCAAAAACAAGTCTGCAACCCGTACTAACTGTCACACATGCGGCCATTTTCAGTCCACATCACCTTTTATCGATATTCCTTCTCTATCTCTTCCTCTTCCTCTGCTTCTGCACCCCCAACTTGTTTTGCCCCAGAAAACTGAATCATCAAAATCCACATCTCGCTCCGTGGGAGGTCTTCCTCTTCCATTCCTTTATAACGTCTTCCTTTCAATTCCATGTCCGACCATTTCTCATCCCAGCCTATCCGTTTTTTTCTGCCCTCTTATTCAGCGTATCTAGTTTCCATCCTTACCGCCCTCATAACTCAAAAACACAACACATTTTGTCCCGTGAATCCTCTTGTTACGTCTTTTCATTTTCCCTCTCACCCACTCTTTCTCCAGGTCTCTAAAACGCCTCGTTTTCTTTTTGAATCAGGATGCTCACACAGAAAAAAGACCTACCTGAGGGTTGTGTTGATTTGCAGAGCTTTGCTGAGCATCTTTGCCCCCGAGTCTTCCAGGAGGTTGCCACTTAGGTCCACCTTGCGCAGACAGGCGTTGGAGCCCAGGGCGTTCACCAGCACTGTGCCCCGCTGGCGGAGCCTGGAGTCAGCCAGAGAGAGGGACTGCAGGGCCTGAGGGGGAACCATTAGAGAGTTTCAGGAGGGGTCAGCTGCTCCAGCTACAGTCCGATTCAACCGATTAAAGTTAATGGTATTCACAGATCAAATCACTTGTGTTTTATTGAAAATTTGAAATTCTAATGAATAATTATCATTTACTGAGCTGTCAGTGCATTAACTACAAATCTAAACCTCCCAAACTGCCCTAAACTCCGCACATACAAAGGAAGATATGCTCACATTTGTATTTAGGTGGGGAACCAATGCATTCACATACTAAAATACCTTTGAAATATACAGTTTCCTGTCTCCAAGCATGTTCAAGTCAACATACAACTGAGACAGATCTGTCCCTCAGAGTTTCAAACATCATGAATAATGTGTTCAAATGTGTTCAAATCCATTTGTATTTTAACTACAAATCTAAACCTCCCAAACTGCCCTAAACTCTGCATATAAAAAAGAAGATATGCTCACATTTGTATTTAGGTGGGGAACCAATGCATTCACATACTAAAATACCTCTGACATATACAGTTTCCTGTCTGCAAGCATGTTCAAGTCAAAATACAACAGAGTGAAAATCTGTCCCTCCGAGTTTCAAATATCGTGGAAAATGTGTTCAAATCCATCCCACACTACATGAATAATGCAACATTTGGAAGGCAAATAAAATTAGGTCAGAAAATGAGAAGGAAGGGAACAGTGATCCTCACACTGCAGCGGAATATTTCAGACACCTTCCTGAGCTTTAAGGAGCCGGCGTTCCTCGGCTGTGGAACTTTCACCTCTCCTATCCACGCTGCAGCTAAGTGCAGGAGAAAAATCAACCTGGCTTTGATCAATTACAGCAGAAATACATCTGTTAACTCCACCTCTGGAGAAAGTCTGCGAGACTCTGAGGTGAAAAAGGGAAAAGGTGTCGGTGGTGATCCTGGACTCTTTACGGTCAGAATCAGAATCAGAAATACTTTAATAATCCCAGAGGGAAATTATTTAAGTCAGGGTTCTGCATAGGATGAATTACTTAACTAGCCCTGTAACCTATGCAGAGCTACGATGGCAAGTGCATGCACATCCAACCCAAAATAACCAAGCTCTTCAATCTGACTGATATACATGTTAGAACTCCCTGAGCTGCTGTAAAGCAATACCAAACATCCAACAGAGATGTTTTCCATCTTAAACCTAGAAGAAATGTCAGAAGTTAAAGAGAGATGTTCGGGGTGGATTTTGATCTGGATCAGGCAGTCGATATTTTTACGGCTGCATTTTCTCAACCGATAAAACTGAGTTGTAAATATAGCGTAGTGTGTTTCAGAGCACTCAAGCCGTCGCAAAGTGGACCCGACATGACCCAGAACAGCTTGATGCAGACGTAAAAATCCGCTCTAAACTACCAACTCTAACCACGACACTTTGAGATTTGGCTGGTTTAAGTTACTGAAAAAAAGTTATTTCTATTAACTCTTTTAAAACAAAAAAACACCCTTATCTACAGTAGTCTAAAGTCTAAACTCAAGCACCTACTTAAAGAAACAAAAAAACTCCTTAAAACAATAACTCTCATTTCAGTGAAGTGGAAAAACAATCTAAATCTGTAAAGGTGTCAACTCCACAGTTACAACAGACTCAATATAAATCTCAGGGTTGGTTTAACTCTGACGTTTGGCTTAAAATGGCTTTTCCCCTAAACCAAATGGTGCTCGATGCAAGGATGGACGTTACTCCCACCTAACAGAAATACAATTCATCGTAAAGCTTGTGCTCAGTTTACGATCACAAAAGTGAAGACATGTCCTAGACAGAATTGGAAGTCGATTTCTGGATTTCAAAGTTCCTGGAAGATGACTTCCAATGGGTAGAAATAGGCTACCATTTTCTTACTTAAGCTTTAGTGAATAGACAAAATATGAAAAGGCATTTTTTTCACACAGATCTTCAGATTTTCTGCATTTCAACATTCTTTTTTACCAGTTCTCAGTTCTTATGTTGACAGTAGCAGTCGAGCCAACTTGAAGTTTGTGCTGACCTTGCTTTTTGTGTTAGTCGTCTAACCTACGGCCCTTTTAGTGATCCAGCTCCTTAAGTGTTAGTTTCAGTGCACACAAGTGTTCGTTTGCAGCCTGTGAAAGAGCATCGCGGTGCACTATCACCATCAGTCGTGATGAATAACTGAGTCGGAGAGACTTGTCATGCTGGATTCTCAGAGCTGAGCTGAGAGGGAGCCTGGGGAGCCTCGCAAATAAACTGAGACCGAATTAATCATCCTCCGCTCTCGCCGACAATTGACAACATGACTTATGCGCCTGTTTACACCTTGCATGCGCTCGCCTCGCCGTAAATGAGGACAGAATGCATGTTTGGTGCGTGGAAAAACACGCGTGGAGCGACAACAGAGTTACATAATCAGACTCACACACTCTTCTTCTTGCACCAAATGAACCAGCTTCTGCAGGACTTCATCCAGCACCCTGAGGGGGGAGAAACGGGGGGGGGGGGGAACATTCATCATCTGTATCGTCTTCAAAAGCGCCCGCACCGCCGCGTCCCCCGCCTGGTCCCCTACCGGCCCTTGATGTTGAAATTCTTCCCCAGCATCAGGTGTTTCAGGGAGGGGTGCCGGGAGAAGGCCGGGAGGACAGCCAGCAGGTCGGCATCCAAACCTGAACCCCACACAAAAAAAAAGCAAAGCTGTTACCCAAAGTGCAGCAACAACTCTACAATGTTCAAATCCAGCTACTTTACCTTTAAATTAGATCTCCTATCACTTACAGTGGGGGAAATAAGTATTTGACCCCTTGTTGATTTTGTCGGTTTGCCCACTTACAAAGAATGCAACGATATATTTATTTATTTATTTTTATTTATTTATTTATTCATTTCATTCAATACAAAGAAAAATTATTCATTTCATTCAATACAAAGAAAAATTAATTTAAAAAAATGAAATGAAAGGTAGCAGAAAGAAGAAAATAATCTTATAATATCTGCCCCTTTAACTTATATAACTTTAATCATATGTATATTCTAACAGTGAAAGACAGAATCCCAAAGAAAATTGCAGAAAATCACATCATATGAATTTATAAAAATTGATAACCATCTGATGAGGAAAAATTAGTATTCTTTGTAAGTGGGCAAACCTGCAAAATCAGCAAGGGGTCAAATGCTTATTTCCCCAACTGTATATCTGCGTAGCAACAAAATATGTGAAGAGGCATGTAATGTTTAGAGATTTAAAAAAAAAAAAAAAACGAGAAGAAATTAACCCGTATACCAAATAGAAAGGGGCATATTTTTAACCACACAAAGTTGCCACTTCCGGGGCTTTACTGCCTCACGGTGACTCATCATGTGAGAACGTTTCTGCCTCACAGTCCCTCTCTTCATCTCCGGTTCATTCTGGAAGAAATTTCACTTCCCACAGATATTCCAAAATATTCCCAATTAACGCCCCCACTCACACCCACTCGCTTTTTTCGAATAGCTAGAGGAGAGAGGATGTGGTAACCATGGCAAAAATACGTCAACGTGGAACTCATTCAGAGGGCAAAAATATCTGAAATCATCTGGAGTGCTTGTGATGCGCGGAGGGTTTGTGTTATCGCGGCTTCCTGTGAGGCAGCAGAGCCGGAAGGGGGGGGGGGGGGGGGGGGTCGCACAAACGACTAGTGCTGGGAAACACACATTAATGCTCCTGATTCTATTAAAAATAACATGTGGATGAATGGCTGTTCAGGGAATAGGCCGGCCAGTAAATATCCCATTTGTTAAAATCTTGTTGGGAGAAAAAAGTGGCCTGGAGGTTAAAACGCTCAATGAAAGATAAGCATGTCTCTCTCTCCGAACATTCCAACATAAAGGAATCAAACTCAGCCTCAGCATGTTGGAACTCTATAAAAAACGTTTCTCTTAGATTTTTTCCCCCTGCAACCCCCCCCCCCCCCCCCCCCCCAGCTCTCAGAAATGGAGACTCTATGCAATTTGACCAGCTGGCAGCTCTCTCAGCGGGAGGGGCTGGCTCGTGTGACACGGACATAAATATCTTTTGTCTCAAAGACGCGATTTATCAAAACCTCTGCTCCAACAAAGCCTGCGGGACTCGGTGTAACACCATACCTTCATATCTTTTTTCGCTGGGAGGAAGTACTAGATTCAGGATTTACTGCGAATATGGACACATAACTCAAAACACCCCAAAAAAAACAGTTTCTTCGGTATGGCTTAAAGTTTGTTTGTTTTTTCTTTGTTTTAAACCACCGTCTAACTACATTTTTGTAGAAAACAATTACAAGGAATTGTGTATTGGTGTAATATTGTAAGGGTACACTTGGCAGTTATAATAAAGGTTTAAACAGTTGTTGAAGTATGTTTGCTTCAGTAAAGTCTCTGCATGAATCATTCAGTGTCTTATCCTACTGGAGACTACACTCTCTGCCTTTACCTTTGAAACAACGAGCATTTTATCTATTATTAATCTTCTGTCTTTGAGCAAGATTATCAAAACATACCATCTGATCACAGTGACATTTGCTGTGCGTGAAATAAATGTTGAATGTCTCTGTTTTTCTATTTGATCTAGCAAAAATGTTATTGTATTACTCCAAAGACAAAGTATCTGGTCCAAAGTAATACCATCTGAATGAGTAAAATTCAGTCTTACTGGGGAGGCAGTGCCTAAAAATGTGGGACAATTCATGAGTTGGTGATCAGAAATTAGGAATTCTGTGCTTTAAACCTTTTTTCTTTTTGAATAGGGGGTAGCATATTTTCTCCCGACTCCTGACAGTTCATCTGAATTAGAATAAACAGTGCAAAAGTAGCTTGGAATGTAAAAATGACCACATATTTCTTTATTTGTTCTCTCTTCATTTCCGTTGCATATTATTAATAATTTTTTTATTCAATTCTTTGACCAAGAAAGAATTATATAAATATAATTTTCCACTTACTGCACCATCAAATACATCAGATCTGAATGCAAATTGGCCCATTTTCCCCTGTCACTTTTTCCTTGAGACATGGCTGAGTTTCAATATTAATGACGAATAAAGCAAAAAAAAACTTTGTTCTTTATCATTGCTTCACCATTTCTCTGTGATGAATCTCATTCCTGTGGGTCTATTATCTCAAATACTTTTGTTGTCAAAATAATTCCACTCTCAGTTTCCAGCTCGCTGCTCTTACCCAATTTTCTTTTGACATGATTTCTGAGCCAATTATCCGTTAGCCTTTGCTCTTTAATACACAATTGGGATTCTGTCACCCTGCATTTCAAACAACCCTCTGTGTCACCATCTACTGTTGATCATTGTCTCAAAGGTTTTCTCCTCCCCCTGCATTTCACCGGCATCTAGACTCTGTGGGTTTTTATATCTCCAATCTTCAATATGGAATCCATTCCTAACATAATATTACTGTAAATCAAAGTCTAACTATCAGAAATGAAATTAAAAAGTCAAGAGTTTGAAAAAGTTTGCTTTAAAAGGGAAGACTTTGTTTCAAAAGCCACCTTTGTAGCGGGTCAAACCATTGTATCTGGTATCTTACAAACAGCCCCCCCCCCCCAAAAGGGTCCCGTTTTGGGGGTGGGCGGAAAAAAATGCCTCTTACCATTATCAGAAATGTCTAAAGTCCCCACGCAGGAAACACGAGGAAAAAGCTCCTTAAGAATCCCGCGGCCCCCGGGCCCCCGCGGCGGGGGGGGGGGGGGGGGGACAGAGGCGAGCGGAGCATGATGGGATAACCACGAGCGTTAATCTGTGAAGGTGCTGAGTGAATATACCTGGAAGAAAGAATGATGGAGCGTACCTCACAGCTGCTGATGTCCAGGTGTAAATCAGAGATATGGGGGTTATTGGACAAACCCAGGAATAGAGCCCTGGAGACCAGCACAAACAGATTTAAATGGTCAGTGTGGGGAAAAAAACGTACAGGCACACATGACAGGACAAAAATAAGAAGTAGAGATAAGAAGTAGTGAGAAGAGTGATAGCTACATGAACAGGGAGAAACAGTCAATTGAGAGATGAAGAGTGAAAATTGTAATAAATCCAGCTGCTTCTTTTCCCTCCCACTAAGAACCACAACAGGATAAACCATCCCACCACCTCCACTCCATCCGGTTCCACGTTCTCCTGTTCACATCGAAAAGTTTTAGAACCATCTTAAAGGATTAGAGAAAAGTAGCTTAGGAAAAAGACTCATAGCTCGCTAAGTCTCTGAAAAAAAAAAAATCACCTCAACAGCATTCAATATTTATTCAGGAGGAACTGCCAGCTGTTGCATTTCGACACACACAGAACGGCTGGATGCTGAAGGCACAGTGCGTTTACACATCCAGGCCCTCCTGGGAGTTTTATTCTCGTGCTATAAATACACATTTATGAGTTAAGCACCGTGAGGAGCTAATGAGAAGAAGTGCTAAGTGGGATGTCCACTCGATCCGATTTGGGCCGGGACCCAACACGCGCCACACAACTGTCTCAACTGCTGGCAGTTTGCTTTGTTTACTCTGCTGGAGATTGTGTTTTTTTGGCCACGGAGAGTCAGCAGCAGGTCGATCTCGTCACAGAGGAACTGTAAAATTGCAACGCTCCATTTCTCCGTGCGGGGGTAGTCAATTTTTGCTTGGCTGACACGAGCTGGTTTAGCTACAGATCTCCAAAAAAAGTGGTCCTGCACAAAGTCAGTCAGAGTCCTCTGATTGAAGGCCAGGAACAAGAAAACCCCTTGATGATAAAATCTAAATGATAGTTTGGATGAAAACTCCACTCCATATGGTACAAGTTATTTTTGCATTCTGGCCCATGACAATAAAAGAGGAAAAACAACACCTTTGGTCTGTAATGGGAGCAGTTCTACTCAAAGTGGGGGTGGATTATACCACTATTCTCTAAAGGCAGTTATACATCGGTTATGTGTACAGGCCAGAAAAACTGGGATACAAGATTCAAAGGACCTTAGCACTGCGCCCTCACCTGAAACACCCTTCAGCTTCATGGGTGGATATATTTTTAACGCGAGCAGCTTAAAGTTTCACTAAGCATTCTCCGAAGGCGATATTTCTCGCTGACACAAAGAGGGAACATCAGTCAAAAGTGCTGCCAGCAGACTTCAAGAGGTTAGGGGTTAAAAACACACTTCATAAGCCGATTTATGGTCCATTTCTTATTGGTGATAAATCATTATCACATTGTTGCTCATGAATCCTGTTTGTGTGTGTTCAGTTCACATATTCCTTCTAAAATCTTTTTTATAGGGTCAGTTTGATCTCTTGTCAGACGTGAAAGACGTCCCTTTTAGCAAAAGGGAAAAAGTAAAAGGCAGTCTGAATAGATGAACTGTGAAACAATACCTAGACAAACTATTCTTTGCTCATAAAATCTGTGAATTGGCTGTTACACCATTCAAGTTTTTATTTTAGTTTGTATTTCAAATGGAATGTAAGAAAATTAAAATGACGTGTGAAAACACGTTATGTAGTCCTTGTTGGACTCTCTTCTCTCCACATAAATGGTTAAAAAAAATCAGCTAAAAAAATGTACTCCTGACTTAATCAAATTGAACATTCCTGATTCCTTATTTTACAAGTTTCTTTGATCCTATTGGGCATTAGTTAGTAAAGCATCAGTAAATTATTTAATGCAAGACATTCACCTCTTGTACCAAAAAACATCCCTAACCTTGTCTTTTGAAACTGCCTATTGCAAATGACTTGTTTATTCAATCATCTCTCCATCCAGCAGAGCATTTAAACTTGATGAACCAACACTATTGTGCGCGGTGCATGCAAAAAAGACACAAAGTGGCTTTTATTGCAGTTTGGTTTGTCAGCTCAGATGTGCAAAAAAAGATCTAGTTACCAACTGGTGGTTACAGGTGGTGAGGGAGGATTCGGATCACCGTATTCAGCAGAATATTCCACACATTAGGACACATTAGGAAGCCC
Organism: Menidia menidia; assembly: GCA_907169785.1. Taxonomy (NCBI): domain Eukaryota; kingdom Metazoa; phylum Chordata; class Actinopteri; order Atheriniformes; family Atherinopsidae; genus Menidia; species Menidia menidia. Next base: position 16,180,193 of record CAJRST010007779.1, on the reverse strand, counting down.
TGACTCAGCAGTATATTGCGCGTGCACAATACAGACGGAGGATGCGGTTACAAGTGAGTGAACACTGCAGGGTGGTGTCTATGGTTTGATACAGTCAGCGCTTATGAGCAGATTCTTTTCTCTTAAAAAAATATTCTGAGTTTTATCAAAAATGTATTTTGCATTATCTGGTGTCTGTTGCATTTTGGCTGCACTGAGCACGTCTTGGTGGTTTGTCATAACAGCACGTCTGACCCATACAGCGCTAATAATGAGTCTATACCCGGCCTGAGCTGGACACTTCCAACTGTATAATTTACCTTTTATAGAACAATTCATTCAAATTGTGACAAGCGAAAAGACGCTAAACTGGAGAAGGCAAAGAATATATTGCTACTTATTTTTTCTTTATGAGAGATTTCTCATCTCGGTTTTGCTGGCGGATTTCTGGTTCTCGGGTTTATTTAAATACTTGCACATGGCAGCAACTCACCTCAGCGAATCGGGGGGGACCTTCATAGAGGCCAGGCTAACTTGAGTGAGGCTAAACGCTGAGCTGAAGAACTGGCGGAAAGTTGGCAGAGAGTCTCTCGCTTTTCTGCAAAAAGGACAAAACGGAGAAAAGCAGAAGGGGTGTTAGCATGAGGGGGAGAGGAGGGCCGGCATTAAGGACGGATCACAATCAGGGCCTCTCGCACATTCAAAGGACGATGAGAACAGATAAAAGACTGAAGCGGGAGCGAGGGGGTGACAGGAGGACAAGATAAGCTGATGAAGAGTGACAGAAAGTTTACAGCCGGCCGGAAGGAAACTGTCAGAGAGAAGTGAAAAGCAAAGCGGGAGGAAAGGGGGAAGCAGACCGACGCTGGCAGGGACGTTCAGGTCGCTAACCGGGAAAAAAATTGGATATTTATTCCTCTCACCGCTTAAAAGGTATCATCAACCAACCATCTGCCTGGCAAATAATCTATGAGATGGTCATGAGAGGGAGGACAGAATAGAACAGCATGTGTTCAACGCTCCGAGCGTCTGCAGGACGGATGTAGAGAGCTGGTTCAGATCTGTGTTTAACACTTGTCAAAGCAGTCAATCTGCTGCTCTCTGCGCAAATAATTCATCACCAGGGAGGATGAGGACGAGGGCCTCAAAAAGCAGGAAGCGACTGGCCCTAGTGGCAGGAATAGGGAGAAAGCAGGGGGAGATTTTTATCTATCTATTTTTTAGGGATTTAGGAAACTCATTTTCCAGTCTTACCTTATCAAACAATGATTTTACGAAGAGGTTGGAAAAACGTAATCATCTAAAAACAACGTGTAGCTCGCTTTTGGGACTCTGATGCTCCGAGACAGAGCATTGCTGGTAAAACTGCTTTGAACTCTCCCCCGTCTCCCCGCTAAGCCAATTTCTCATGTGCCCATGTGTTTGGCAGCAGCTGTTTCAGTTTAATGAGAGCAGTAATGCTCCTGTTTGGGACTATAATGACTAATCGCTGTATTTCTGTCTTACTGTATTACTCTATCTATAGCAGTGTTTTTCAACCTTTTCTGACCCAAGGTACATTTTTTCATTGAAAAAATCACGAGGCACACCACCAACCAAAAATGTCAAACAAACCTGTAGCCGCCTATAGTAACACTATAGTTATTCTTATCTTATCTTAGGTGTCTTGAATAGGAATCAAATAAACTCAAAAATGTATTTTTATCATATTTTATATTTCTTCTTTCAAATTGCACTTAACATGTCCACTTCAATATATTCAATTATATACTAAATCTAGTCATGAGGAATTATTACATGATTACGCCACCAGTCACTAGAACAGCACAAACACTCAAAAATTATTTGCAGATAATTGATTCCTTATCCAAAAATCTTTTTAGACCAATTAGGTGAAATAGGATGATTTTCTACGGCACACCTGACCATCACTCGCGGCACACTAGTGTACCGAGGCAATGTGGTTGAAAAACACTGATCTATAGACACATATGTATATATGTGGAAGTGAGAAGCATTACAGCGTATACCAAAAAAATTGAATTAAAAAAAATACTGGCAAGTATAAATACGATGTAAAGCGAGTACTAAAATGCATGTGGCATTGGACAACAGAAATCTAGGGGTGTAAATAATAATGGAAGTGAGGACTGGAGAACACTACAGAGCACACAAAGCGTCTGGCAATGAAATAAAGAAACTGGTTAGTAGAAATGAATGTGGGGACTAATGCAATACACATGAAGGATGTGAGACTGAGCAAAATAAAGCTGGCAATATATCCATAATAAAGCGAGTCAGGAAGAAAACAATGGAACACAAAGGAGTGGGCACTGAAAAAAGGAAACGTGATGGGATTTTATGAATTTTAAACATGTGTGGCCATCGATAACCGAAAAGATGTTCGATAAGGACGGGAAGGACATAGGATTAAGAATGTGTAAGTAACATAAAATCTATCTGGGTCGAAGAGGACAGGCTAATCAGAATACTTAAAAAGGCATAAAGTCAACTACAACACAGCAAGGGAAATGCAAATGTAAAAGGACAAAAAATAAAAGCAAAAAGCTGACGGATAGACCATGACTGAGATGTTGAAATTTGAATAATTAGGAGTCGATGAGTCACCTGCAAAGGTGTCATGCTCCGATAACATCGGATTGTGTCCCAGAATGTGGGGTGGGTGTCAAATGCAAACCCTGCATCCTCATGTGCGCACACACACACACACGCAAACACACACGTGGAGATGTGAGGAGAATTCATTACGTCTTTTAAATAATGTACCAGCGTTCGCGCTCCTCACAGAGCGCCGCGTGATAAGACTCGAGAGATAAAGCCGGTACAAAAAGCAGGACGAATTCTGATTTTAAAAAAGTACGCGTAAAAAAAAGAAGAGATCATAAGAAATGTAAAAGGTCTCAAGTTTTAAAAAAGAGAGATAAAATCATTAAGATAGCAGTGTGGGACGACCAGGCGATAAGCCCCAGTGTGAGAGCCACCAGCTCTCCTCTCCCCCCCATTTGTAATGATTAACATAAAGCCTGTCAGGCCTCCAGAGCTACACAACGGCTGCTGGTGCGCGAGCAGATGCGGTGTCACCATCTCTATCACGTAACACTCTCCGGAGAGCTGCCTCAGCGCATCTGTGAGGAACGGCGTCAGAAATGTGGACGTCTGGACGTCACCGGACGAAGAAAAGGGAGGTCTGAGGCAGCCGCGTCCATATTCATGAGCTGCCCTTATCGCTCTGGCTCAGTTTTTGTGGCCCCATACTGTCACAGCTGCTCTGACCAGCGTGCAGTCCGGACCCGATAACCGGCAGGAGGCGGGCCGAACTACGGGCAGAGGCGTGGAAAAGGTGAGGGGAAAAAGAACCGCGGCAGGGATGATGAAAGGCGGAGAAAGGAGGAGTGATAAGGAGGGGGGGAGCGGGGAGTATGGAGGGAGCGTGAGGTGCAAGGGGAAGAGACAGAGAAAAAGCAAACAGAGGATGGATGCAGCAGGTGCTGCTAGGAAAACACAAAGAGAGACGGAGAGATTCTGTAAATACAAAAGAAGCACGGGAGCCTGGAAACTGGAGCAATAATTCTCAGCCAAAATTAGCCCCATTTTTCACCAACTTCCCTCAGTGATTCTGTAATGTAATATGCTGAGCGGGGAGGCTCCTGCGGGACACGGCGAGATGAGAACCAGATCTTTTGCCTTCTAGCTAGGTAAACAAAGACACATTGAGCCGACACGTACCTTAAAAAAAAAAAAAAAAAAGGGAGGGGGGGACTGGTGGGTATGCAAACAAGCGCTTGACAGACAGAAAACTTGTTAGCAAACGGAGAAATGTGCATGTGGAAGAGGATGAAAACTGGACAATCACACACAAATGTAGTGAGGCAGAAAAACCAAAATAAGGAAAGGAAAGCGAGGTGTGGAAGTATGCTAATTCTGTCAGCGAGGTCCAAAGGCTAAACACTAATCTACGGGAGAAAACAACTCATGATGGTCCCTCTTCCCACCCTCCAGCTGGAATTCCTCCAGAGCTACTTGGCTGAGTCATAAAGAAATAAAACAAAAACAAAAACATATGTGTTCGTGTGCTGGATTTTTAAAAAGATTATTCCTAAAAATAGAAAAGAGGGATTTAAATCTGAGACAAATGCCCACCTGTGAGAGAAGGAGTTCTTGGACAGATTCAGGTAGGAGAGGTCAGCACAGCAGCCTCGCAGCAAGGCCCCAAATAACTGGAGGAGACAGAGAGATAAATAGGTGGGATTTGTTCACCAAAGCCAATGGGATTGTGTTTTATAACGGTTATGCTGTGATTGTGCCCATTAAAGCCGACCCATCTGAAAAATGAGCAGACAAATAAGAAAAACAACCATTCCTTTTTTTTCTGTGCAAATGCTTTCAAATAAATAGATCCCTTTATGTATAATATAAGCATTATTTGAAACGCGTTCAAGGCCCGGTGGGGTGTCTGAACAAGAGACAAGAGCAGAATGAGATGTTACCGCTTGTCAAATCAGGACAAAAACAGCCTGTGCAATTTATTCCAACTTTCATTTCATCCTTTTGTGTGACATGGCAGCTGTTTGTAGAAAATAATGGACTGGTTGAACATTTCACTTTTCCAGAACCATGGAGAAGTGGATTTAATATCGGCTGTCTGATTTGAAAGAAATACAGATCAGAGACAAATGTAATGAAAAACAAAAGGCATCAATACTGAGCTCCCCAGCGCACAAACGAAGCAATAAATAGCACAAAATGTGAGTTAAGGCTCTGTGAGAAAGACCTATTGTGATTCCTGAGGAACACCATAAATTATTATGTGAATATTATTAATTCACTTGCAATGAGCTCTGATAAATCTGGAAAAGTGGTGGAAATAAAGTACAATCCAAAGTCCACACAGTAAGTAAAATGGTCGTCCCAGAGTTTTCTTTCTTTGTTTTCAATAAATCAGGACAAACTGACAGTGTGTGTAATCGCTCAGGGATTTCTATGGCTCGGGAGCACGAGCGATTGCCTGGCGGGGGACGGGCGGTGGTTCGATCCTGTTTGCTCTAGCCTCGCATTTGAGAAATGCATTCGACAAACGTAAGGGTTGCGTCAGGAAGGACGACAAAAGCCCCCTCTAAACCCAGGTCATCTTCTGTGCCCTCGCTGTCTGACAGATACAAATGAGCTACAGATAACTTTTCCTTCCCCTCATTGTTGCAACCTTGGTAATAGAGATTGGCCTTTTTTTTTAAAGAAAAAATAGAAAAAGAGGCTGTAAGACGAACAGACTTTTTCAAAGGTGATACATCCTCACATTGTGCCTGATGGTTTTGATAGTTCTGGCAGCCTGACTTTGGATTTCTACATCACAGATAAATCTGTTTCAGAAAAAAAATTGATTTTCACCACATTTTAAGAGAGATTCAACCACTCAAACCTCAAGCTAAAACCGCAATTTACTTGTAGCCATTAAACATGCCGGCCATCCTTTAAAGCTATACTAAATGACTTATCTCCCCTTCATTAGTTCTGCATTCCTGTACATCTAGGGGGGTAATGCCTCCGAGTTCCATGAGTCAGTGTACCCACCAATCTGACAAAGTGTGTACAGAAGGAGCTCATCTGTCAGAGAGGGCTAACAAATCCCCTTAGCACGACTAAATGCGCAATAAGAAGTCCAATCGTATTGCACTGAATCAAAGTCAATCTGAGACCGTACCAAGAAAAAATTATTACCCCCTGTTCCTCCGTGGGTTATTGGGAATGTTCATCAAAATTCACATTAAAAAAATGGGAGAAAGCCACAGAGACCCACACATCAAGTATGCTGAGCCACATCCAGCTTCCCTTCTGATATGATCAATTTAAATTCCACCATCCATCAATGGACATTTCAGGCCAAGCCGTGACGATATGGCCAGCTCTCGAAGGAAAGAGCTGCGGGAAGCTTTAGAATGCCCAATCACTCTTAATAGTAAATGATGAAAATATGCTTGTTGGGTTGCTGGATAGCTGAGGCAAAACGTGACAGGAATCAAACACTAATATCTGTCCAGATTTCAAGCAACGCCTCTTCCGAGGTGAGGGGTTAAACTATCAGACCCATCAGCCTCTCCCTGACAGTGTGATCCATCACACAAATGAGGGATCGAACGTTGCCCGAACGTCTGTGGAGATTAAAAACACAACGTTATTAATAATTCAGCCCGACACACTAAAAAAAGGTCTCCCAAAGACAGTTCTACTCGAAAAGAATAAACGGCAATCAGAAAAACACAATGTGATTTATGTGTCCCGTGGGGAAGTCTTTGGCCTCTGAGACGGAGCGTTTGAGAAACTGTCCAAAAAGAAGAAAAAACAAATGATTAAAATAGAACTAAAGTGATGCAGGGACTTCCACACAATCCAAAGCAAAGTTCCCGGCCCCTATTAGGAGAGGGTAATTGAAACGGCTTCCTGCTTCAGCTGCTCAGGTGAGGTAGAACACAACAAGAGAGAAAAACAAAAGAATCACAACAAAATGCCAGTTGTTGCAGCTCAAAACACTCAGGACAATCTCGCAAACTTTACTTGAAACCCATCTGTAGAATAACAACTAAGTTTATTCAACACAAAAAATGTAATACCATTATTCCCCATAGAGGTTACTCAAAATTGTACAAAAAAATGAATGAAATATAAATAAGAAAAATATTAATTAAAAAATGTTAATAAACCACAAGTATGAAATATTGTCAGCATTTTTTGGCTGCTATTACAGCATTTACAAGAATTATATTTTAGGTAAGAAGTGCATGGATGCATTTAGACACGTTATGAGAGCTGAAAATGTTGGTTCATATTAGATACAAGGGAGGACTGACTTTTCCCAAAGGAAGGGGCAAATTTGCGGGTGCAAATTATATTTGTATACACATCATATGTGGGAAATTAAGATAAATATTAGAATGAATGTAATCAAATTTGTCACACATTGGATGGACTAACTCACCCAGATCTGTTTCCTCGCTGAAACGGTTAAAATTGTCATAAAATGCCTGATAAACAGCACATTAAGACTACTTGTCAATAGATGGCAATTTAAAGCGTTACCAGACTTTAACTCTGCTCTAACCAAACCCAGACTTCACAACCTCATACCCCTACTCAGCTAATTTCAACACGATGCCTGTGGAGTGGAGTCAGTTCTACATGAGGATTTCCCACTGAGACAGTTCAAAGCAGCAGAACATTCCGAGTTTTTTTTTTAACAGCGTTCGCACAGACGCCTCTCTGAATTCCTCCGAGCTGCAGCATGTGTTTCCCCCTCACCTGGGCAGCTCGGGAATAATTTTTAATTAGTGGGAGGCGGTGTGCACGGATGCGTGTTTGGTGCAGAGGAGGGAATGTGCAGCCTTTTTAAAGATTCAAGCGAGGCATCCCGGATTATTATTCTTTTATTCTGATCATTAAGACAGTTGGTTGGTTAGCACTGTCGCCTAACAGTAGGGAGGGGGGGGGTTCCGTCCAGAGATTGTGTCCTCTCGACACACACGTGTTGGTTCCCACCGGGTACTCCGACTTCCTCCCACAATCCAAAAGGGGTAGACCAGTGGTGAATTGATTGATTCTAAATCGGCCGTAGGGATTCATTTGATTGTGTTTGTTTGTTTGTTTCTGTGTGGCCCTGTGATGAATTGGCAATCTGCTCAGGGTGTACCCCACCTCTTGCCCAGTGACAGCTGGGATAGGCTCCAAGCCCGACCGGGACTAAGTGCTATAGAAGATGGATGGATGGGGGAAGTTGGGAGAAACTGCTGTGATCTTTAGTCATACAATCAACAAACTGGATTAAGATGTGGAATCATCCCATTCCAGTATGGTAGAGTATAGAGGAGCATTACGACTGCTTTGACTGGGTCACTGGTGAGCATGAGCCATGTTTGGATGGATATGTTGCTAGGACAGGTCTGTTAACAGCCCTGCTGGGGAAGGAACAATGAAAGGAATCTTAACTCTCTCTGAAAACTTCATGGCTCATACTGCACTGTAGGATCAATACGACACTAACAAAGCAACAAGAAGCAACAACAACAACCAGTAAATGCCGTCCCTCAGACAGCTGCCATTTTTCACAAACTACAGCATCACAATCACTTTCACCTGCAGTCACTGAACACCTCAGATAGAAAGAGCCTATCATATCATCATACAGAAGTGTTACATCTCTCTGCAGTGACAATCATCTTTAGGACAAATACTTGAGTAAACTTTCATTTTGGACCTCTTTATAATTCATAAGAGGCTACAGCTTTCTATGGCAGAGCCTGCTAACAGCTTTCACCACCACTTACTGCACTGCATGCAGAGAAGCTCTAAGACAGGGTCAACCCGGGCTGCACACGATGGGCAATTCGCATTCAGGATGCTATTCTTTCTCTTTCTTGGCCCAAATCCCGAGTTGGGAATGAGATAAGACATCGATGGCTGGATAATGGTTGTTAAAAGGCAAAATTACAAACCGAGTCCACAGTGCAGTCTGTCCCGGACAGGTCCAGATGGACCAGGCAGTTGGGCTGGGCCAGGAACAGGTAGAGGTTCTGCATGGGAAAAAAAAAGAAAAGAGGCAAAGAAATCACTGGAAACTCAGGAAAATGAATACATTCTTCTTTCAACTATAGTGTCCAAGTCACATTTCAAAGCAGAAAAATAAATGGAATGAGTTTGTTTTTTCCAGCTGCTAAAAAGAAAATGCTTATTGATGTCAACATGGAGACAACTCAGGACATTAAAAGAATTAACAAATTGAAATTTGACGCATACATTTGCTGGATTATGTGAGAATGTAGATTATATTTATTCAAACATCTTGTCTCTGGCTCAACTATTTTGAGAGGGGTTGTTTACACCATCTTCCAGAATTATCATGGAATGGTACAATGTTTTGTTCTTTTGTGAAAAAAATTGACTTTTAAAAAACATTGCATTCTGCTTTTATGCACATTTCACACAGCTTGGCCACTTTTGTTTGAGGCTTGTTTGAGGCATATACATCTATTTGCCTACTGCAACTTTTGGATAGTTGGAGGAAAGTCAAATGAGGGGGCTAGCTTACAAGTCATCCTTTGTCCCCGGTAGTAACGGTGTTTAGCTGGAAAGAGTCAGAGTGCCTGTAACAGACCAGCCTCAAAGGCCGAGCGAGCAAACAGTCGAGTCGCGAGAAGAGACGGGAGGAAACTTTCAGGCTGTGCTGAGATTCAGAGGATCAGCCTACAGAAAATGTGCAGGCATGCACCTGACAAGAATCCCCACCTTTAAAGCTGTCAGGGGAACACATAAAAGACAAACGCCGCTCATTAAAAGGAGGCAGGTTTGTCTGGGGTTTGCCAGAAGGCATGAGGGAGAACGAGCTGGGAAAAGCTCATCTGGTCTCAGGGGAGCAAAACTAACTGTTCTGCAGAGGAGTGAGTCCAGAAAACACTGTCCACTGTCTGACCTGACAGACTCTGACCTGTCCTGCAAAGAAGGGCTAATACATCTGCGCACATTTGTTTCTATATTGGGATTATACATAAAATCAGCCATAACTTTATGAGAAGCGACAAGTGAAGCGGAAAACATCCATTTTCTTGTTATAATGGCATCTGGCAGTGGGTGGAAGTTTTATTCAGCAAGGGAGTTTGATGTGTTAGGCACAGAATAAAACTTAGCAGCTATGACACATTGAGTGACTTTGAAAAGGCCAATATTATGATGGCCTTGTCATGGCACCTCCACTATTGCGGCTTTTGTAACAATTTTCTGCTCCGCAGAAGACTAAAGAAAAACTAAACTAAACTGAAGGAAAAAAATGTATGGGCATAAAAGTGCTTGTTGCAGATCTTGAGCTGGAGCAGGCCTGTTTTGTCTGATCCAATAGAAGCTCAAGTTCTGACCGTACAGGGCATCAGACATTCTCAGTAGACCTGGACCATGGAACAGTTAAAAGGAGACTGGTCTGATGCCAAAGACCTGTCAAGTTTGGGAAGAATTACACCTCCCTCACAGTTTATGGTTTAGTGTCTGATTAATGTACAGCTTCACTGCTCTTTTGAAATGAGAGTCATGTACTAGGTGGGTGTTCAGAATTCGTGGTGTTTTGGTTTAAGATTTTTCTTAAACAAAGTTGCAGATGCAAATACTCTAGTCAGCTCCCGTTAAGCATTCGTACTGTAGAGCAGATAACAAGCCAATGACAACAAAGCTTAAAAAACGCCAGTAGATAATGATTTATTCACCAGACTTATGACTGTTGGGGAGAAAGCCTTTTGCCTTTTTCTAGAGAAACTTTTCCTCATTATGCGAGTTAAGATGGACTTACTGTGGCATCTTCTCCAGACAGAACCCCGGGGTTTTTGCTGAGGTCCAGGTGCAGCAGAGAATTGGAGTAGTCATCACTTGAGCACAGAGCCTGGGACAACGACACAACTCCTAATGGAAGGACAGCGTGACAAATGACAAGAAAAGGAGGGGAAGGGAATTTAATCATTGGTTAATGTTTCTTGCCTCCTCAGTGGGCCAATTCAGAGCTCGAGACAAAGCTTGGTTACAAGCTTCTGAGATGGTAAGCAACTTCTGTGACAGGAAAAAAAATAATTGAGCTGAGACTTGCGAGCTCCGGTGGCAGGCCAGCATTAAAAAAAAAAGCTCACAGAAAAAGCAAACCATCTTAGTTTCCAAGCGAACACTCAAACCCAGGCAACAAAAAATATTAAAAAAAAGTCTCCCAAACCAGATTCAACAAACAATTACACCCACCAGCCTGATGGAACCCCTCATTAAAATCCTCACCTCTGCAACACTAATGCAGAACATGGCGCACGCTAGCAGGTGCAGAATGGAATATGAGCACGCTGACAGCACAGGAGGGATTTCTGGCTACGGAAACAATGAGAAATACCCCGCAACTACCATCAGTCTCTGTCCTGTTTGCTCTCTAACGCAGATGGGATTAAGATCAGGAAGTGCCTTTTTTTTCCTCACTCTGTTTCTTTGGGACTCATCTGAGGAAGGAGTCAGCCACTGCGTGTGTCGCTCAGAAAGCTGGAGAGGCACTAAGCTCTTCATCCCTAATTTGTAGTGATTAAGAGGGAAATGAGGGGAAGAGGGGACGGGGTGTGTAATCCCCCCCCCCCCCCCCCCCCTTCAATCTATCCATCAGATGCTTGATTCTACTGGAGGAGACATTTGGAAGCCCTCCGGTCCGTCTTACACCGTCAAGAGTGTGAGACAGTAAGAGTGACCCAGGCGTGTGTATTTTTAGCCAAACTGAGCTCGTTTCAGCAGACGCTGAAAGGATGTCATATCAGAAACAGAAGGAGGGAGGGAGGTGAGCAACAGGGGAGGAGCGATCTATACATTTTCGACCAAAAAAAGGCGTTCGGTCACTCCAACGGCCGCTGCTGAAGGTCAGCGGCGCGGTTTCAGCCCCGCCCGACCACTGGGTCACCCCACTGGCTTTTCTGATTGCACCTATCCCCCCCCGCATGACACGCGCTAACAGGGTGTCGGGGTCATGGACTGCACTGGACTCTGAGCCGGTCAACGTGTGCTCATTTCAAATCGACAAACGAAAAGAAATAAGACGGATCCAGAGAAACTTACGAGCAGTCTCTATGTCTCGGTCCATTACTTTTGTCCTCTGAATATATTTCACTTCAAAAATGCTGATGATGCACTTTTCCATGATATATTCTTTTTATAATGCAACGACAAATACAGTTTTTTTGTCATCAACTTTGCTTTAAATGTTTTGTTTTTCTTATATTGCTCAATTTCTAAAATACTAACAATTGCGCAGTATGAATGTATTTAAAATATGGAACCAATTCACACTTACTAGCATGGATGTCTCTTGGATGAAGCTCCAGTAATTACTACTACAGATAGATGAGAGATAATTCATATTTATTTAGTTAATTACTTTATTTGTGTGAACTGCTGGCGTATATTTGAAGGGAAGTTCTTGAATAAAGTTAGGTTCTGACTTTGGAGACTTGTTTCAAATTCTACCTGTTATCACAGTTACTGTGGTCATATTTTGGTAGCTGCATTAACAGTTTTAGAGGCCGTGGCCCAGTTGCAGGAATGCAAACACTATTGTTGTTCACAGAGAGAAGAGGTTTCATCAAACAGGGAAATATCTCGACGGCTTGGATGGACTGAACGGTGGGCCAGCTGCTGTGTAACTACTGACTCAGCTGTAACTGATGAGCAGCTCTGAGAAGGGGAAAAAGGGACACTGTGTCAACTGCTATTAGAGCCTAATTGATCCAGTCTCCGTGTTTGCATGGTTTCTCATTAGAAGCAGTTAATGAATTTAACACTGTGGTTCCACGTGCAGGAATGAAGCCCACTCGCTTTGGAGACACTAATAAAGACAGATGTAGACGGGCGTCGCCGTGTGATGCTGAACATATCTAATAAACTAGCAGCTGCTACATGAAATAACGTCAGTTCACACTGACATTTCTGGGACCTATCTTCCCTTTTGCAGAAGGAACAAATCAGCTCATCCGGTAAAGCAGCTCCATCATGCCGGTGGGGTTGCATGTGCATGCACACCCCAGTGTTTCCATCCCAATTCTTGTGGAAAGCTGTACTTTCTTTTATGATTTGGATGTGTAAAAGGCTGAGAGACGGTGGGAAGGCAACATCATTCAAACCCAACAATTCAGCATATAACAAGGCCACCGCCACCTTTTTAAAAGGAGGCCAGATACTGGGACTCATTGCCGGGCATTAGGCATCACCTTCTAAGCAGCCGGGAGCAGCTGGAGGCTGCAGGGCTGCCAACACTGCAGTTACAGTAACACCGAGCAGGAACAAATGATAACACACCTGCTTCCTGCTTTGTTTTGCAGTTAATGAAAGCTTGAGAACAGAAAAGGAGTTCACTTAATCCCTCCATCTAGGTTGAGCTGACATTTGTCCACCCTCTTTGTGTGACCAGGATAAATGTAAAAGGCTAGAGATGATTGCAGAAATCAATAAGCAGTAGTAGTTACTGGAGAATGTCTCACTCTTAAACCTTTTGTTTGTCTATTTTTTTAAAGCCAATTCACGAGAGCTTTTTTTCCTCCTAGGATGGCTAATGTTCTTTTTTCGTGAAAACATATTCAGCCTCAGTTTTAATTTAATGTTTCTAAATGTATGCAAGAAGACAGATAAAAATTAGCAATGAGTGCCAATAAAGATTTAAAAAACTGCATTATCATGTCTCACACTGAGTTTAGAAAGAGGCTATAAATATGGAAATAATATCTGCATCAGTATAATCCGCAGGGATCCACGGCAGTGTTTGTGCAGGCCTCTTCTGTCTGGGATAAAAGCAATAGAACTGGGACAGTGCGATAATGCCCACATTGGATTTAAGACAAAATGACAGATCAACGATTTACGATCCTGACCTGGTTATGATTTGGTACTCGGCACATTTTTGTGCTGCCCAAACGCAGCTCCATTGGGGGCAGTGGGGCAGCACAGTGTGAGGCTGTGGGGGACATCAATAGACTCAGAGCGATAGAGCTCACCTCACTGTGAGTGACACACAGTATCGCACCATGTCTCAGAACAACTGATTGACATTAAAGAATAATAAGCTGTGTTCGTGTAAACCATATCAACCACTGGGGGTTGCCGCATCTACCTTTGGAGGAGAGGGAGGTCTTTGACAGATTGAGGAGACGCAGGCCCTTGTTGAGCCGGCACACCTGTTGAATCAGGTTGGAGACTCCTGTGTGAGGGAGAAGGAAAACGAAGATAATTTGAAAACTGAGAGAAAAATCACCCTCAAACACAAAACACAACAAGCTTGGGCCTGTAAAACCTGAATGCTTTCTACTTCTCAAGGTCTCAAACACAGAGCCAGACAACGTTGGGCGCTTTGTGTAATTGTGACAGAAATTATAGCGGAAAATAACTTTTTTGCTCAAAAAAGTTCAGAAGAAAATATACAGATATCAGTGCTGACAATCTTTTCCCTCAATATCAGTGCGCATATGCTGTGCAACACATGTCCACCGAATGAAAAAAAGATCCCGCCAATAATTCTTCACACATTATCCCACACACACACACTCACACACATACACACACACAGTTTTTGTAAGCAAACCAATATGAGCGCCTTATGCCAGGCCAGATTATGTAAGAAAGTTTCACCTCGGCAGTTTTATTAGACACACTGCAGCAATAACGATGATATAAAAGGCGCTGCTTTATTAAAAATGGATCTCATTGCTCTGTAATGCCTGCCGCCGTTTCCTGCTCCTCCTCAGCATTCTCATTTCTTTGACAGTGTGTGTAAACACTGCTCAGTCACCGTTGCCATTTTCTGGGTTTTAATCATAATAAAAGAGTTCACACGTTGTCGATGCGCACAGACACACGTCGACATGTGTGTGCACGCACACCAGGGGGGTGACGGGCACAACAAACTCATTAAGTCAAGTACAAGTGACAAGTGTCAAAGTGGAGGAGGCAGATTAGCTAATGAGCAATGCCTGCAAGGCCAGGCCCGGTTTTACTCCTGCACCTCAGTCTCACACACACACACACACACAGAAATACATGCACTATGCAAACTGTGCACACCCTGGGATCTTTTAATCTGAAAAAAATTTTTGGTCCCCACAAAAATTTTGGTCCCCACAACGTGACTGGTCTGTCCGATTTTGGTCCCAACAAGGTAATAAAGACAAACACACACACACACAAACACGACGTGGTTAATATCAACTTTAACAATGACAAAGGAGGACCCAATTAAAATCTGCATTGTGCAGAGAGGAATATTAGATGTTCAGAGTGTGACTAAGTACAAGAATAAAGTCTTCTGATCAGCTCCCCTACAGCTAGAAACACAGAGACAAAAAAAAAAGGAGAAAAGCAAAGAGGTAAGGTGCATCAAGGACACAGTTTACTTTTGAACTCTGAGTGCAAACAAAAGCTGTGGTGAAGTAAAAAGCAAAAGAACAATTGGAGGAGCCCAGATAAAGAAAGCAGTGGGAGGGATGAGAGAGAGTTCACAAAGTAAGTACCTTGGTTGTCAAGTGTGTTATGAGCCAGGTTGAGAGAGTGAATCACAGAGGCTGGATTCTCAGACAGCGCCGACGCCATCTTCTGTGGAAAATCCCTGGAGACAACGTTAAAAAGAGAAATTGGATTCTGTGTAGATTCTGTGCTGAAGAAATCTGTCAGGGACGTGTTCCTGATTTCCTCTTTTTTCACCCACACATGCCAAACATATTATCAGGGCTGTCATTTTTGAGACTGAAGCAAACTTGAGATTAAATGGAATTAAAGGGAAATCCAACTGAAATCCAACGACAAAATAAAAATAACAACCTTCATATCCATAAAGTAGAAACATGTCACCCAATCCAAATTTTGCAGTAAAGAGATGAAATGCAGAGTTGCTGCTGCATAAAGAATAAGGCGAAAAGCACTTTGGCTCTCAGTCTGTTGAGGCCTGACTATTTAATAGTTCATTTCCTTATTCAAATAACAATTTTCCTCGACTAATGTTTTTGCATGCTCGTTCACATTTTCTGGCGTTTGCGTGGGCACACCTGGAGAGAATTATCACCCGGCTTATTTGCAAATCCCATCTTTTCAGCAAACACTGAGCATACTGTGTTTATTGTAGCTAAGCGGTTGGTTCAGCCTCATTGCTCTCACAAAGCCACTTCCAGGCAAAGTATTGCTGGACTTGGGTTGCAAAACTGCAAAAACTCTGAGTGAAGGAGTGAATGCAGCAAGAATCAAAACTGTCTGAGACTGAAAAGGAGACAGAATATTGGATTTGTTTGCCTACTGGCCAAAGGCTTAGCTTAAAGTGAATACTAATGCTCATCAGAGGGGGCTGTTTGCCAATACTTTTGTAGAGATCGCTCATTCACAAGTGGCATAACAAATCAATTACACAATAACTGCTTTAAAGAACTCCCGCAGCCATCTTTGAATGTATAAAGATACTCTGCTTTGGACTATTTTTTGTGTCTGAAATGTGATTTTTGCTCAATAACACATTTTAAAAATACTAACACTGCCTTATTTCAGAAGTCTAACAAGTGGGAACAAGATATGTCCTGCATCACTAAGGGTTGTAGTCAATAACAGAGACAAAATGAGGCATGTGGAAGAAAAAAAGCTGTTCTATGTGCTTCACAATATTTATTTGAGAGACTGAAGTTGTTGCACTCAACAACAACGGCTTTAAGCTTTTGCAGGGGCCCATCGGGTTTGACATGACAACACTCACCAAGTGCTTAAAAACTTGCGAGATCTGTCATTCTCCCACATCAGGCCTAAAATATCCCCCAAATTAACGTTCTAACTATTCCTTATTTGCTTTACTTTTTCTCTCTAATTTTACAGTAAAGTTCTTAATGACACTTGTAATAATAATTTTCTACAAGTACTTTCTTTTTTAAAATATTGCCTTCTCAATATAATGATTTTTTGTAATTCTGAATTTCCCTTTGTGACTGAATGACTTGCACTTTTCCAGCAGAAAACCAACCCAAAATATTTCTTGTTAAACATTCACACGAAATGTTTGGACAGTGGACAAAAATAACTTTCAAATTTCCTTTTTTTTTATTAAAAGAAAATACCAAAGTACCAAAATAAGGAACTTAGTTAGCATTCAACTTTAGCCCCTCCTCATTAGCACCATACGCAGGAGCATTAGTCGTGTTTGGAAAGAGGAAAGCCATTAGACACACCACCGCACAGTGCAGCGGGAAGGTGTCGTATTTTCAGAAATTGTGACCCTGTTCTTTCCCTGTAAAAAAAAATAAAATAACAGGCCTGATGAGCTTTTTCTTTCTTGAACAAATGGCAAAGCAGCTCTTTTTCAAACGAAACATGCTGAAAAATCCACACCACAACCTCATCCATTTTTTCAGTGCTTTATTTCTTAGCTGATGATGCTTATGAAATCTCACATTTCATACCCAGGGGTATATTTCAGAGAGGGTCCTTTTAAACCATATATATAGCCCTCTCCATTGAAGTGCTTCGGCACCAGGAAATAAAAAAAAACACCATTATGCAGCAGCAACTGTACTTGCCCTGAGGCAGCAAGTTCTTCTCAATTAATGCTAAATAAGGAAAATGCACTGCAAAATCAAACTAGCTATGCATCGAAAATAAAATAAAAACGTCCTGTTAGGTGAAGGCTGGCTTCAGTTGGGTAACAGCACAATTGCAACAAATGGTGAATATACCAGAGCTTTCTTGGATGAAATTGTGAAGGTTAAGAGGGGGGGATATGTGAGAAAAAGAAGGAGAAATGGATTGGAAAGGTCAGGACAGCAGAGCAAAGGCAAGAGTGGGAAAAAGTGTAGAGTGAAGAGAGTGATCTAAGGTAAAAGTGGAGACAAGGGAGAGAGTGACAAAAGAAGGGAGAGACGGACCTGAGAAGAAAGACCTGAGTGAAAGGACAAGAAAGATGGGTTTGAGAGGTGGAGGTGTGAGAAGAAAGAAGTTGGAAGAGGTTAGATTCAGGACAAGGTGGTCACAGGCAGGGCTTATGGTTTTTCAGCAAAACAGACGCTTACGATTTGAGTCCAGCGTTCTCCAGCGTGAGCTCCTCCAGGCTGTTGGACTTGCTGACCGTGTGCAGAACCTGGTCCACCACCTCCGACCCCTGACATAAAAAAAACACGTTCATAACTGGAAGTTTCCCCCATTTCCAGAATATATTTCAAGTAAATAATGTTCCTTCACTGGATCTCAGGACGGAATTAGAGAAAAATTAAAAGCACAGCACATCCCCGTGGCACGGTGCCCTTTGTAGATTGTTTCATCATCCAATAGAAGCCACAACAAAAGGCATCAGGCATTTCGGAATCATCCCTGATCATAGCTAAATAATACATTACAAACTATGTGTGCAGTTGCCTGAGAGCAGTTTACACAGCCGTGCACATCAGAAATGGCAGCTTTGAAAGGTTAGCAAAAAAAACAAAAAAAAAGCTTTGCATGAACTAAAACAACCCCAACTAAATATCATCTTATCTGTTTAGGTTTCTCACTCATGGACAGCTTTGATGTGTAAATTGCAGTTATGTAACACAACAATTGTCAGCTTCAGCTATGCCAATAAACGATTCCATAAATCTTAATTCTTTTTATCAGGAGCAGAGACAAAAGAAAACAACACAAAATAACAATAATAATAGATTAATAATAAAATACGAACTGATTGGTAGTCTACATCTGCCAACATGATTTACAAATGGGAATCCAAAAATATCTTACTATGCGCATGTCTTTGCAGTACAGCTTGGTGAACCAGGTGTTGTATGCAATGGACGCCACGATCACAGCCAAGTCCCTGGAATAAAACACACACACACACACACACATTACGTATATATATATATATATATATATATATATATATAAAAAGTGTGTGATATACTATTCAAAAAAAAATTAGAAAACTCCATCTGCTCAAAAATATTTGATGTCACTGGTCTGTAAATTCACATTATGTTGGGCCAACTTTTGGCCTCTCGCCGTTTGGTAAAAAGCAGTATATCATTGTGACAGCGCGAATACCACGGCAGGGCTGTTTTCTGAGAGATGAATGAAACTGCGGACCCACAGAGGGAGAAGCATAGAATGGAGGGTGGGGAAGGGGGAGCGAAAAAGAAAAACAGGGGAGATGTGGAGATTGATGGCAGGGCCAGTGGATTATCCAATAAAAGCCAGACTTTGATTCCAGCTACAAACCTGAAACACCCCTGTATCCATCCTGCAGACACAGAAAGAGCCCACAGATTTGTGTGCTTACAGGGGAGAAAAAAAGGGGAAGAGAGACTGTTTCAGAAACCCCGAAGGTCCAACTAAAGCCTTCCCGGAGCTACAACTGCTTTACATCATCTGACAAACAAGGAGCAAAAAGAATAAGAGGAGGCAGAGCAGAAGAACAGAGGGAGAGGAAGGGAAGAAGATGATACACGTGAAGAAATCCTGAAGAAAAAAAGAGGCTTATTTAGCCCTGGTCTTTTTGCCAGTAACGAGCGTAATCAGAATGTTCAAGTGTATCTCACAGGAGTAAAATGGCTACGGGCTGTGTTCATATTTCATTACTGACATCAGCCCTCAGCCAAGCCCAGTGTGAGGAACACAGCTGAGTCCATCTGTGTGGGAGCGGGTGATGCACACGTCAACATTCATCATCCACACCGAGTCATGTTTTGACAGCAGAACATGTAAGTGACCTCTGCGGCGCGTTGTCTCACTCGGACACGGACGGTGATGCGGTCACATAATGGCCAACAGTACAGTTTCATGGGGATGGTTTGCAAACTCGGATCGCTGCCTTCATTTGTGCCCTTTTAAATTTGATTTATGTCTGAAAGTTATCTTGCAAAAAAAAACTGAGATAAGGGCACATTTTTAACTGGAGGCCACGTTTTACTCCATTAGCTTTTCATTGAAGGATCATTTTTAGTACAGACCTCATTCCTCTTAAAAATCTCCCTTTAAATACCAATTTTACCCTCATCTTGAAGCATGGTGACAAAAATAAGTTGCCAACTAGAGCAAAATAGAGAAAAAAGCTCTGACAATTTGGTATTTTGCCATCTTAATTTAGTCTGTTGGCATAATTTTACTAGTAAAAATTGGTTGGATTATCTGCAAAATGTTTTTTTGGTTAACAAGAAGAAAAGTTGTAGTTTCCCCAAAGGCCATTTAACCACCTACATCCATCATGTTAAAACAAGAGTTCATTTTCTCCTCTCCCTGGTTAGGGCTGAAGGGATCATTCTGGAAACTTTCAAGTCATTGAAAGTCATCTTTCATGACGGTCCAACTTTAAACAGAATAAACTACACACTTACATTTCTACTTAGCTAAGATTCTTAGCCAAGTCTTCTGATGCAGATTTATTCATCCTTACCACTCAGTGGTTTCCAACCATTACTGAATCTGAATCTCGGGTTTAATCCAATTTCCTCCAGCTTTTGTCTTTTCACACCTCAACCAAAAACATCGTTCTTGTACTTTCTTGTCTTTTGGCACCACTCTCTGCCTTTCTAAAATTAACCGGAAAAAATAAAATGACAAAATTCTTGATAAATCCTGTTTCAGCACTATTCTGGCTTGCTTATCACCAGGTCTTGCATTTTCTGTGGAAAATCAATCTCTAATGTTCACCAAATGTAAACATTTGCATCCAAGTTCGAGATTTAAACAACGTGCCAGTTAGGAACAAAAAGACAATTTTTGAATACCAGCACACTCCCAACTCCCCTGTAGGCCTGATTTTCACTTTATGATCATTAATGTTGGACCTAACTTCATTTTGCTCTGACCTAGGGTGGGCCTGGATGAAAGCTCCAGTGGCTCCATCTAAATCAAAGATTCAATGAGGGCAAGATTGTGCTCAGACTTTCATGGCAACAAGCCAAAATGAATAATAATGACAGTGTGGTGTAGTTGAGGGAATATAATAAAAAAAAGTACCCAGTAGACAGTTTTTATTCCCTGTGGGGAACAATTCTGCTTTGTGAATGTCACAGCTATCTGTCTATTGGACTGGATTTACTGTGATAGACAGAAAGGTCAACTGGTCCCACAGAAAACAGTTTATATTTCTATGACAAAACACTTGCCGTCCCCCGTTTCATGACGGTTGGATTTAAAGCACATGAATGTGCTTTAAGATGGATAAAAAACATAAATTAAAGGATCCGAGTCTCACAGCAGAGGAGGCAGGACATTGCCTGCTCCGTTTCAGAAATAGGAAAAACTGAAAATGGTTTGCACTCTGTATGCACACACAGAGGCCATGAAGCTTCAAAAGCAGATCCGTTTCCCACTAACACACAAAGAGCATAACCGAATATACGCCAGCACTAAAAATGGACCTAAGCGGACAGGCTTTTCCCCTCCTGCAACACAATGTCAACCTGCACAGGCCAGACGGAACCAACAGTGACAGGGAGCGAGGCGGCCGGGGAAAATGGACGAGGAGGAAACTCAGGAAGTGAATAACAAGCGGATGAGACGGGGCCGCGGAAAGAGGCGTCTGCTTTCAGTCGACAGCAGAGAGCAGAGAGGATGTCTGGATGCCGAAAAGTCAGCACAAAAAAGAGTGCCTTGTCACTCATAGTAACTTGTTGACAAGCTCAATCTGCAAGGATGAAGAGAACAGATATATAGAAGAGAAACGGGAGGCAACGCTTAAGAGCCACAAATAGCAACTGGCACCTGGTCACATATTGTGTGTGTGTGTAGAAATATATATCTATATACACACACACAAATAGTGGGATCAAGATGATCTAATGTTAAAAGAAATCTTCAAAATGAGCTCACAGGAACAAACTCAGGCAACAAAGGCTAGGCCGCCTTTTATTGCTCTACAGATAGAAAACATTAATATATTCATGACTCTGTTGAATCGCCTTTAAATGAAGAGCTGTGTCATTTATCAGCGTAGCAAAGGGCTTCGATCTCACGATTAAATATGCATCGTCCGGTGCGAACGTTTCCTCTCCCGTCAGGATTGTTGTTGAAAGTTTTCTAAAGCCAGAAAAAGGGGGGAAAAATCCTTTAAAAAAAGGTAGAAGGGAAACCACATGGCATCTCACAGCTGTTCCTGAGCACTTGATTCCACCGCTGACAAGCATATCAATTCCCTTCTGTTATTATCACCACCCATCTATCAAAACCCACCAGAAGCCCAAAGACAGAGAGCGAGACAAAGACTGACACACTCAACATTTTTACCCAGGGAGGGTCTTGAGAAACAGAAAAAAAAAAAACTCTCCGCTGTCACGAGGACTGACAGCTGATGAGATGCACCCAGCGTCTGGGAACTATTTCTGCAGATCATCATCATGCACAATAGAGAGAGCAAAAAAAAAACAACCAAGAAGCAACTTTTCCCAAACAACAATGCAGTCGGAGAGAATTAAGGAAAACATATTTCGTTGTTTTTGGGTTTGCACTCCAGGGAAACGCAGTTCACCGAAAACAACGAGCGAGTTTTAGGTGCTCAAACTGGGCCCATAGCTGCATGGTCTCAGAACCGGGTCATTTAGTGGCACCTGGGAAATAACACCTGCCTAGAACACTAAATTTCCAAGACAGATGAAAAACTGATTGGCTGCATATAATTTTGTCATTTCCTTATGTCTATCTGCCACTTATATTGTTAGGTGTTTATGTGTGTGTCTGTGTGTGTGTGTTGGCTGCCTGGGGAACGGAAAGAAAATCAATTTTAATGACACAGATTCTTATCTTCCACCATTCTGAATCAATTTACAGACTCCAAAAGTAATCCCTGCCACACCGCCTACCAGTGCGAGACCGGGTTTGCTTTTTCTGCTTCCTGCAGGCTGGTGTGCCGTTATCCAGAGGTCATCCCGGCAGTGAACTCTAGAGCTAACGAATTCACAGGCCGCACGGTGATCAAACAGAGGTCCATGATTTATTTAATATCTCACTACAACAGTGTCTTCAGAACAATATGGATAAAGATAGGTTTTCATGGCACAAGCAGCAGTTAAGAAGGCATTCTCAATAGCTTTATATCAATAATTCAGAGGAGAGTTCTTATTTTAGTTCATAAATTGAGCAAATTAAGTTAATTATTAACTTAAGTTTGCAAGTTTTCCTATATACAGACTATATGCATATAACTTTGTATAAATAATCAATTTAACACTAGAGCAGAACACATACACACCCTAAAATTCAGGATAGCAATCCTTCACAGCTCTATTTCCTAAAAGTTCTGCTACTATGTGGGTGCACCCTGATTCGGGAAGTGGCTCGTTTTGGTTGCAAATCGCACAAACCCCTTACTTCATCACACAGAGGCTGGTTTTCCCGAATTATCCCCGTCGGCTCTCTTGATTTAAACTCTGCAGCGCTGACGTCTGCGGCAGGCTAGTAAAACACATACTGCCACTTCCCTTAAACAGCTGATGATTGGGCTCCATTTTGCATCCTGTTTAATACACCAGTAAACAACCATGTCTAGTTGTTCTCATCCTGCAGTGTTCAATGATAAATTGGACTGTGTCTCAGAAAAAAATTAAGGCTTAGATCAAATATTACGGACTTATTTCCCTACTGACAATTTACCTCATAGATGTTTCTCATAGATGGGCTGTATTTTTTTCTAATGTCTGCACTCTAATACTCTGTATTTTGATGTTTCCTGGCTGTTTAGTATCAAAAGTTAAACTCCCAGCTTTGGTGTGTAACAGAACTGTTTCTTTTTTATGGAGCACAAAACTATGATTAAATAAACTAGCTCCAAGCTGTTTATGTACTTGTTCCCATACGTGAATATGCAAATCTTGATCATTATGACTGGCAAAGTCGCAAAGTTAAGGTTTTTTCTCATTTTCTGTTTTTTATTCCAAACTGAAAAGCGAAAAATCAGCGAAGCTGAAGGTGGCAGAAGTTGAGTTCTGGCAGAGCTTCACGCAGTTCGGAGCCAAATGTCTGGCTGATGCGAGTAACAGACAGCAAAGCCGCAGCCAGATATCGATTGCAATAGAAATGACAAATATCAAGCATAAGTTTACGTCATCTCGTCCAATTCCTGCCTCCTGAATGCCGAGCGATGCCAGCATTAACGCCCACAAATTAGGCAGCACTTCATCCTTATTTCTGCTGTTTTGTGTCAAATCCACAGAGCTGGAGCAAAAAGAGCCCCTTCTTCCCAATCTGTATGAGCTAGTGTGGTTGAGGTGTCAATAAACTGCCTCACCTGCTGTCAAGGTGGCTGAAATCCAGCAAGTTGAACTCCCTGTTGTCCTGAGAGTGGTAGATTGTGTCCACATCCTATAAAATAGTGGCAAAAAACAAAACAAAGCAAGACAAAGAATTAAAAACATTCAGGCCAACATGCTCTTTTCTACATTAAGGACAGTTATGACTGAAAGCCAACAATAAATACAAGAAAAAGGTGAAGTTTCTTTATTTCAAAGACAGTTCGGCCTTCTCACCCACTGTACTTCTTCTTTGCAGCCAATTCCATTATAGTCGCAGAGAGCTGCATAAGTCTCAGAGAAGCCACCTAAAGCGTGGAGAAGAGCAAACTGAAATCAATCCAAACAACATCAAAACAGATTCGAGGTGGCAAAGGTGGAATAAGGAAGGACAGAGGCTCTAAAGGAATGGAGGGAAGAACGAATGCGGGCCAAAGATGAAAGAGGCCAAGACGGACTTGCGGCAGAGAAAATGAGCTGTGAACACTGAGGTGAGATGAAAGCACAGAACAATTCCATCAAAGAGTTCCTGGTGAAGATTAGGAGGATTACCAACCCAGGGTGAGTTTATCAAGTTAGCTTCAGCGCTATGACCCACTTACGGGTCCCAAAACGAATTCAGCGCCAGCCAATATGTCCATGAGAGTGTTGAATCCATCCGGATGTTCAAATCTATCTCCAGACATACGTGTGTGTTTGTGTGTGACGTAGAGAGAACAGTAGCAGACCAACCGCATGTTTTCGGATGCTCTAGAGATGATTCCGAATTCGGTGAAAACTTGTGACTTCCATCAGGCAGGTCTCCCTCTGCGCGGCAGATAGGAGGACTGAAAAACAAAATGGATAGCTTTTTTAAACGGCATGAGAATCTAGGAGCTGTTCGCCTTAAATAACTGGCAAGGGAGTGCTTCTGAACAAATGCTGACATGTTAACAATGCAGTGTATCGCAACCCTCCGTCTTCCAGAAAAGCAACAGTATCCAAAAGCTACCCATTTGCCTTCCACAATACCTGGCTGAGAAAAAGCTTACTATTTTAAGAAACCGAGCCTGTCGCTATAACAGTGCAAGATAACAGTTTGTTTTCCTTTGTGAAAGGGATGCTTCCGCGGTCACAGGGTCAGTAGATTCACCCCAGACCCCCCCTGTCCAAATATTGAAGTGTCCTTGGGCAAGACACTGACGTTCATAGCACCACTGATGTTTTCACTGTTGGGTGGAGTGTGTGTAGGGCACAAAAAAGACGACTGCACTGGACATAGGCTGTAAAAGCACTAAAGACCAAACACACATGCATGAGCGTGTGTTTGAATGCGGTGTGCAGGGTCAGTGTTAGAGGAGCTGGTCCACGCAACTGTCCCATGCCAATGTATGCCAGGGTCCTGGGTCCTGGCCCAGAACCTGGACTCCAGGCCTTTGGTCTCAGTTTTAAGTTGGATGAAGGAAGCCAATCATCCTGTAATGGTTCCCTCTGTCCCAGCACTCTAAAACACCCATTGGAGAGCTGCAGCTGGTTTTTCCATATCAACATAACTGCTGCATTGAATAAAAGTCTTAACTGTCTCATTTGCATTAGTGAAGTTTCTAACTTGTAGCCAGCTTTACTTTTCATTGATTAGAGCCAGTCAGAGCCAAGATAAAACAAAATGGTCCCAGGAACTGAAGCTGCTTCCGACAGTACTTTGGTCATAAATACGTAACAAGAGGGGGAAAATGCATTCCTTAGTGCCGTTTGAACTTCCCTCCTGCTAACATAAAAAAAAAGTTTACTCTTGAAAAAGGACAGTGTGCAGGACTGAGCTCATAAGCTTCAGTAAAGTGTGGAACTACAACATCTCCCCTCAGTTTAAAAGCCGAAAACACGAGCCGGATGCCCGAGAACGTAAACACACACAAATACAATGCTGTGCTGTACCCGTCTTGCTTTGGATTACAACATTACACGGTTGATTCCGAGGCACACCACCCTTAATCCCATTTGTCCGTAAATCACACACGACACCTGACCACATCCGTGGCCTTAATCCCACCTTATCACCACCATCAAGAGTCTGCTGGTTATTTTTATACAGCCGGCATATGATGCACTTCGACTCAACACAATCAGTTAAACCGATGCACAATCACAACCAAAACAACATCCCTCCCTTTCTCTTCCCTCCGCTCTTTATTTTCTATAAATGTTCTCACTTAGGGCAATCATCTGCCGCGCTCTAATGGAAAATAGCCATTCGAAAGAGGAGTGAAGGCTGGAGAAAACCCCGTGTGGGTCAATATCCCGAGGAAAGTCAATCGCTTTGCTTTTAAAATAGTGGAGGAGACCCAGGAGAGGGAAGAATCTCTCCATCTTGTTTGTCTACTTTCACATCCTCATGATCATGACGGGGAGAGAAAAAAAAAGAAAAAAAATCGAACGACTGGAGCGTAACTATCAAGGCTTTGTTTTACTGTGTGTTCTGTCCAAAAGCGGAGGAACTCAGCGCCCACTTTAGGATTGTGTAAGAATGCCTCTCTGGCTGGAGATATTACAACATAGACTGAATTTAAAAACAACAAAAAAAAAAGACAAATTGCCTGCAGATAGCTGCCAACTCAACTCCGCGTCGGTTTGCTGGTTCAACTGAGCCAATGTAGTTTGTTTTTTTCCAATTAAAATGTTATGGTTTGTGACATACAAATGGACCGGATGCAAATTACAGTTTAGCTAGGTGGATTTAACCTCTGAGGAGGAGGAGAGCTGGTACCAGCTGAACGATGCTACCGTGTTGTGAGAAAACCACAGCGTTTTTTTTCCCACTCCCGGAAGGCTTACGCATAAATGGAGTTGTTGAAGACTCGGGACAGGGCATAGTTGATGTGGCTGACCATGTGGTCCAGCTGGTCCTGGCCCTGTAGCCTCAGCGTGTAGGTGGTCTTGTCTGTGTCGATGATGACCTGCACATGGAGAGGACAGCTATGGAGCCAGAATCCACCCGCCTCTGCTGGTCCACAAGGGAAGCAAACGGATTTCTCACCTGGTGCTCCGGGTAGGTGTTCATTGCTCTGATTTCCAAAAAGTTGAAAGTGACCTCCATCTGAAAGCAGAGGAAACAGCAAGGTGGACAAAGAGACATTTTCCTCTTTTACACAATTCAAACCCAATGGAACTTCAAACATTAAGAGCTCTGATACCCATTCGTGGCATCATACATTTTATATACCTATTTATTCCTTTGGGTCATAAAAACATTGTGCTTAAAAGAAATTGTGTAACACAGTTCACATAAACAATTGGATGTGTTATAAAAAGCATCAGCAGGTAAAAGATGAAAAAATTTAATCAATACAGAAGACAAACCACACATGCAGAGTGTATTCTTGTGTCTTTCTATTAGCAAAAGAACAGGAAGAGTTTCTCAGCAAGCTAACTGAGGTTCTTCACTCCACCTGTCAGTGGTCATGATGTCATTTCTGATTGGTGCTCATGAATAAAACATTAAAGCATCAAAGCTTTCCTTTTATCTTTTACAACATGTACATTTTGAACAGCATTATCATGACCAATAAAAATCCAGTTTAAAAAGTATCCTAAACAATCTGAGCAGGTCTGCATTCATCAGTCTCCTGCTAAAGATTAAGAGAAAAAAATAAATAAATATGTAATTATTTGAGTATATTCAAAGGTCAAAGGTTGCTCCTCAGGTTGTGTGGTGTTAGTTCCTTCTCAGTACGTTCCTTGGTATCTAGCTATGTATCAGACATAGCAATAGCCTACTTTAAAGCTTAACATCAAGGCGTGCTTCAATGTCTGATGCTTGTATTGGTACACTTCAGCATCCATACTAAAAGAAGGGGTATGTTGATGACAGGCCTAAATAGAAACGAAAAGTTCCTCTTTCAAGTATTAGAAAACCTAACATTTACCCAAAATGAAGCAACATTTAGCTGTAATGTCAGTGTATCCTTCTATTAAAAGGTACAGAGCAATTGAAATGGCTTTTACTGGCTCATATTGATAGGTTTTTAAAAAATAACAGAGCCGCCACACACACACACACACACACACACACACACACACACACACACACACACACACACACA
>CAJRST010007779.1:16052460-16121545 GCA_907169785.1 Menidia menidia | reverse complement strand
TTGCAGTAACAATCCCTCCCTGAGTCTTTATTTCAGAGCGGAGGCATGATGCCACATCTATCGATTCTTGGACAAACATTAACTTCTTTCCCTGGAAGAGAGTCGATAGCACTTCCGAGTAAATCTGCACTCCTAGCACTTTATCTCGGCTGCCAGGCTCCTGCAGATGGAGCAGCGTTCTGAAAACCATACCGAACGGATGCATCCGGCCTCTCCACACTCTCACTGTACTCCTGCCTACAGTTGATGCTGCAGTCAACTGGATAATAATAGCATTTTATGTATTTTGTCCGAGGAAATACAAACCACTAATATGTCAAAGGCCCAGGCCGTTTCTGACTATTGTCGAAAAAATAGGGTTATGATCTCATCTGCATCTCATTACTTTAAATGAAGTTGGTTGGGGTGAAATCTGCCATTTGTATTCACACTCCACCCCGGGTCACAGAGATCAGAGGCCATTTCGGCTACACTTACACAACTGACATATTAAAGCGGTTTATATTTGATCATCTCCAAAGTTGCAATAAGCCTATGCTGAGGCCCAGACTCCGTTTAGAGAGTTATTGTCTGATCTGCCACTTCTGTTAAATCAAACAGCCTTGGACAGCAGCCTGAGTGTGATTCCAACCGACAATTCATCTTACAAACAGAGAAAAACACATCAAAATGAAAACTAAACGGCCAATATTTATGTAAATTCAGTCAGCCAATTACTGGCAATTGTCAGCTTCCATTAAAGTCACCGTCTGCACAATCAATTAAAAAGTTGTTAATGCACAAGCATGCCCTTAAGGTGTTTCTCTTCGTGTATTACATGGAATTGAATTAAATTAAATTCAGTTGTTTTTCACGCAGCGGCAAATTATTTAAAAAAACGTCATCTCAAGAAGTTCAAAGATGCATCCAAGTCAAGCCAATTAAATTCAAGTCAAGGCAATTCTCCAAGTCTGTCCAATTCTTTCAAAGCCAATTTAAAAGGATCTTGTTTAGGAAATCAAGAAAATAAACCAACATTTAGTGAACAAATGATCGATCAGTGATACAACTCTGATTTTTTTTGTTTTAGATATCGTCCAATTAAAGGCTAGATCAGTCATCCAAATCCTCAACCAAGTGCACAGCAAAGAGCTAGCTTTATTTACATTATACTGACATGGGACTTTATTATATTTCACTTTAAATTCCTCTACTTGAAAAGCACTCTCACTATTAAACATTTACCATTGAATAATCCCATATTTAAAATACTAATCAGTGCACAGAGTGAAGTCAAATAAACAGCAAGGCCAATGAAAGCTACAGATGAGCCCAGTATTCATTCCCATGAGAACCCACTCACTGAATTAAGAGGTTAAGAGTCCATCCTTGGCCACTTTAAGGCTCTTTTTTATTTTCATTGCAAATTCTTTCAAATGTGCAATTTTCGGTAAAAAAAAAAGTGCAGTTTTTAAATAAAATGTCTTTAACCACGGCTGCCGTTGCACTCTGGATGACGAGAGTTGGCCTGTGGCCGACAGGGCTAACAGGGGATCCTGTGATTAAAAAAATAAGAAGTGGAAAGAGACTACTTGTTTTAAAAGTCAAATGCTGCTTTTAAGCGTCCCCCTTTTAGAGGTGAGCTGTTAACGGCAGCATTTGCATTCACGCTCGATTCAAGGGTAAGAATTCGAGGGGTTCCACGGTTGAGCGCACCCAATTTAATTCAAAAGCATGGTTTTAAAACAGCCGAAGTGGAAGAGTGGGCAAATGATGGTGGATTTGAGTTTGTGGTGATGTGATCAGCGGCGGGTCAGCTGCAGTAGGCTTATTAGCACGTCAGCCTTACGGCGGCTTTTGAGGATCTTTAACGTGTTTATGGCAAACAAACAAGAGCGTTTAATCCCAATTCTGAAATCCACAATGGGATTAAAAGCAAACACGACTCGTTGATCGGCGCCGTTTTAGTTTTTCCCTTCCATAAGAATATATCAGTAAACAAACCTTAAACCCTAAAAAACAGTACAGTTATTGAACTTTAAATGAATCTTCCTCCAGTTGTCTGTGGGTGCAAATGCAACATGTGGTAGAGAGAAAACATTATATCCTTTTCCCCGTTTTACATCATATTCTGGGTATTAAGGATTTCCGTCCCCAAGGGAGCACTTGACCCTTTTCTGGATGAGAATCATGGTCTCTGACTCTCATCCCGGGTGCTTGAAACCAGGCTACAAAACATTCCAGTTTTTCCAGAAGGCCTCGAAGTGGAGAAGAAAAACAAAATTAAACATAAAAAAAGCAGAGAAGTTCCCAAACCACCCAACCTGTTCTCCCTGATCTCCTCGAGATCCCATTCATAAACATCACAGACAAGAGGACGAGGCCCGACTGGTCAGGAGCATTCAGCCATGGAGAGGAGTGGTGGTGTAGTGGTTAGCATAGCTGCCTTCCAAGCAGTTCACCTGGGTTCGATTCCCGGCCAAAACAGCTCCTCCCTACCCTGTAAGTCGCTAGGGATAAAAGCGTCTGCCAAATGCATGAATATGAATATGAATATATAATGGATGACTAGACTGTAAACTAAATAAAAGCTGGTTGAAAAACAGTTTCTGAGGCAGCTCGGTCATATATGAAGCACCCGGAGATCCTTACTCACCCAGACATTCACTCTCTCTGCCCATCTGCTCCCCCTCTGAGGCAGCAGGGCTGGAACCTCGGCTGAAAAGAACGACTCAAAATATGAGTCATGTTTGGCTGAAAAGGATCTGGGAGGGATGGAGTCAGAGCAATCTGATGCTCATTTGCACCGACAAACACAGCCCCTCTCGCATCAGGAAAAAAATCCTGTCGAATGCAGTTTGGTTATCCAAGGATCGGAATACGTGTTCCGAGTCTGGAAAAGAAATAGGGATGAAATGAAAAGTTAATTTGGTGGGCAAATGTCGAACCAAAAACAAACTCTTTCTCACACAGAGTTCTGATATGGACCCAAGCAGAAGGGCTGATGTTTGCAGTAGTTGTGTCATTTACTATGAGTAGATGTGAGAACATTTATGGAACCATTTAAAATTCTGCTGGAGCAAACACACATATGATTCCATTACACTCCCGTTTCTGCACAAAGAGAAACCGAAGCTTGCTTTGACTGAAAATGCCTTGCCATCACATTTGATATCTCACACGCTCATTAAAGTCCATCCTGTGCCAGAGGGAGGGGAACCATGACCTGACTCAAAGAACAACAACAACAATCAGCGTCATCATTTTTTTAACTGCAAGATCCCCCGTAACCAGCCGGCCTGCTCCTCTCAGCACATTTTGACACCTGCTCCACCTGTTTTACCTTTTAGGGAAATGTTGAGGAAGATCCCATATCAAGCCTGTGGAAACCTGATTCCCAAACCACTTGTTTGTTAAGGATGGAACCAGAAGAAATAAGGCATAAAGTTAGCGATAATAACATATAATACATTTAAAAAAGACATAAAGTAAAGCTTGAAGTTATAAAAGCAAGGAAATGTTGTAATAGGTAAATGACAGGAAACCTTTATATTTTTTGAGAAATTTTTCATGCTGCAGAACCGAGGTGCCTTGAAAATGACATCAAAGTCTAAGATTAGCCTGTTAATGAAGAGATAAGTGTAAAACCGAAAAGAAAATAGATACACAGAATGCTGCTCACAGCTGTAAGTGGTTATAACCTCTACTTTACCCTGTCGGATGACAGAGTCCATGGAGTTGGACAGGGGAGGGAATATATGAGGTGGAAGGTGTCTTCTATCCGCTGTGCTTTGTTTTTTGTATTCTTCCTGAGGATGCTTTTTTTTCTTTTACTCCCGCTGTGATCTGTCCTTCAAGCTTGCTCGTCTCTGACACAGAGCATGGTACATTGTGGTTTCATCATGAGGGTCAAGCAAAAAAAGAGAAAAGTAGGAAAATGCAACCCAGCCGTCATCTTCCACATCATTGCACATTAATTTTTTTTTATTCTAAATCTCCTCACAAGCTACAAAATCCACCCGCTAAGGGGAAAAAAAGGTTCAATTACAGTTCTTACGTCGAAATTATTTCACTCTAGCTCGGGAAAAAAATGAAATATTCTTCATACAAGCTCATAAACCCTGACAGTGAAGTTTTCTCAACATATTTCTCACGGGGGTTTCAGACTCTGTACAAGATTAATAATTTACGAAGGTAGAAAATTCATATGCAGCACAGCTTTTTCCACTTATTTGAGCATCAAAGTGAAAATGTTAGGAGAAGGATTGGTAGTCTGGTGGATGATCCATCACAACTGTTTCAGAGTTTCTAGAATACGCCGTAGACTCCACGCTGGGCCCTTTGCTTATTGAAAATGGTGGTACCAATATCTCACTGCGGAAGCTTGGGACTAACAGAAAGCCTTTCATCGATCACAGCCTCCAAATCAAATTACTTCACAATAAAGCGCAGGCAGCAAAACAAACAGAGGATGAGTGACAAATGTCATTTGATTTCAGGTTTTTGAGTTGTTTTTTCAGACATGTAGACATGTAATAGGTAGACATGTAATAAAGAAAAAGTATACATTCTCCAATGGCAATGGTGAGGGACATTTCTAAGCTTTGGGAAATATTTTTTCAGTTTTTCAAAGCTTACCTTTCTCAAGGACTCGTTTTAATTAATTTTACACCTTCATTCAGCAAGCTTTCAAAGAGAAAACGGGGGTTGTGATACCTCCATAGATCCCACTGTACAAAATGTATCTTTGTATCTGATTGTGTGTATTATCAACTTTGCTTATATTCATAAAAGACTAGGTGGTGTGTGGATTAAGCACATATGGGTGGATGGATATGTCCAGAGTCAAGCTCTGTTATTTGTAACAGAATGCTTCAGGTACCATTATGCTAGATGCAACAAAGATGAAACAAACCAAAGAAAAAATCTGAACTTTAGAAAGAAAATCAGTGAAAAAAAAGCTTGGGTTGTGAGGATTTATTCTACTGGGAGGATGAATGTGTTCTGCAAGTGTTTTGTCGATATTACTTTTTCCAAAAACAGCCTCGTGGGTAGTTTGTTCGAGGGACGGATAGAGGGTATTTCACATGTCGTCAGACATGGTTGTACTCTGTTACTCTCTTTTTGCCACTTGAGAGCATATTTAAATTATCAAGAGCTGTTGTCTAATTTACTACAGTAACAGATTCAGACAAGACATGCTCCTTTTTTTGCTTTTTTCCATGTGAAGAGTTGAGTCCAAATTGACTTCCGAACACACAAGAACCAGAATAAGTGATCCACAAAGTCAACAAGTATGTTTTAACATCAGGAAATCGGATTTCTGGTCAAATCTCAATGTCCATGGTGAACTGGTTAAAAGGTCACCAGAAAATACCAATAGCATTTTAAAAGAATACGATGTTCACTTTGTTTATTGCCACAGCCGAAGAGGACGTCACTGTATTTGTATAACTAACAGAATTATGCATTAAAGAATGATAGGAATGGTCAAAATTAACCCAGACACCTAAAATGTACTTGTTTTTTTTTTATTGACTTTTTTTCTATTATTGTTTTAGTGTCTAGAGGTAATTATCTATCTATCTTTACTGTATTGTATTAATTTGCTTTAAAGCCCATGTCAGATTTGAGTTACCTTCACATGACTTTAACACAATTTTTCTTCCAAATATACAGATTCAATTATGCCTCTTATTTCCCCTTGGAATTTTCTTACTTTGCTTTTCCTACAAGACTTTTTTTTCCTGTGCGTTATTTTTAAAATTTTTCCATAACCTTCCCCCCCACCCCCAACACCTACTTGTGCATTTCTGCTTCATTATGCAACCAAGGTGAGCTGCCCTTCAGTGGCTCTCGTGGGGTCAGCTGCATCTCCAGCTCCATCTGCACAACCGTCCGTACAGAAAACCCGCAATATCAGTATCTGAGACACCTGCACGCAGAAAAAGATTCCAAGTCTTCAGCCAGCAGGAGATCCTCTCAGATGAAATACTCCGGTAAACATCGTGCTGTCATGGCTGCTTATTTGGTCAGACTGAGAGGCCACTCCAGCTAGCCACAGACTGTGAGGTTGACCCTTTGGTTTCACAGATTTTGGAGGAAGAGGCTTGTTTCGTGCAAACAAACCTGTGACTAACTCACAGAAATAATGTTTGCTCGCATCTGTCAAAACCTCGACCTCGTGTACCTTTTGTAGTAAACGTGCCGTTACAAAAGTGTAGGCTGTCCTTTGTAGGACTGCAGGTAGAGAGGTGAAAATAAAGTCAACAGCTCACAATGTTCAGTTCTTTGCATGAAAAAAATTCCACAGTATTACCTAAACTCTTGATGACATGAGCAGGGTTTAAATGTCATGATTTTCCAACCCAAAAATAAAAGATTGAAGTTACAGTCTTAGTGTGAAGGCAGAAGCCTGAGGTACTAGTATATATATATATTTTTTCATTTTCAAAATAACAATGGAGCAATATCAAGAAAATAAATCTTGATAAATACAGTAAATATGGATCCATTAGTGAATCAAGTTGCTGAGCAATTGTCTGGAATTACCAAAAGATCCCACGGCTTTCCCGTTTCACCGCTTTTACAGAGCTTACAGTCCATTTCCAAAAGATTTAACGTTGTTCCAATTATTTACGACTTAATTGCGGCTCCAATTTGATTCATCTGTGATGCTTTTTCTCCTGAGCTCTCACAGCTTATTCAGGATTTCCTTCATCCCCTCCCTTAATTTAATTGACAGCAATGTGTGCCCATCTTTCACAGCTGCAATGAAAAAAAGCAGCTGTGGTCTATACGATGGTCTAATGAGGGGGGAAATGGAGCTGGAGAGCAGTGAGCAGAACGCAGACTGTTAAGATAATTAAAGACAACTAGATCCTGCAGCCAAACGGCACACAAAGAGAAATCAGCCACTTTCTTTGGTCCAGTTTTCGGCTTTTGACGATCCCCTCCAGCAGCAAATGCACAAACTGAGGCTTGGCAACGGCGTAAGAAGCTTTTCTGTATAATTTTCAAGCCAGGGGGCAAAAAGTAGGAGGCAGGCAGAGGATGATAGCAGAGCAGATTGATGGACACGGATGAAAGGGAATTGTCGCTGACTCTGAGGCTTCTGAGGCAAGAAGTCCGAAGGAAAAATAAAATCGTGTTGTGTGGAGAACGGGCAATACACAACATGTTGAAGAAAACCGTATAAAAGTCCGTGTACTACACACAACCCATGACTCCTGTGCAGCATTGAAGCTATTCAGGATTAAACCGAATTAAATAAAAAAAAAACGTTTCATCACACTTTGAGCAACAACTTTGATTCTGCAGAAGCCAGAGTAGGTGCAAAAGCTCCAGGCTCTGTTTCGCTAACAAAATGTCTGGTTGCGTGGCTCAAGTGGAGCATCATGGTGGACTGAGACATGAAGTCGAGGTTTTAGGGATGGATGGACGAGCTTGGAGGTGATCGAAGCTTCTAAGACTAGTGAGCAGAGGAAAATCCCATTAGTCTTCCAAAGAGAGCAGAAAAAGCACCTATGATCTGTAAGTTCATAAATGTATAGACTGTACACACTAATAGTGATTGCATGTTTCCCATTTGAGAACACAAGCAGCAAAAACAATCATAAAGAGCAATGCATCATCCCAGCTTTCCTCTAATTGATCCACAAGCATCATCCCCTTCCCGTCACGTTTGATCTGATTAATGCAATGAATCACGTTAACAAGCCATTCGCTCAAATTCAAATTCCACGCATCACTCAGACGAAGCATTCTGCCGCCTGCTCCCCTGCTGCGTTAATCTCCCAACATGAAGGTTTAATTCCTCCTCCGAGCTTTAAAACTCTGGCTTTTTCTGAGATGTGTTCTCTGCCCTCTGATTCCGTGGACGCGCAGGCCCTGGGCAGACGGGAGAATTTGAATTGATCAAAAGGTGAAACTATGAGCGATAGTTCTGAAGCCGTGAGTTAGCTCTGTAATGAGTCGATGATCTGTGAAGGGTGCTCCCTCCGGTCATGATGGGATGGGTTCTGGACATCGGTGGAATGAATAAGCAGGGAGGGGAGTCCAGCAGCTCCTGGTTTTCTGAGTCCAGCAGGGGGCAGCACACACAAACCAATGGGCTGTGTGCACCACTGTGGTTTTACTGTCAACCAAATCCAAAGAGAGGGATCTTGATTTATGTCATCATGGCAGATTGGAGGTATGGTTGTGTTTGTAATGAATTTTCATGGATGCGAGATGCACTGGAGGTCTGAAAAGAGCAGATGCTCTCGCAGACTTACACATATATCACTTTATAGCAACTGCAGTTTTCCAAGGGAATGAGTCACTCTGTTCTGAAACTCCCTTAAAAATGATCCAGTTCCAAAAAAACATTTAATGTAAAGGATAACTTTGTAGAAAACGTCAAGACTGGGCATGTTTTAAAGGAATTTCCGTAGCATACTTTGTTCAAAGTGACAGAAGAAGACATCTCCCTTCATCAGTTTGCACTGTCACACGGCTTTACCATGAACTGTGTTGTGAGCTTACAAGAGAGCGATATCAGGACATCTGGCACTGAATGAACTCAACTGAATGTTAAATTAAGTAATCCAGAGACTCTTTGACGGGAGCGTATCTGCACAGAGGTGACCGGACACTTCTGGGCCCACAAGAAGATGCTTGGAAGCGTGGGAGAAAGTTAATCATGCCGGAGGATTCATTACCAAGGGAAGGGTCACAAAGCAGCCTCATTACAGCCTAAAAAACGGACAATCTGACAAAAAGCAGGTGCAAAAAGTTGTTTCCTTCAGTGATGAGGCTGATGAGCAACAGGTGCAGCGTCTGGAGGGCTGAGACCCAGAATCCCCCCATGAGGACGGTCTCACATCCACCCGACCCCACCCACAGCTCGTCCAAAACAAAGACAAACAGCCTTCGGATCACTGTAAAATAACCCACCAAACGGAGCTCCATCTGAAGCTGAACGCTGAGAACATGGCCATGGGTGACCCTGTGAAGGGACAGAAATCCCCTTTCCGTGTCTGAACCGCTCACTCAGAGCCACATTTTCAGATATTTTTCGGACTCAGAGCAATGTACCCGGGCATTGGGAGCTTTTGAGTCGGTATTAACTTCAGACAGTGGAGCATATGCAGGAAAAGAGTCCCCTTTAAGGTAACACACGCAGTTCGGCTTCTTCCCCACAAGCTCTGACGGGGGATTGGGGCCAAATAGCTTAATCTTTTAGTCATCAGATCAAAGGATTTTACTTTTTATAGTTTGAGAGTTACCAAGGTGCCTTTTTACAAACTAACAGGAGGCTTTTATGTGTTTTCCAGTAATAAATCCTTTGCTCTGTTTGACTACATTAAGCCTGTTTGGTAAAGTGGTGCATCAACAGTTGCCCTTCCATAAGCTTCCCTCATCTCTACAAAAAAGTCTTTGGATGTCTTATACTGACCGTATGAGTTGACCCTTTGCTGATGGGCTCAGTGGACACTGTTGTTTGTGTTTCAAAACTTATTTTTCCACTGGATGGAAGTTTTTGGGGTGTTTTTGAGGACTCTGAGTGACTCCACATCGTCTTGCAGGTCAGTGGGTTTTTCACGCTGACAAATACAATCAAAAGTGAGACCACATAATCCACGAGTCCTGTTACGGTGAGCATCGTTTTAAAGATCTCTGATAGTAGACGGATATGTCACAGCTCAACAGAGCGCCAGAACAAAAACAGCACGCACACTTATGTAAATGGGCTTTGTCGGCTGTTTCCAGATAAATAAAACCAGCCTTCATAAAGCCTTATCTTTCTTTGCATTTGCGGAGTGATAGATTTGAATAGAAATAACTTAATCTATTTCAGGATAAGACTGAATATATATTAAAAAAAACTATTCCCATCAGCGTTAAATGCTTTGTGCTAGCTTACTGTAAATCAAAATTCTAGATGAGATCCTATGACACATTCAATATTTCCATCTGATAAGCGCTGCAGGCTAAACAATCACAGAGGCCAAGAAGTAAATAACTCATTCCGCTTTGGATGAAGAGCTGAAAAAGATGATACACGACACGGATATCAGAGTCAGGGAGGAATATCGATCTGAACAACCGTAAAGCTTCTAGCAGAGAGTGTGAAGGAAACCAGAACTCAGACTCTTCTGAAGTGTAAGGTTAAAAGTTGTAAACTGCTTTGTATGTTTTGGCCTGCAAGATTTGTTTTACATTTGAAGGAAAATAGATATATAAAGATATAGGATTTGATCCTGAATGAAGTCCTGGAACAGGAGAATTATCATCCGAACTATCAAGAACAAGTAGCTGGCAGCACATTTCCTCATTTTTTTCCATTTCCTGGAAAAAAATGAAGGAAAAAGCCACGGAAACAAAGAAAAGTACAAAGCCCCACGAGGTTGTAGAACATCCAGCATGCTCTTACTGAGTAAATGCGATGGCAATGCCTCTCCTGGTTTTTAAAAACGGGTTCTGTTCTTGGAAATGAGGGGTTCAGGTTAACAGAGCTGAGTTGGGTTCGACTAAACTGGTTACTTTGTGATCTATGCAGGACTATAAGAGGCACGGCTGATGAGAGTGAATCCCTGTGAACAATTCCCCCTAGGCATAACATCCCCCTTTAACTTATTATTCTACTCACTTCATTGAACAATTAACCAATCTGACACAAAGCGCTAATGAACGCACTTAACTCCCTCTCTCTGTTTGTGTGTTTGTAATTGGTTATCATGTTCTCGGATTTTTTTTTTCTCTCTCTCTCTCTAATGATCAGCTGTGTAAATAGAATCCGTCACCTCCCCGCGTGCACACTTTGCACGTGCACGCTCATCCGCTTTCGTGGACTTTTCTCCAGAGTCTTCAGCTGCCTCCGAAATGATTACTGCAGATATGATCACCCTGCTCCAGTCGGTCAACCAGCACGGCTCCCCTTGGAACCGCTCTGAGGAGATAAACAAAAAATGAATCTGCCTTCGCCATTCAGAAATATTCTGCTGCCATGTGTAGCAGGGAAAAAAATAATAAAAAAGGAGCTAAACAGGCAATCAGTTTTTGGAGGACACACGAGGCCGGGGCTGATCTGTTTCTCCCGTGTGCTTCCTGTGTCGGGGTTGGTCTCCCCGAGGCTAAAATCTCTGCTCCTCAGCTCATCGAAATCCACAAAAGAGGACCGCAGAGGGAATTCCGATGTTCTCTGATAGGACGGGGCCCGCTTACAAAAGAGAGCGAGCAAAGACATCGTTCAATGGAAGAGCTGAAAAGACTTCCTGACAAGAGAAGCCCATTTCAGGAGCACAAAGCAACATTTTAATTGGGCAACAATGTAACATCTTAATTCAGGAGCCAATCCCAGAAACGCAGAGGCGAAATACACAGAGCGTGTATGCCAATGTGGAAAAGAGAGCGAGGACAATGCATAGCAGTGTGTTTAAATGATTTGTGGATGGTATTAGGCAAATGCTTGACGCTTATGAGGGCCCAATAAGGGATTATGTCACCTCAAGCAACACCGAAAACAAGACAAGAGGCTATTGTAATGCAACGGTGAAGGTTTCTGACTAATAAATAAAGGCCCTCTCTCCATCCATACCAAGGAAAAAGTTTGCTAGCTATCAGACACACACGTGTGGTTATCACTCCACTGTCCAACATCAGCCAGCAGGAGACTCTAATTAACCACTTCTTATATCCAGTCCCCTGCCTCCAAAGTGTAAATACCTCTTGTGTAATTTGCCTATTGGCTAATTACTCCGTCTGATCCCCCACTGACACCGCCACTTCACCAAAACTAACCCTAGCTAACCCCCCCCCCACCCCCGTTCCTCTATGGATTCGCTGTCAGGCAGCAAAAAGGAGATCGAAGTCCAATTAAGATTGTTAATGAAGATTTAATTTTCCACTTCGAGAGAACGATTGAACTTTGAGAGCATCGGGTGGGGAATAAAATGGTGGAAGAGGGTTTTATGGGGAGAGCAAATGAAAGTGTGAAATATACGGGGGCCAGTTGGACTTTTACCTACGAGGAAAGAAGTTCCCCAGACTGAAGAGTTAGGCTCTCCCTGGGCTGCGTTTCTTTACTCTGCACCGGTGTTTAAAGGTGCCTTCAAAGCCTCATTCGTAGAAGAAATTGGAGCACACACCCAGAAAAACACACTCACAATGTGCCAGGTAGCCAGGGGGACCCAGTGAGTCAGTCAGGTTCAAACGGAATGAGGAATTTCAACGTACTTGAATTATCATGTGCATGCACACACACAGATACACACACTTAGACACACTCACAAACACACTACCACTAAGTCATGTGTCCTGTGATGCAATCCTGCAGCACGCGGCTCTCCACAGCCCTCCAACAGCGTGCACGTTCAGTCAGACAGTCCCAGGTGTGCGGCTATAACGGAGCCCGTTTCATCTCCGGCTCCGCCATTATGCTGTGATCAATTATGCATGCTGTAATCATTGACAGTGCCATGACAGCACATCTCACCTATCTCGCTGCATTGCGGTGTTGATGCTTGAGGGAGGCCGATAAAAACGCACATACAGGAGCCGAGCGTTGATAACAGCATTCTGTGGGCTGAAACTCGATGGGCTTTATCACTTTGGCGGTGGTCAAAGCGAGTTAAGTCTCTGTTATGCCTCCGACTTCAATCCCTAACCTCTTAGGACGCAAAATTCTGCTTCCATGGAGGGGGGCAAGTCACTATTGAGAATCTCATAATTATAGCAGTGC
Source organism: Menidia menidia (assembly GCA_907169785.1). Lineage (NCBI taxonomy): Eukaryota > Metazoa > Chordata > Actinopteri > Atheriniformes > Atherinopsidae > Menidia > Menidia menidia. Next base: position 16,108,842 of record CAJRST010007779.1, on the reverse strand, counting down.
ATAGACTAACTGAGATAGTCTTTTTTTTTTTTCTATTGGCAGACTGCAGCATCAGCTCTTACCCACTCACAAATGCGATTTTATGTAATGCAACAGACTTGCATATTAGCCGCTAATACGGCTCTCTCTATCCCGTCTTCCTCCCTCTGCTTCTCTCTTTTCCCTGACTTGAGGCGGGTATTATCATTGTAATCAAGCGGAGACCCGGCTAACACGATCATTCTCTAAATCATCATGTAGCAATAATCCCCTCCTTCATATTTGATTATTCTAATAAATCTTTTTAACTAGCTATTCAGTCACACAGCAGTGGTGCACATCTTCCACATCCATCAAGGAGGACAAACGTTAGCAGAATTCAGGAGAGCTGCAAAGGTTGTCGAAGGGTCCTCGACTACTTGGATCCAGCTGTCAGTTTTATTCTATTTGCTCTGCTTCAGAGTTCCGAACGTCCCTTTTTTCTTTTTTTTTCTTTTGTCCGTGCACAAGCAGGGATTTTTTTTTGTTTTTCACCTGTCGGAAAACAGTGATTACTCTGCAGAACTCTCTCTGTCTGTCCACCATTACTGACCTCACATCGCCCCACTTAGCTTTATCAGACACATCTATGCTGTCACATTTGTATGCACCAGCAACCCCTCACTCCCTCTGTATCGGGCATAAACAGCTCACACGTGCACACAAAAGCAGGCAATTTCAGGTACGAGCAGCAGCAGGTCTGACTGTTAAGAAATTTCACACACAGTGCCATTTTTTTTTTTTTTTACTCTCTTTGAAACAATTCTTTTTACTTCAAATTTTCCAAAACGGAAAAGCACAACAGAAATAAATACACTCTTTTTCAGTACACGGTTGTGAGATTGTGTCAACATTGTGCAGGAGCTATGAGGTCACGGGGGGTGGGGGGGGAGGGGGGGTGCAGAACCAACGGGGGGGACTTGTTTTCAGTCTGGAGGACACAGCTCAGGCTACGTTTCGACAGACTAAAGGTGCCTGATGTTGTAATTGAGTGGGACTTTGCAATCCTCGGCACCCAGGATTGTTTCTGAGGAGGACTTGACAAATGACCCAGACGGGCCAGCTCTCATTTGTTGGAGTATCTGAGCCTCTGCTGGAGGAGTGAGGACGGGGTTGTGGAGTGCTGTAGGTACAGCAGCGCCTTTACTCCACTAAAAAACCGACCGATTCAGCTAATCAGTATTTTGATTACACCAATTTGCCGGGCTCAGGAGGTGCGATAATCAGGTCTGTTGAGCGGTTTAGCTGGCTGCGTACTCCGAAAGCCTAAAATAAGACAAATCAAGAGAATCATCACTTTCATTTTAACCAATCAGTGAGGGCAGAGCTCTGAATCAACACAGATGAGACACCTGGAATCAATCAAGACGGCACAATAAGCTTTATAATTAGAAAAGAGAGAAAGGTCAGCCATTAGTAAAGCGTGTCAATTGCTCCCGCAAAGACTGTGCAAGAACTGACGACAGTATGTTCTTTCTTTCTTTTCTTAAGTGCCTCTGTGTAAGAGTCAGGGAGACTGCACGTTCTGCAAAAATGCTTGGGTCAGCAATTCTAAGGGAATGAAACATTCTACTCTCATCGTTACTGACGCAAACTACAGCTTAATTTACAAAGAAAATAAATCAAGATAGACACATTTTTAAGACTCTAGATAAACTATCCCTATCTTCCTCTTGTTATATTATTTTAATCAATAAAGGAAGCATCGTTGAGAGTTCTTAAGGTAAAAAAATACAAAAGATCCGACACAACTCAGAAGGTGACGGTGGTGGTCTTTGAGCTGATAAGAAAAATAAAATAGGGAGAAAGACATGGGCCCCGGTAGAGTTAGGTTACAATGTTATTAGGATAAGTAGCTATTAAAAGCTAATAATGGGCATCCCTGGCATCTGGCCAATTGGGAACCCACATCTGGTTAATGCTCCTCAAGCTCATCGCACATATTAAGACAGTCTAAAAAAAATCTGTCCATCATGGTTCAGGTGCTGATTTACAAAACAATCTGCATGTTTCATCTTCTGCCTTCTTGGCCCCGGTAATAATAAAAGAAAACGCAGAAAGCGCTCGTCTCCCTGCACCGACTGCCTGTCAGATTTCAGGCTTTAAAAACATCCTGTACAATTTCAACGCCTTAAAGGGATATTTTTGAGGAGGGGTTGCGCAAAGTGCTCGGGATGGGTCAGTTCTTATCTTCTGTAGACAGAAGTCAGTTTGCTCTCGGTTTGGAGATTCAGAAAGTTTTCCCAGAAGGGCTGAGCTGAGCCGAGAGCTACAGGAGAACAATATTTTCACCACATGAAAGAGTTCAAACTCAAAGATTCCAAAGTGGTTGCTTTGAATTCTATATTGGGATTTTTTTTTATCCTACAACACTTCTGTATCAGGGTGGAGCAGGAAACATGGAAAACATGCTGGGCTGGGATCCATGAGGATCAGGTTTGGGAAACACTCAATACTGCAGAATTAGCAGTCTGCAGTTAAGAAAATGTCAGAATAAAGTAAAAACGCTTGATGTAAACAAGCGTTTAGAATTTAGGTGTTATAAAACCTACAGTACAGCAGCATTCTAAACCATGAAACCTGATTCCTTTTGTTCCGAATAGCCTTTAGCATGTCTTGTCCATTAAAATGAAGCATTAAAGGCTATAATAACACGCCTAGAGGAATTTGGGAGTTGACTTCACCCAGCATGTTAATGCTCAGCCAAATTCACACTGGTCTGGACTGTCTTCTACACAGTCTGAATTAACACCAAAGAAGAAGAAAAAGTCATATTATCTTGAAGAAGAGACAATCAGAGTGGATTTTTTTTTTCCTGCCAAAAAATGTAGTCTGCAAAGAAACAAACAGGCCAACCACAGGTGGATTTGTGGTTTCCTTCAAATCTGAAAGTGAAGTCCTCCTTAGGTTCTGCGCCCCCCCGACACTCACTCATCAGTTCTTGTGCTGTTTTTGTCCACCGTTAGTGGCTCTACGTGGACATGTCTGAAGCTCAGCCAGAGGGGTCAACAGGTGGATGTGAGTTCCATCTGAACCAAGCGTTGGCAGTGGGAAAAAGGGACAAGATACCAGAGAACCAAACTGGAGAATAGAGTAGCCATCTTTATTTACTGTAACGTTACAGTGACCCAGTGATGACCAAACTGATGGCGCATCACAGACGGCCTGACCGAAGTCAGCCACTCCGTTGTAACATTACTATTTCAGGGAAAAGTCATTATTTGGGGGGGAATTAAGAGATTTTCCTCAGGCAAAGCAGAAGTGCAATAGGAAATTGGTATTTGAGTTGCACTGCCTGAAATGCATGAAAGATGAAAGAAGCCACTTTCCCCTAATGTACAGTTTATTAAATTCCCAAAGAGAGGGAACTATCCGCAAAAACTTCACATCTCTCAGGCATTGCCAAATCATTACATATTCCATTTTTTATTGTGTTATTTTACCTTTGGAAAAGAATGGTGCTGACTGATTTTGGGAGGGGGGAGATTTTGTATGCCTGTTTTGAATGAGGATTTGGCTCTCAACCCACAGGATGACCATCAGTTTGGTTCTTCACGGGGACTTCCTGTGACCAAAGAACTGTTTTGCACATGTATGATTAAATCCTCGGCTTGTCCATATCAAGACAAGAGCTACCACATGACAAAACCGATATACAGCTGTTGGGTACATAGTGTTGTTTTCAGTCCATCTCAGTTGTTTCAACTTCTAATCTACAGTACATACAGGTAGACCCAAACAGTGCTCCATTTGGACACCTATTCTTTTTAAACTTTTTTTTTTATATATATATACTCTGTCAGCAATAATATCACGTGGTATTTACATCTGAAATGTTTTTACATACAGTCAGACATGTTTAGTTTTTTTTTTTTCCCCACTGACATCTTATAAAACAAATGTTATCTTTGACATGATCCGTTTCTCTATCATATAACGTCACACAGTATAAAAGTGCATTCCAGCTGAAAACTCCAGCTTATTTGCATCATGACCTTTAATGAGAACTCAAATCCCAGAGCGGGAGTCTCTGCGGTGCTGCTCCCCGACCGTTTACTCAGCAGATTTGTGGGTGTTTGGGCAGTATGAGTGACCAATGTGGGGAACTGATTGCCTTTTATGTCCTCTCCCCTTGGTTTCCCAAAAAAAAAAATCATGCAAACTTTGTCCTCAAGGTGCGTAAAGTGACAGTAGGAAGGGAAGGGAGACTTCATTCACCAGAACTTATATGCAGATTTGAATAAAGACTGATCCTCACTCCAAAACGAGGATGAAATACTCATGAGTGGTTTGGCTTTCAGGATCCCCGGTGGTGCAATCAAAGCCTGACAGGGTGAATCGGTCCCCTTTGCGTCGGTGTGTGTGAATCTTTGTAAACATATCAACAGTAAACTACAAAAAGCTGGAGGGAGAGGAGTGGTGGGGTGGGGAGGGGGAGGGATCACAACCCCTAGCTCCTTTCAATTTCTCACCGCGTCTGTTTTTTCTTGTGGGCTGAAAGAAGGGAGAATCTTTTGGAGGATTTAAATGATTCATCTTTTTCATTTGGAATGGAGTAGCAAGCTGAATAATTCACTTTTCTGCCATTGCAGATGGAGAAAAACGAAACAGTTTTCTGTACAATCGCCCCACTTTGAAGCCCATTTCTGTCTCTGTACATTCTTGTCATCCCGTTCCCATTATAACCAGACATATATACCCATACATATACATATATATATATATATATATATGGATATACATACATGTATGTACTTTTCTGCCCTGTGTTTTACCCCAATTTCTTCATAAAAATGTATTGTAAAATCATCCCAAAAGCAGTCGTTACCGTTCTCCTTTAATTGTCTCTGGTGGTAAATGATTCCTCCCTGTCTTCGTTTGGCATCTGGCACATACACTGGCTCAAACATATGCATATATACAATGCTCCACCCGTGCCGATGTGGCCACGCTCCCCCACCGTGCACGTGCACGCGTCCGGGAACGTCTTCCTTCTCGTTTCCCGCCGTTTCTCAGTCGAGACGCGCGAGCCGAATTAAATCGAGTCTGGTGCGTTTAGGGTTGTTTTTCTTTGTCCAAAGCGTTTAACAAATTGTTGCCGCCCTGAGCCGGAGCAGCCTCTGCATTGTCTCGGTATCTGTGCTCAACCATATCAGGGTTTCAACACTTATTGCTTTAAATTACATCAATCACTCCCTCTCCCACCCTCGCAGCCTCCCTCCTCCCCAGGCTCATTTTTCTCTGTCTCTTTTTATTACTTTGCCTCTTCATCTTTTTCTCCTTTAACTTCTCTTTACATTATTCTAGCTCTAGTTGACTTTTCATCATCCTCACGCTCCCTCCCTCCCTCTATACCTCCGTTGCCTGTTTGTTTCTCAGTCTTTCTCCTCCTCTCCAGCCTTCCCCCCCCCCTCCTTTGTCTCTCTCTTCTCAGGCTCCTCGTTGGTTTCCCTCTCCGTTTTAGCATCCTCCTCCACCTTTTCCTTGTCCTCCCTCTCTTTCCCCATGTCTTTAAAGAGCTGGGCTAGTTTCTGAAACTGGGGCCCCCACTCCTCCAGTCCTGCCCCCCAATCCTCCCTCTCTCCTTCGCTCTCTAGCGAGCTGAGCGATCCGGCTCTGGACCCGGTCCCCTCCAGGCCGTACACCTGCACGGAGTCGTACGGGGGCTGCGAGGGGTCAAAGGTCACCTGGGCCAGCCGCAGCCGCAGGAACTCGCCGACCCTCAGGGCCAGGGAGGGCCCCCCCCGGCCCGTGGGGGCCTCTCGCCGCTTCTAATCCCGGCACCCAGCCCGGCCCGTACCCCACCACTCCAGCGTAGGCCCCCCGGGGCTGGCCGGGGAAGGGCAGGAGCTGGGGGCTCATATCCCGCCGGCCCAGACCGTACCCCCCCAGACCCACCCGATCCCGCCAGTCCCCCATGAAGCCGGCCGCCTCCGGGTAGCCGGACGGAGTCCCGGTCAGCGACAGGCCGCTCTCCATGTCGGGCCTGGCCACCACAAAGTTGCTGCCCATCTCCAGCCCCCCCCTCCCCAGGCTGCCGGCGTAGTCTCTGGCCCCGGACCCCTCCCCGTGCAGGACGCTGCTGTAGTTGTGTCCACTATAGGGTTGCTGCTGTCCGTCCGAGGAGGAAGCGGCCTTTCCGCTCGTCCCCTCACCCCCCCGCCCGCCCCCCCCGCCGGAGTCCGGCTCGCTCTGGCCGGGGCAGGCGCGCTTCGGGGACAGGCCCCCCCGGGAGGCCCTGCGTCCCGCCATGGGGAGGGTGGCCGAGTCACACACCCAGCCCCCGGCACCCGGACCCTGGCCCATCACGGAGCCGGACCGGGTCATGACCAGGCTGTGCTCCCTGGGCAAAGTCTCCGACTGCACCTGGAGGGAACACAAACCATGAGGAGAGGAATCAGGTCACTGTGACATAACATTGGAGGAGACGATTGTCAAATTTGCGAAAACCAGATGAGAATTTTAATAAAATGCATAGCTAAAAAAAAAAAAATTGAACAAGAAAAAAAAAAAAGAAGGCAGATAATTTGGGGAAATGATGGCACAGAGCCCAAATGAAGAAGAAACAGGACATGGTGATGACAAAAAATGATTAAGATAACAGAGCCAGACTCTGAGCAGAGGGGAGCCGAGGAAGGGTCAGACCAAAGCATGGATATTAATTGAACTCCAGAATGGGCTCATTCTGCACTGTGAAAGGGAGACGGGAAGTGATAGAGAGATGGAACACTTGAAAATTAAATAAAGCAAAGACCAGAGAGCCTCATGACCTCATACAATAGACAGGAAAATGAAAAGTGGAATAGAAATGCACTAATATATCTGAGCCATCATCTCCTAACAGTTCTGTCCGGCACGTTCCATTTGCTTTTACGCGGATAAGAAAAAAAACATAATGTGCAATCCCTGTAATTATCCGGTGTATTGAGTTGAATGGCAATCCAATAATTCCTTTATATTTGCTTAATTACCGTCTTACCTATTGTTTGCTTATCCACTTGAATAATTAAATCATCAATTAAAACTAAATGAAGTTGCCAATGCCGCCGTCTATCATTAGTCAGGTAAATAACACAACGTTTTCTTATGATTCAGAGCAAAGGCTGTGTCTTGTTCTGCTTTCTCTTGACATCTGTCCTGGTATTTTATTGTTTGGCTATCTGTTTCTATATACTAGTTTCACAGTAAATGCTCAAATATGCATGAGCAGGAGTGGGGACTGGGGGGGCATCATTAGCCGAGGCGCTGCAGGACTTCCTGCACAAAAAGCTATCTAGGATGTCATGGACAACACTGCCATGTAAACAGCCACAGCTTAAAGTTCCTTCCTCTGGGGGCCCGGGGGATTGGATCAAACGTTAGACATCATATCGTCCTGTGTAAATACTTCCTCTGACTTTTTTTCTATTATGTTTTTTTCGTACCGATCGGTTTTCAGAGTACGACCGTGGTCCTTACCCACTCCACGTCCTGGTTGAGGTTGACTTTGTCCTCGCTGCTGGCCTCTGTGCAGTTGCTGGCGCTGCCCGTGCCCCCCCCCCCTCTCCTGGCTGTTGCTGGTTCTGGGCGTGCCTCCGTCCGAGGTGCTGACCGCGCTCTGGGGGGCCGTCCCGTCGCGGCTGCCCGCGCTCAGGTCGGCGGGGGCCACGTACACGGCCCCCGCCTCCGTCGGCCTGACCATGGCGCCCTGGTTCTGGATGACCAGGGAGTGGTCCGGCTGGCCCCCGGGAAAGCGGTAGGCCAGCTCTGCCAGGCCCTGGTCGAAGGCCCCCCCCCCCCGGGGCCCGGCGGAGGACGGGCAGCGTGTGGCTGCTGTAGCACAGCCGGCCGTAGAGGGGCCCCCCCTGGGCCGAGTAGTTCCCGTCCACACCCGGATTCTGGGCCCAGCTGTAGGTGCGGGCTTTCTCCTGACCGTGCTGGCTGTAGCGACTGGAACACAGAATGAGTCACAGTCATGATCCTCCGCCATATTTGTGGCTTTTACTTCGACACTATCTGCTCTTTAAAAAACCCAAGAAACACTGACCTGTCAACTATCTTATTTTAAAGTCCAATATTCATATCCTCCTGAGAACCAAAGAAAAAAAGCGTCTTCAAATTTCTTTTTTGTTGTGATTTTCCATGTATTTGGACCTAAAAAAGAACATTACAATTTAATTTTGAAAAAAAATATTTTTAATTTTAATTTCATAGCATGTCCACTGTGGAGGACAACAGGACGATTTGCATGGGAAAATAGAACAGGCTTTAGATAATTAAATAATAAAAAGAAAATGTTCCCAGCATGCAAACCTATCACATGGCACATCACTGGAAAGCCCAGGATGTCCTCTACAGAACACTATAGGGCTTGATAGGGTAAATTCAGATACTTAAGGGGGATACAGGTGGACAAAATGTCCACTATAATGGACATAAATGAATGGGCCGGGTCTCAGGAGGATATTGAACAACTGATTCTAAATTTAACAATCAAAGAAGATTTCTTCCACTGAAGCTGTAAAACATCTGACTACATATCTGTTTTATTCTGCCCCTTTAATAACCTTTTGCTTTACTACAAATAGCAGATCTAGCACTCATGACTGTTTTATTTCTTTGTCAAAGAACTGGATGGTGTTTCCTCCCAGCTGCAGTATAAAAGCCGTCTGTTATTAATCTGATGCTTACAGATGTTCTTATAATCCGTCTGACGTGCGTCTTGGAACTTCAGTAATTACTTAACCCTAGATATTTCTTTTGGTGCACAAACGCCGGGATTTTTTTGCACGACTCTTTAATCTTGAAAAGGAGCTTCTCATCTAATCTGCGATGGCCTAATTAGATAGAGCTGACATAAAAAACACGGTTAATTGTGTGTGTCACAGCTCGGTGTAGGCAGCAATGCGTTTGAAGTTCCAGGTCCCGTTTCAGCTGACAGCTCTCTAATTCATTTGCAACGTATCCTGATCAGGTACTGTTCATATTTATAGGAAACAAGTGAAAAAATAACGAATCAGAGACGTACTGTTAATTTACTCTGACCTGTGATCATATGCAATTTTCTTCTTTTGCAGCTTCTGGATACAGTTACAAGGGTTCTTTTTTTTTTGTATGAAGAAGGCATTGCAAACTTATTTTAAGCAGGTTTCAATTTTCACCCACAATGAAAAATCGACAGCTTTACAGTTTCCATAAAGTTTTACAGTCAACTTCTCTGTGACGGCGCGTCAACAAAAAGGAAACGCAGAAAAGTTGCACAAAGGCAGGATTATTGCAGGGGCATTGCACCGGATTGCATTAGCCGTAGCAGGTTTTCCTCACGCTCTTCTGTCCACCTACATGAATTGTGAGCGGCAATTTTCGATAAACTACAGGCGGCCTTTGTACTTTGTTTATGGCCTCTCCAGTACAGCGCGCGTGAATTTGGTGGCTAATGATTAATCCGAAGGCAAATAACAGGGCTCCGCAGACACATCAAAGTGGCTGGAAACAACTCTCTGATGTAACCCAACGTAAATGAGCTTTGAACACAACAAAGCGCTCTCCCGGGACTGCCGAGCTTGATAGCTTTCCCTTTCGATATTTTGATCGGTGACAGATTTTGGCCTGGGAGTTGTGGCTCGATCCGTTCCTTAAACGGATCGGTTCAGAGCCGAGCCGTGATGAAAGCCTTAATTCCGACGGGTTTTTTTTTTCAGTATTCTTTTTAACATGCAAGTGCTTGAGGGGTTTGATGGAATGAAACATGTGCCGGCACATGTAAAGAAACCCCCCCCCACACACACACACACACTCCCACACACAGCGTCTGCCTGCTTACATGTTCCTGCTGTCTAGAGTGCGGTATCCACGTGAGCGCGAGCTGTGGGGGGCGCTCTGGAGGGCGGCGATGTCGAAGGCGGCCGTGTCGGCCTCCCCCCCGCCCTCGTCGTCGTAGGTGATGATGTTCTCGCGCACGTCGTCCTCCTCCAGCGGCGACAGGGCGTCGCGCTTCTGCCGGCGCAGAGACAGGGACAGGGCGCTCACCGCTGCCGGAAAAAGAATGATGAACAATTGGAGAAAGGGGCCAGGAGTCGCAGGGGAAATAAAGGAGAGGAAAAGGTGGAGGAGAGAATGAGGAATGCGCGGGGAGACAAAGAGGTGGAACGCGAAGACAAAGCAAAATCCAGGAGAGGCCCCAGGTTAGAGGGCTGGTATATCATATCAGCGGGCTGCATGCCTCCACTCTGTAATTGACTTTTGAGCTCCAGCCGGGGAAAACGGATGACTTATTCTCTCGTGATGCCGTGACTCTTTATTCTATACTCGCAAAAGCAGAGAGCTTCATTTGACCCCTGAGCTGCGGTAATGAGCAAAACTGTCAAAGCTCACTGACACGCATTCAACACGCTGAAGGCCCCACCTGCTGCCGAAAACCCTCCCCGGAAGGACAACATATCACTTATTGTGCTCGTGCACTAATATACAGGAGCTGTCAGGGGCAGAAGCAGAACATTAGTCTGTGAAGGACCCATTGGGTGACAAGTGAAAGCCAAACCAAAATGAGATGGCCGGTGAACTTTTGAGCACCTCGTCCACTTAAATTCCTCCAATTGAATCCAATAAAACTTCATTTCGAAACTTTTCTTGTCGTCAAAGAAAAATAGAGATAATGACTGTACTGCTCCCATGTGAGGAAACCTCTTCATTTGAGTTCCACCAATTATTTTATCCTGTTTTTTTTCCTCTCGTTTATCATCCCGTGAACATTTGAGTGTAGAAGTCAACTCAAAGATTCAGGATGCACCCTAAAATAGACCCAATGATAGCTGAACGGGAAAGGATGTGCATGAAGTATTTAAGGAACCCATTTCCTGCACCAAAAGTTGAATCCTTCCGATAAACTTCTGAGACACTTACGGCGTCTCGTCTTTTGTTTTTGCTGCAGATGCGTCTGTCAGTCTGTACATTCCAGCATGACACGTACAGTTTAGAATAACAACGGCTGAGAATTTACACCAAAAAAGAAGAAAAGAAATAGAAAAATACCTCAGATACTTGAAAATCACTTTTTATCTCAACAACACCTCATTGATAGAAGAAAAATGCAGCCCCGAACAAATGCTGGAGATGCCTTTATTTGCCTCTTTGAAAAGAGTCTAAATAGTTTTTGTGAAAGGGTTTTCACTTCACTGAAATCCTCTCATCATTAAAGCTAAATAAAAATGCTGGAACTATGTAAGCACACACACTTTTAGATATTCCAAACTAACCGAGTTGGAGCATCAATCTTACTGAAATTCTTTGGTGTGATCCCTCTGCCTCCAAACCTCAATAAACTGATGCCATGTATTTAAAAAAGGGTCCAAAATGTTGAAAGTATCACACACAAAACATTTCAGTCCTTCAGTGTTTTTGCTAAACGTGGCTCTGTGTGCTGCTGACTCGTGGGGCCAGATTAGTTATTCCCAAACTGACTCTGAATTTCAGCTTTGTTTTTACTAAATGAATACTAACACAATGGAATGGATCATGTACTGTTGTTCATTTGAGGTTGTAATTTACCTCATTTTAAGACCTGCAAGGAATAACTGATTTTTTATCAGTCTCTGATATGTGAAAACTTAGAATAGAAACAGGGTACGCTTCCTTTTTCACATAACTACAGCTGAAAAACTTAAATGGATTTACACAGAATAAAAGACAAGAGGAAAAGAGGGGAGATTGTCAGGCTAGTTGCATTTAATATTATCTTTCATGATTTTCCCTTAGTTTTGACCTAGCACCGATAATACTCTCATCTTTGGAAATGTTTCCTTTAGTGTCCGCATTGTGTCGGTTCGGCTGCGTTTCTCCGTGATGATTAGACATTAGGCAAATTATTAGATCACCTTTGTGTGCATTTGTGTTGTGCCTCCCTGTGGGTGTGCGGTAGGTGGTTAAGCTGATGTAGTAAGTTAATCTACCGCCATGATATTGTTGAAGGTTGCGTTATTTGATTTCCGCGGAAATAATCCAATGATCCCTGAAAGCAGGGGGAAATTCTAACCATCCATAACAGTTAGCGGGATCATCTTAATGTCATGATGTGCATGATTTCTCACTTAACCAAGCCTATATCCATGAGGCACAAGTGGTTACCAAATGTTTTATGCGTGCAGAGCCCCCTTTAAAACAAGCAGACGGGGCCCTGGTGGAGCTTTTGGTGGTGAAAGCTACGGTTATGTGGCTCTGGAGCTCCATCCTGCCTCTGCAAACTTTCCAGAGTGTGGCTCCCACTCTTGTCACTTAAAACACTAAATTCTCAAATCCATCATGCGCAATCACCTTCACGCCGTGTCCCACTTCGGCTTTGATTGAACTGGCTTCCTCCAGAATGATAATGCCTAAATCAACAAGGCATGAGTGGCCATCCGGCAGACTGGATGGAAATGACGATGACGCTGGCCGTAAGCCAAAAGCCTTTCCAGCAAACTCCACGTTATGCAACCTCCCTGCAAACGTGGCACTGACATTTTATTAAGCCGCTATCGCAAAATCCGAGTCGCCAGAAAAAAACACTCGGAAGTGTTACTTTAGCAGCGATTAGGGGGCTGACCTCGCCCCGAGGTAATAACCGGGCTTAAGCCGAGAGAGGAAAGCAAACCCGGCTATTAAGCAGCTGTGACTAAGAGAAAATATTTCTGCCGCCTTATTCATTATTTTTCATATGCAGATCAAGCATCCGGGCGTGTAGTGGAGAGTAAATAGCCCTAAACACTATTTACTCAAGTTTTTATTTGTAGATTAGCATTCATTTCCTTTCCAGGCAGCAAATCCTAATGATATAGCAGCTCTGTATAGATCGTGGAATGTGCTGGTTTTAAGCAAGATTATACACAAGATGGGAGCTGCTGATGGTGCTATCATCTTAATATCAGACTTCATCTTCAAACAACATCGTAATGAAGGCTCTTACCCAGCAGCGTGGCGACGCAGGCCAGGATGGCCAGCAGGGCAGCGGTGCTGAGCCCGGGGGAGGGCAGCGAGGACTGCTGGGGAAGACACACCGCCTCTTTCTCCCAGTCCCACTCCCCCTCCGCCTGCTTGTCCCTGTCCTTCTCCCCGGCCCGCGCCCCCCCCCCTCAGGCAGGGGCAGACGGACACGGTGACCGTCCCCGTGCTGGTCAGGCCCGACGTGCCGTCCCTCAGGACCAGCGGCACGTAGAGCGTGAGGGTGGAGGCCTGGGAGCGGGACAGCGGCTGGAGATGGGACAGCAGCACCAGGCTGGCCGTCGGGCCTGAGGGGGGGGGAGGAGGAAATGTATTATTTACAGAGGTGTTCAGTAACGAAGTAGAACTACTTAAGTACTGTACTTAAGTACCAAAATGCAGTATCTGTATTTTATTGGAGTAGATATTTTTTTCCCCTACTTTTACTTTTACTCCACTACATATTCTTGATTATTTCAATACTTTTACTCCGATCGATTTTGCACGGGCTGAATCTTTACTCGTTACTGATATGTAAACGTAATGAGAGATAGCTCAGTTCCGGTTTGGGAAGCAAAGAAGAAAGATGGTTAATTATAGCCTTAAAAAATTCCCCATCTAATCTGAAGACGCATATCAAGCTAAATTAAAAAATACAATGAAATATAAGCTAATAAATAAGCGCTAGTTCAGTTCTCCCTGTTCACTCAGGACGTAGCAGCTAACGTTAGCTGAAGCCAAGCTAGCTGGCTAGCTGTATGCTACATTGCTAGCATAAAGGCTCAGCTCAGGATTCTGACTCTGGAATAATAGATAATAGTAGATTAAGTGCTGTTGATTGCTAATGCAGATTATACACAGTACTTGTACTTTTACTTATACTTGTACTTTCGATACTTGAGTAGCAATTTTTTTAATACTTCTACTTGCAATACTTAAGTACAAAAAAAATACTTCCACTTAAGTATGGTGTTGAAAGAATACTTCTACTTTTACTCAAGTAAATCTTTTTACATAGTACTTGTAATTCTACTCCACTCCTCTACTCCAGTACTTTAAACATCTCTGATTATTTATCAACCAATAACCACATGCCTACTGACTACTTTTGCCTGTTTCTTTTTTTAATTTATTTTTACACTGGCTATTTAAAAATGGCACCCTGAGGTAAATTTAAAGCTAATGATGGATTCACAGCACCAAAAAAAAACACAGCAGGCAGAAATGTCTGACTCTGCTTACCTCAGCTTTCTCATTTTTTTCCTTTTTTTTTACAGAGTACTTTCAAAACTCATTTCAAAATTTGCGGACTTTTCCTGGCAGTGAAGCCACAGTGTTTCAAACAAGAGTCCCAATAACACTAATCAGAGCTAACAGGATGAGTCCTCAGCTGGAGCCACGCTTCATAATTCATGGCCCCCGACTGGCTGAAAACTTTAAACAAATAGTTTGATATAACTCCACACACAAAGTTATTAAACCCAAGCATTTTACAGTGTATACTGCTATTTATATCCATTTGCCCTGGGTGCTATTCAGTACAGAGATCTCTGAGTGCCCGTCAGGGCCATTAAATAGGTGCTACAAATGGCCGTGCGAAGCTTTGCATTTTCAAATATCCTTGTTTTCATCACTAAAATCCATCAGATATCTTATCAATAAATTATGTTGAAATGTTGTAATGTCTACTTAATGGTTCCTGTGAGATAACTTGGAAAAAGAGAGCAGAAAAATGATAGTTTCATAGCAAAAGTCTAATAGAACAACTGCGTTTGAGCTCTGCGTCTAAATCAAATGCTGAAGATAACAAAAACAATGCCACCATCAAGAGGCCTGGATGCGTTAAAAAACCATGAGCCGCACTGCAAAGTTGTAGCGACATGACAAAAGTGATTATCTAGAAATTCTTCTGTGATCCAAAGCGCAGATCAAATCATTATCTTCTGCAACAAAGCAAACACTGTCGACTGTTTTTGTGACAGGCTGTCCATAAGGGAACAGAGTGTGATCTTATTGTTCCTCTGTTCCACCGCTGGCTGACACATCAAAAAGGCCTTTGATACCACATGTCAGAGAGCTTATCATCCTGTTCAGTGATCCAGTAGCGTGTTCCAATCATGGGACGACTATTCAAGAATCTCTGCAGCTTTGACTCCGCACGGGAGTCCTAAGAAAACCCAGATGTCCTGCTTATCAGCTTGCACTTAAATTCAGCGGGATTACAGGATCTGTACGGAGCTGAGGGGGGAAAAAGCCTCAAAACTTCAAATGTCATGCAATGTCCGGCCAGATACCTCAACAGCAGTGAGGAAATGTGAAATATGGTAATGAAGAAGTTTTTAGAGGCACACATCTGTGAAGATGGAAACAGGACTACTGCGGTATACCTATATCTATCTAAATATGTATATATACAGTATATATATTTTTATATAAATGTTTTTGTTTTGTTTTTTAAGTTCTAGCTATATCGTAGGTTTCTGAAATATTCATTTAAATTGGACTAAATTGCTTGGTACTTAGGTTTGAAATGGGACATTTATCTCTGATGCTAAGGCAAAGCAATCGTATACTTAAACAGTAAAGCATGCACGCAGTTTGGATCCAAAGGGCAGACTGTGCACTTTTTAATATTTCATGAACTGAGGAACTTACTTAAATCTGCACAAATCGATGCTTTGTACAAATCGATAACTAATTTATTCAGTGCGAAAGAGTCTTTAGCCACCCCTGAGTTCTTTATACATTCCAAGAAAAAGTCGAAATTGGTTAATCAATTTATTAAAATCCACTAACATAAATGGAAATACCGAACATGAACTAAAAGGAGCTAGTTTTAATAATGTAAGTTTCAATAATGTTGGGGTCCAGGATCTGGGGAGGATTCATCCCTCCATAAAATCTGTTGGGACTCATTTTTAATCCACTTTTTCATTTCATTTCACTTCAGAATGGCTTCTTGACAGCTACCCTTCCATGGAGAGCATTTCTGATGAGGCTTGGGCCAACAGGAGATGGATCAGCAGAAGGTATAGACGCGTCTCTAAGGCCTTTGTTAAATGTTTTGTTTCAAGGTGTCATTTATGCTACTGAACCTCCACAGATTAGTAACACAGTTTTACAGCTACACAGTTTTCCAGCACACAACGTGGAGGTTATGTATGCTCCTTGACACTTGCTGATAAAGGTTCTGTACCTCAGAGGCTGCTGGAGACTAAACAAACAACAACAAAAAAGCTAAGCCCAGCATGAACGCCGAGCAAACAGCTAGTTCAGGTGGCACGAGTAGGTGGCTGAAAACAAACAAGACTTCAAAAGAACGTCCAACAGCCTGGGGGGCTGCTGGATGTGTAACAGAGAAAATTCATTTTAACACTCTCAATATTTACTGCACTCCGACTCCCTGATGATCAGATATTCGCAAATGGTCCACAAGGGTGCAAAATTTACAAAGCAAGGTCCCTGCAGCAAAAAGAAATGGGTGCATTTATCCTCTGAAAACACTATATTTGCCATCTGAGACCTGTTTAGCCCACTGCCTGCCTAGGACTCAAACTGAGATGTTAAGATTGGGCCAAGAAATGACCCAAAAAACAAAACAAAATTCTGTGGAATGATTTTGAGTGATTGGATGGACCTGTGGTGCTAACAATAATGGACCGGGCTGGCACTGCTATCGCCTAGCATGAGCTATTCTCAGATTTTAAAGTTGAAGATGAAGGGAAAGGTCCACTTCTGAACCAACGGGCATCTTTTGGAGGCTGTAAAACAGGAAGTGAAGTGGCCGTCCTCCAGTTGAAGGGCCGGCTTCACCGGTTCTATGAGAAAATGACGGCGAGCTAGCTCCCCGCGGGACGCGGCGGAAATGTAGCGGAGACGGCGACGGCCCTTCTCAAACATGACATCTACAGTTTCATAGAGAGCTGAGCTGGAACTAATCAAGAACTCCATGGGTGGAGGGCTCGTGGCGGACTGATATTCTGGAGAAGCTCTACATTTTTATTAGCTGCTTACCGCGAGAATAAAAATGAGGTGGGGAAACGGGAGGTTTTGGGTTTTGTGGCCGGCTTGTAATTCTGCAGAAACACTGTAATTTCTCATGGGAACATTTTCTCTATTACAATTACAAGTTTGAAGTTTGATTGCCTCTCAGTCCGTTTGCCAATGTACTTGATAGCTGCGAACTCAGTAAATAAATTCCAGCGTGCGACCAAGACTACACAAATCTAAATAAATACTGTTGTAGTGACATTTTTTTCATCTGCCTGTGGCCTGAAAAGGAAGATATTTGCAAACGCTTAATTTATCCCAAAGGGAATTCAGAATGTTGACATAATGCTAATATTATTTTTCATAAACATTGAGGATGATTAATGGTGTTGGCTGGAACGACCTCCTGAAGTATGTGGGACATACTTTCTTTAAATTATTATTCAGATTCATGCTATGCTACGCAGACCAGCGTGCCTGAATGTGTTTGACTCTTGGAGGAGTTCACGATGGACTCCATGTCGGCAGGGTCTCCAGGTCCTGTGGCTGCAGGACAAGCCCCAATCATCAGCCTCCCACCACCGTGCCTTACAGCTGGTATCTGTAGGTGTTTGGATTCGGATTTCTCCAAACATGCTCCTGTGCATTTTGAACAAACAACTCCAGTTTGGTCTCGTCTGTCCGAAAGGACGTCTTGTGGTTGTGACCAGATGAAAGTTTATCAACCAAATCTGTGTTGCCATTTTTCTGTCAGAGAAAAGACTCTTCCGGAAACCCTTCACTTCCTAACAATATTAAAGCAGTAAACGTGTTCTTATTTCTTCACACAACTTTTTTATTGCTGCTTAGTTTTATATATATATATAAATATAACAAAGTGTTTTTTTTCTTCTGAAGATGCATTTTTCAAAGTCTAAGAACTAGTAACCCCTCATTAGTTTTCATCATGATATGTCTTGGAAGTAAAAAACAGACTGCCTGTTCTTTGCTATGACTATAAAAGGTAATCTTGTTCAACAGAACTACTAAGTCGCTAAATTCAATTGAGGTGAAGAGAATTAAATGAAGCAGCTCTGATTTCTTAAAAAGCTTTTTCGTGACTGTACCCAGCAGCGGGGGGCGGGGAACAGACAGGCAGGCAGGGGACGCGTGAAGGCAAACCAGAGGGATGAAGGAAAGAGAGAAGGATAACCAAGCAAAAACAATGGAGCCACCGGAGTGGGGAGATTGATGGATGAAGAGAAAGACAAAAAAGAGAACAAGTGAGAAGAGGCTGAGGGTTTGAGAGGTAAAAGATGAGAGAATAGAACAAAACAAAGGGACGAGAGGGGAGAAGGCAGGGAGGAAATGAACTCAGGCTCTTAATAGTGGAGGGAAAACAATGTCTGAGAGATAATAAAATTTAAAAAAAAGACTAATTATGGAAAATCTAGAGAGGGAACAGGCTGGGTACCCACCACCACTGTCTCTGACGCTGAAGTTAAGGGCGGCGCGGGATTCTGGAGGGATGCTGAAATACACCGTGCTGTCGTTCCCTCCCTCGTCTCGATCAATCGCCCGCAGCACCTGCACCACCTGAAACACAGCGATAGGGAGGAAGACTCTCAGTAAAGGTGTGTGTGTGTGTGTATGGGGGGGCTGTGTATAAAAAGGACGCACGAAATGAGGTGAGAAAAGAAAATGAAAGGAAGGAAAAAGACACCTGTGCACGGAGCGCTCTCGGTAACAAAACCAGGAGCCAACTTTTGGAAGGAATCAAAACAAGCCAATTAGCATTTTCGACACACGTGAACTGTGTCTGATCCTCACACCACATAAATAAACCGCGTCTGACGCCAGTAGACTCTCGCAAAATACAGCCAAGTGCGGCTTTCAATTTAGTAATAGCATCTTCAGAGGCAATGATAAGAAAATTAATCTTAACTGAATCTCCCGCAGCCATATGCTGATGGGTAATTTCATTTGAATGGAAATCTCTGGCTGTCATTACGCCGGATGCTCTTTCACAGGACTGCTCTCGAGTGCTGAATGTGGGGATAAGGAGGGGGGGGCATGTTCTGTGAATATTCAAAGGCCTTTCTGGCTGTTGGCGTGTCAGACTGTGACGTGGCGCCCGGTGGAAGACGATCCCGCTCGCTCAGACGAGGCCGGCCTCACGGAGCGAGAACAAATCAACGACCGTCGTGACAGAATCACAGATTTAGTGGCGAAACAACAAAGACTCGAGCCGAGCGAAAACAACAGATGGGCCAAGTCACCAAATTACAACGGCGGAGCCAGCATGGAATACTGAAGATGGAGGAGAGGGTGGGGACGGGGGGGGCAGGGGGGTAAAAACAGCGGAAGGAAAGAGTTGCTTCCAGGGAGACGCTGAAGAGCAAAGAGATGATTTTTATAATTGAGATGAGAACAAGTAAGCAAACCGTGATGCAGAAAAATAGACAAGACAAATAAAGCGTGAAGGAAGGAGACATTCTGAGAGGATGCTCGAGTTTAATTACAATGAGAGTAGCTGGTACTTCCTGATAACGGACCATGTAGGATTCAACTACCTCCATAATGAATGTGTCTGCAGTAAAGATACAGCCTTGTACAACAGTGCCTTACACACTCCCATACCAGAGCATTCACTGTTTTGTCTTCTTATTTCCACGTTGGGATGAAAACTTTTCGTAAGTTTGGCTCTGTGCAAAAGAATTTCTGTTTGAAAATAGCAGATTTATGGCTGGTTTCTCTCTGGCAGCATACAGTAATGATGTGTTTACAGATTTGTGTTGGGCTTCTGTGATTTGTTGTACATGATCACAGAGCATAATGTTTGTGTACTTCGTCTGACATGTAAGGAGCTTTAATCCAAATATATCTTGAGTTTTTTTTTTTCCTGTTTGTTTATGTCAGTGCCAACACAGTATGGGGGCCACATTTACTGGCTCAAACTCTGTTTCGGCATCATAGAGTTAATGTTGTGATTTGCTGTAGAGGTGCAGTGGAATACTCTCATCCAAAAGATGTGGACACAGAGATTTATCAGCAAAAATATCTGCGGATGTTTACCTTTCAGAATGCAAAATTTTGTGAAGAGCGTATTCAAATCCACCCCACTGTAGGGTTTACTAAACCTCGTGGTAATTGGTTTACAGCAGATTGTACCAGCATTTATGGCATCTTTCAGCCCCAACTGGAAAAAAAAAAAACTTGAGCATTGTGCTTGAAAAAAGAAGGCAATGATTTGCACATCCCCAGAACAATTGATGGTATCTAAAAAATTCTAATTGAATATATAAAAGAAAAATTAAAGAAAAAATAATATACATAATTCATTTAAAAAAAAATGTAACTCCTAGAAAGTCGGGCCTATCACTTCTGTTTGGGTAATAAAAAAAAAAAGCGGCACCTTTTCTTTGGTCCTTATTTAAATGGGCTGGTTGTCAGTACCTGGAGTCTCAATTACAGAAGCTCCAGCACTAACTGTGTTTCTGATTCACAACCTCAGTCTAATTTGTCCGGCTGAGTAAACGAGCACGACATCGAAAAGGAACCCAGCGTGTTCCGACGTGCACGTCCTCACCGGGACGCGCTGGTGTGCCGCTCCCCGTGTTCAAAACCTCACTTTAACAAGCTTGTTTACATATGCTAATTAGCACAAAACCACCAAGAGAGGCTCTGGTGGTTTCGCAAGCATTCAGTCATAAAACACATTATTAAAAAGAAAAAAAAAAAAGGCCCCTCCCTGGGCTGCCACCTTATCGTGGTGGAGGGGTTTGAGTGTCCCAGTGATCCTAGGAGCTATGTTGTCCGGGGCTTCAAGCCCCTGGTAGGGTCACCCAAGGCAAACAGGTCCTAGGTGAGGGATCAGACGAAGCGCAGCCCAGAAGACCCCTTATGATGAAAAAGGAAAATGGACTTCGTGTACCCTCGCCCGGGCGCGGGCTACCGGGGCCCCCCCCTGGAGCCAGGCCCAGGGGTGGGGCACCATGGCGAGCGCCTGGTGGCCGGGCCTTCACCCATGGGGCCCGGCCGGGCCCAGCCCGAAAAGGTTACATGGGTCCCCCTTCACACGGGCCCACCACCCGTGGGAGGGGCCATAGGGGTCGGGTGCGCTGTGCCCTGGGCGGCGGCCGGAGTCGGGGATCTTGGCGGACTGATCCCCGGCTGCAGAAGCTGGCTCTAGGGACGTGGAACGTCACCTCTCTGGCGGGGAAGGAGCCTGAGTTAGTGTGCGAGGCGGAGAGATTCCGGCTGGACATCGTCGGTCTCGCCTCGACACACAGCTCTGGCTCTGGAACCAGCCTTCTTGAGAGGGGTTGGACGCTTTGCTACTCTGGAGTTGCCCCCGGTGAGAGGCGCCGAGCAGGAGTGGGCATACTCATTGCCCCCCATCTCGGTGCCTGTACGTTGGGGTTTACCCCAGTGAGCGAGAGGGTAGCATCCCTTCGCCTTCGGGTGGGGGGACGGGTCCTGACTGTCGTTTGTGCCTATGCGCCTAGCGGCAGCACAGAGTACCCACCCTTTTTGGAGTCCTTAGAGGGGGTACTGGAGGGTGCCCCCCCTGGGGACTCCCTCGTTTTGCTGGGGGACTTCAACGCTCACGTGGGCAACGACAGTGGGACCTGGAGGGGCGTGGTTGGGAGGAATGGCCCCCCCAGCTTGAACCCGAGCGGTGTTCTGTTTTTGGACTTCTGTGCTCGGCACGGATTGTCCATAACGAACACCATGTTCAAACATAAGAGTGTCCATATGTGCACCTGGCACCAGGACACTCTAGGCCGCAGTTCAATGATCGACTTTGTTGTCGTTTCAGCTGATCTGCGGCCGCATGTTTTGGACACTCGGGTCAAGAGGGGGGCGGAGCTTTCCACCGACCACTACCTGGTGGTGAGTTGGCTCCGATGGCGGGGGAGGATGCCGGTGAGACCCGGGAGGCCCAAACGTGTTGTGAGGGTCTGCTGGGAGCGCCTGGCGGAGTCCCCTGTTAGGCGGAGCTTTAACTCCCACCTCCGGGAGAGCTTCGAACACGTTCCGGGGGAGGCGGGGGACATTGAGTCCGAGTGGGCCGTGTTCCGCGCCTCCATCAATGACGCGGCCTCCCAGAGCTGCGGTTGCAGGGCTGTCGGTGCCTGTCGTGGCGGCAACCCTCGAACCCGCTGGTGGACACCGGCGGTGAGGGATGCCGTCAGGCTGAAGAAGGAGTCCTATCGGGCCTTTTTGGCCTGTGGGACTCCGGAGGCAGCCGATGGGTACCGGCAGTCCAAGCGACGTGCGGCTCGGGTGGTCGCCGAGGCAAAAACCCGGGCGTGGGAGGAGTTTGGGGAGGCCATGGAAAAAGACTTCCGTACGGCCTCGAGGCGATTCTGGTCCACCATCCGGCGTCTCAGGGGGGGGAAGCAGTGCCCCACCAACACTGTTTACAGTGGGGATGGTGTGCTGTTGACCTCAACTCGTGACGTTGTGGGTCGGTGGGCGGAGTACTTCGAGGACCTCCTCAATCCCACTGGCGCGTCCTCCGTTGGAGGGGCAGAGCCTGGGGATCCGGAGTTAGGATCTCTAATCTCCGGGGCTGAAGTCACCGAGGCAGTCAAAAAGCTCCGCGGTGGCAAGGCCCCGGGGGTGGATGAGATCCGGCCGGAGTTCCTTAAGGCTTTGGATGTTGTGGGGCTGCGTTGGCTAACGCGACTCTGCAACATCGCGTGGACATCAGGGGCAGTCCCGCTGGATTGGCAGACTGGGGTGGTGGTCCCCCTATTTAAAAAGGGGGACCGAAGGGTGTGTTCCAACTATAGGGGGATCACACTCTTAAGCCTCCCTGGGAAGGTCTATTCAGCGGTTCTGGAGAGGAGGGTCCGTCGGATAGTCGAGCCTCGGATCGAGGAGGAGCAGGGTGGTTTTCGTCCTGGCCGTGGAACGCTGGACCAGCTCTATACCCTCAGCGGGGTCCTAGAGGGTGCATGGGAGTTCGCTCAACCAGTCCACATGTGTTTTGTGGACTTGGAGAAGGCGTTCGACCGTGTCCCTCGGGGTATCCTGTGGGGGGTGCTCCGGGAGTATGGGGTACCTGGCCCCTTGTTACGGGCTGTTCGGTCCCTGTACGACCGGAGTCAGAGTCTGGTTCGCATTGCCGGTAGTAAGTCGGACTCGTTTCCGGTGGGAGTTGGACTCCGCCAAGGTTGCCCTATGTCTCCGGTCCTGTTCATAACTTTTATGGACAGGATTTCTAGGCGCAGCCGAGGTGTTGAGGGTGTCAGTCTTGGTGGCCTTAGGGTCGCATCTCTGCTTTTTGCAGATGATGTGGTCCTGTTGGCTCCATCAAGTCGGGACCTACAGCTCTCACTGGAGCGGTTTGCAGCCGAGTGCGAAGCGGCTGGGATGAGGATCAGTGCCTCCAAGTCCGAGACCATGGTCTCTCACCGGAAAAGGGTAGAGTGCCTTCTCCGGGTCGGAGCGGACGTCCTTCCCCAAGTGGAGGAGTTCAAGTATCTCGGGGTCTTGTTTGCGAATGGGGGTAGGGAGCGTGAGATCGATAGGCGGATCGGTGCGGCGTCTGCAGTAATGCGGGCGCTGTACCGGTCTGTCGTGATGAAGAGAGAGCTGAGCCTAAAGGCGAAGCTCTCAATTTATCGGTCGATCTACGTTCCCACCCTCGTCTATGGCCACGAACTTTGGGTAGTGACCGAAAGAACGAGATCGCGGATACAAGCGGCCGAAATGAGTTTCCTCCGCAGGGTGGCTGGGCTCTCCCTTAGAGATAGGGTGAGAAGCTCGGCCATCCGGGAGGGGCTCGGAGTAGAGCCGCTGCTCCTCCACGTGGAGAGGAGCCAGTTGAGGTGGCTCGGGCATCTGATCAGGATGCCTCCTGGTCGCCTCCCTGGGGAGGTGTTCCGGGCTCGTCCCACCGGGAGAAGGCCCAGAGGAAGACCCAGGACCCGCTGGAGGGACTATGTGTCCCGGCTGGCCTGGGAACGCCTCGGGATCCCCCCGGAGGAGCTGGCCGAAGTGGCCGGGGAGAGGGAAGTCTGGGTCCCCCTGCTCCGGCTGCTGCCCCCGCGACCCGACCCCGGATAAGCGGAGGAGAATGGATGGATGGATGGAAAAAAAAAAAAGGGATCCCTTTTCTGTGTCTAATGAAGGCAGGTATCAAAGCACTCGCATTCACAAAAGTGTATAGGATTAGAAGGGTTCCACTCCATCACATGAACAGTGTCAAAACCATGTCCGGTCACACCAGAAAACAGGTGATAGGGACTTGTGACCACATGTGAAACCAAGAAAAAGAACTGTGGAAAACACTGTGCAGCAGCAGTCTTAGGACTGGCCTTTATTTTTAGCTCTAAAGTCAAGTAATGTCTTGTAACAGATCCTTTTTCCTCCTTTTAAAGCATCCTTGGTCTAGTCGACAGTGCCAGGTTTTAACAAAGCCACAGAGGAATCACCGCCATCATCATATATCGAGTTGTGGGAAAACCTTCAACTAGAAGCAACACAAAAGCTGCATCACAGCAGGAAGAAGCGTGGGAAAAAATAATCATTCTTGAATATATAAACAAAATGGGAAAATTGTGGGTCAAAGTGGGTATTTCATATTTTCATATTATAAGGTTGGAAAGCTTCTCATGCAAACTTGCGTGGTCCACGTGCCATACCAAACCACAGAAAATACACTCGTATTTATATCAACCCCCACTTGTGTTTTCCCCGCAGCCCCCCCACCTTCTACAAGCCTGTTTCCCTGTTTCCAAGTGTGCCTCTGCAGTGACTCTGTGTTGGGATTGAGTTCAAGCAGAGGTCTGCTGACCTATACTCAATAATGCTCCACCGGTGCCGGGTATGGAGACACACACACACCGTGCCGCTGTGAGGACTTAAGTTCTGTTCGCACTTCTTGACAAATTGCAATCTTCAGTACTGCTGACAACCCCCTGAAAGTACCTGAGCTGAAAAAGTGAGCCGGGGCCAGAGCGGAGCCCGGAGAAGTTGCCTCTAAGGTGTGAGCAAAGGTAGAACAGCCTATGACATGTCGCCGTGTGTTTTATGGTTCTGCTCTATCAGGGAACAAATAAATAAGACGAATATACGCTGGGACTCTCTGACAGTAGTTTGACATTTTCCAGTTTCCAGTTTTCCAGTTTCTCATATCTTGATATGTTTATGGCCTTAAAATGTATCTTTATCAATACGTTAAGTGAGTTAAAACATATCTGGCAGCAAAGGCAGCTAAAAGGATTCTTGGAAATATTATGGAAAAGACTCTCATTTCTTATTACATTATGGAAAAGACTCTCAGTCTTTATTAAACTATATTTTTTAGAATCTTTTTCTTCTATTCTTATTTCTCCACCTGCCAGGAGAAATGCTACCAACCCCCATGTTTGATCGAGTCTTGATTTGAGGATGTCATTAACTAGGTAAAGAGCAGTGCCTGGTGTCATTTGAACACAAGCCTTTGTAGGATTGTGGACAAATAGCTTAACCTAGCTTTTTTTTGTGGAACCCCCCCCCCCCCACCTCTTTTGTATTTCTAATGTGCTCAACAGTCTCTTGGCAAACCACCAGGTGCTTTACAAGGGACTACTATACCACACGGGTCAGATTGGTGACGTGCATTGTTATTTTTCTTGTCTAACAAGAAATTAACTAAATGAATGTGAATGAGTGAGTCCACATATGTAGGTAGAGGGTTGAAAACGCAATAGTTGAATAAAAAGTGACAAATGACTTGATGAGCCAAACTAAATTGAAACTCAGCAGGAATGACTTCGTCAAAATAAATGCGGATGTCTTTCCTCCTTGGCAGTGTGTAAATATATAGACTTTCCTGCTTTTTTTGTGGAAATGCCCTTCATATTGTGTGCATGGACAACTGGATTTATGATGTGGATATATCTATATTTCCATTTGTTGTTTTTTTCCATTACTATGTTTTCTGTATTCCTTTTTCGTGATTGATGTTGTCATTACCCCATTTAAAATGAGTCCGATAACAATATGCAAAAAAAAGGAAAAAAAACCCTTCCCCTGGCAGTGTGTCTGGTTTTTCATTGCGGTGCATTTAAAGGACATTTTGGAAGGCGTTCCTGTGGAAGTTCACCTGTCCGACGGAGGAGGAGTCGCACATGGCCGTGGTGTACTGTCTGTCCAGCTCAGGAGCGTTGTCGTTCAGGTCCAGCGTCTCGATGGCCACCAGAACTCTGGACACTTGGCTGGGGTTGTCTGGGAGAACGAGAGAGCAGAATATCTCAGTGTGGTAAAAAAAAAAGACGACTTTCAACACGCACATGCAAACACCTGTACACAGAAAACTACAGGAATGGGATTTCCTGTACACCACACATTTCCCCCTGTTCATTCATTTTAACTGTGCTCAGGGGCACAATCAAGCGTTTGAGATCGTGTCCAGAAACTTTAACGACTCTCAGACGACGTGAGCCAGCTTTGCGTTTGGCTAAATAAACACCGGGGCATTTGATTTG
The DNA here is from genome assembly GCA_907169785.1 of Menidia menidia. Lineage (NCBI taxonomy): Eukaryota > Metazoa > Chordata > Actinopteri > Atheriniformes > Atherinopsidae > Menidia > Menidia menidia. Next base: position 16,082,437 of record CAJRST010007779.1, on the reverse strand, counting down.
GTTTGGCTGGTGTTGCAGGGTACAGGATCCCAGCTGGAACAAAACCGCATTTCCCCGCATCAAAGTGCTGCGTCGTCAGCCAAAGCACCTCACAATGTCAAGTGTGCGCGCGTCTGCTCTCAAAAGGAGGGAGGAGATAGGCAGAACAGGTTGTGGAGAGCCGTCTGCACACACTCCCGGGAGGGCGCCGTATTGCACGAATTGGCATCGGCTCCCCCGCACCTCACTCATTTGGCTGCGCAAACGCTCGAAAACACAAAAGTTCTCACAGTCATGCTTTAAATGCGTGAAGTCATACTCTGAGTCTCCGGAACATTCGCACATTTTTAGGCCGCTCTGACACAACCCAGACAAGCCAGTGACAGATAGCGCCGCTCGTTCTACACGCACACACACATTTGCATACTCATTAACATACACTCCCACACCCGTGTTCTCAGCCAGAACGCGCCAGTATAGTGTCATCCATGACAACCGCTGCCCCCCCCACCCTCTGGTTGGAACGCCACCGGGTGAGCAGGGGCCCGCCGGTGGTCATGGCAGGGCTCCCACCGCCGTGTTTGTGTCAACACAACCTCCCACAGTCTGTTTATTAGATCGGGCTCATTATTCAGGACAGACACTCGCTGGGCTGCATCCTCAGTCCCACCAACACCCCGGTGCCACCAGGAGCCCCCCCCCCCCCGAGTAGATTTTCAGTAAAGATCAACTCTGTCCAGAACAAGACTTGGCAGCAGAACAAGTCCTCCTTCCTTGCACACAGCGGGCGGTGTTCTCCAACAATGCTCTTCACTTTTACAAATAAATAAATAAATAAAAAAGCACGAACAATTGGAAGGCTTTCTTTTTAGGGCCTTAATTACTTGTCACCTGCCAACAATGCTGCTGGAGTTCGGCCAGCATTTAATTGCAATCTGGTGTTAATTTTAATATGTCCCCCGCACTCAACAGAAACACGTCTCGTTTGTCAGTGGTTCCGGTACTTGTAGAGCAGGGGAGTTCTGTAAGCCGGCATCTGGCCTCAGCAGATTGTTAGCGCCTTTAAAAAAAATGCTCTGACTAATAACGTGACTTGTGTGAGTGTTTCTGTTTTCTGATCTGCTACCAGTGTGGTTGAAGTCTGGATCTCGGCAGGACCCAAACCCGATGATTATTGCTCGTGTTGAAAAGAGACTACTATTATTTGTAGTCAGGAAGAGCTAATTAGCTGCCTTTAGCTTCAAATGAGCGACTAATTCTTCAGTCAATAGTACCCCGTTTGCTTTTGAGTATCAAATCGCTTGCAGTCATATTTTAAATTAATAATTTGAAAAGCAGAGAAGGTCAGGTTTAAACAGTCATTTTGAATATTTAGAAGTGCTGCCTTTCCCTTCCTTACAAGGTAACAATTATCTTTATATTACATTAATAAGATTAATTTTCTTAATCTGTCAGATTTATAATGTGGTTAGAAATTAAATGTAACAGCAGTCCATGCTACGGTATTTACTCCTTTTAAGTATTGTTTACAAGGGAAAACATTCACAAGGCTCGGCTGTTTGCGATAAATACAGTATTTTCTTAAGATTAAACTAAAAGCATATTTTGTTTGGGCTTTCTCTGTCACACCAAAATCCACATAAAGAACCAGTAGGAAAAAGTGTCCCCCTTCTGGGTCCCTCTCTTGTTATTTTCCGGGTCAGCGATCACCAAACTGTGACCAACCAGCAGCTGACCAGCACCACGCCATCCATCCACGCCTGCACAAAAAGGCACGCGCACACGAGGACGGGTGGGGCTGGACACTGTCCTCACAACGTTTTCATGTTGTGTTTGTCCATGCGGAGCGATACGGCCAATAATTCAATCCAAACTTTTCTTGGTGACCTCTGAGGGGTTGTGAGAGCAACTGTGTGTGGGGGTGAAATGTTCTCCAAGACAAGTTGGAATTGTTTTTGTCTCCACCATTATTATTTTTTTACAATCCCTACCCACATAGCTTTGATTTTATTCTTTTTTCTAAAGGTTTTGTTGGCTCGGGAGGGCTTTATTTGGCAGTGAATGGGGCAGGAAGGTGGAAGGAGACACACAATAATGGGCCATGAGCCGGAATCAAACCTATGGGGCGCCTGTACACGAGCATAGAGGCTCCTGATGTTGTTTCCTTAAACATTTCATATGTTGTTTAAGAAACATTTAATTTCAACTCAAAGCAATAAAATTGAAAGTCATGCCCCTGAAGGGAGGACTGTAATTTCTCTTTTTTACCGCCAGCATCTGATAGCCTTAACAAAATAAAGCTATTGATTAAACCAAACCAGAAAGTGTCAAACGTATTTCTGCAAAATGTCGGCAGGTTACAGAGAGAACACGTTTGCCTTGATGTCACCTCACACAAATGTCAGCTCAAAAAAGGCATAAGGATGACGCATGCTCAAACGAGACATATTTCCCTTCTGCTACTTGTCAGGTAGGTATTCTACAGCTGACATGAGAGACACAGAAAAAGGGCTTATATAACTGGGTGTAATCTATTTATGGTATTTGTCATGAGAAAAAAAAAGCAAACAAAAACAGGAGGCTGTCAAGATAAGGAAGAAAAGGAATAGGAACTTTATCAAAGCATTGTCAGTTTTCCCAGGGAGAAAGTCTGTGGGTATTTTGAGGATATGGGCAGTGAGACCTTTGCGGTTAGAATATCACTGCTAAGAAATGTACTGTTGGTTGTGGGAGACGATAGGAAGAGGAAGAAGAGTCAAATCTAGGAAAACCGTGGATTTTCCAGTCACACCAAACAGCCATTCTGGGTAACATCTCTCTGAGCCAAATCTTGCAGCTGAATCATAGAAGAAAGATACCCGTCATATATTAGCCTCTATGATTTGACTGTAACTCTCCAGATGCTTTTTTTCCCCAAAAATAATTCCTCTTTGATTTGTAACGTTGATAGAATTTGGCTAAGGACCAAAGCAAAGCTAGCCATGTACAGAGAAAAAGGCAATGTTTCCAAAGGATTCACATTTACAGTTCAATCCCCAAACTGACTTCCTGCTTTTGACCTTTGACACGGTATTGGTTTATCTGAGATGAGTTCCTGTTGGCCACGGCATGGTGCCGGTGAAGCTATGCTGCTTTTCGATTTGTTGCTTTGATGCCGTGATTTGACTCAGGTCCCAATGAGGAAGGATCTATATTCCAGCATCAGATAACTAACGCGGTGTAGATCAATTGATTGTCGGTGGTGCTGGAACGCATCGTTTCGGCCTCTGAACAGCATTTCCCCTCGTGGCTCCACGACTTGAAAGCTAAGCGGCTTAGCAATCCGCGCCGCACACCGGACCCTCCGCTTTTCAGGCGCCACAAAGTACAGTTTCCCCTCACTTAAATCTCTTAATCGTCCGTGGCTGCAGGTGTCAGAGACGCGGGTTCACGAAAACCGTTCCGATAACAGAAATAATCTCGTGGGCCAGCTCTAATGAGCATCTGACCTCTCTGGGTGGCGATGACGGTGATGTTGTGCCAGTGCTCTCGCTCCCGGTCCAGCTCCACCGCCGTGGTCAGCAGGCCAGTGTCCGGCGTGATACGGAACAGGGCCTCCGGGTCCGACTGGGGGTCCACGGAGAACCTGCAGGAGAGAAAGTGCAGCCAGAGAGGGAACGTTGTGGGTTTTAACGCGGGGGAGAAAGGGCAAGTGTGTGAAGGAGTGATAAGGAAGTCTTGCATTCAAATGGCCAAAGAATTAATATAGAGATTATCGCGGCAGATAGGATCTCTTTTGAAGTGCGCCCGATTATCTAAATATCTCTGTGAAAATACCAGCTATCATTCCTCCCCACACACACACGCTTTTCTGTGCGCTTTCCTTTAACGGGGACACGGCTTTCTTTGGTTGTTTGAGAGAAATCAATCACCTCCCTTCGTGATGTTTTTATGCCAAAACTGACTGCAAACTCAAGCAAAAGCTCAGAACCTGCAAGTGAAAGTGGCTCAAGGCTTTCTTTTGGCTGCTTGTTTTAAAAAAACATATTCTGCTGAAGTTCGAAGATAATAATACAAAGAATAAGGAATGGATTATCTGCTTAGTCTGTACTGCACAGATTTAAAATGAAAGCTTGATTACAGACATAGTGAAAGGCAAAGCAATTGATTCATGTCGGATTCAAACAACTAAACAAGTCTAACGTCTGCTGAAATGCTGAGCAATGTACCTTACCTGATATTGTTGGTCAGACCGGTGTCCGGGTCTACGGCACTGACCCGGCCCACGGTGCAGGCGGGCGGGCAGTTCTCAGAAACATCCATGTGGTATCGGGACCTGGAGAACCTCGGCGGCTCGTCGGCGTCCAGGACGGCGACTCGTATGGAGGCCCGGTCTTTGAAGGGTCCCCGACGGAGGAAGCGGGGGTCCACGATCGGATTGAGCACCTCCACGGAGAAGGAGTAGGAGCTCCGGCTCTCGTAGTCCACCCCCTGGGGACGGTAGAGGACAAGGGACACACCTCAGATTTAAACTTATTTCTGGGGTTAATGTCCAGGCACAGCCACATCAATCACCCTACCGCATTCACACATAAATGAGTTCCGATGGCGCCTTTTAACAGCAAGAAATTATGCAAACGTCCCTGTTACCAACATCAGATCCAGCAGTCTGTGTTTGTGCTCTCATTTCGCACACGAAAAAACGTCTGCAGATGACTGCTAAATTACATATCAAAAGTCCAGAGATGGCTCCCTGTGAATTATTCCAACAGATCAGAGCCGGAGAATGGTCACATCCCAGAATCGGCTCGGAATAATTTCGGCGCGCATAATATCGTGCTTAGACCTCCGCGTTGTGAAGTGCCACTTTGAAGGTTGTTGTGGGCGGACGGGGTGCTTAGATGGTGGGCTTTGTGTGAAGTGGGGAACGGCATTCGTGAGGTGTTGATGCTACGGCATTGTCGACGAGGCTCCTGATGCTCACGAAGTTGAAAGGATTTCCTCAGAACTCCGACACTGAAAGCGACTTCATGTTCGGGCGTCAGTTTGACAACCTCAGAGTCGATGTTTGGATTTTGTTTTTTCCACATTCCAAAAACCAGAGCACATATAGCTGAAGAGCTCTTGTCTTTTTTTTTTGCCGGGGGAGATGAACGTTAGCGACGTTAGCGACGCGAGTTATGAGATTAGTTTTTAATCTACATGCGGCACAGACACATGTAGGGATGTAGCACTCGTTTTAGCTCCAGCCTCCTCTGGTACCAGGATGCTGGCAGACTGTGTTTGTTGGCGTGTTCCTGGCAGGTAGCGCAATCTGTCAAAAACCCGGCTGAAACACTGGTTGGGAGCCGTCTCAGGCCTGGGAGCAGTTTTTTTCCCGTTGCCGTGGCGTCCGCAGATACTCTCCGTGAACATTAGGGTTTTCTATGATGAATGTAAAAAACAAAACCATCCTCTTGTTTTTACATGAAAACGCTTCCCATGTTCAGAGCGACGTCTCCATCACCATGGAGACTCTCCCATCACCATGGAGACTTGCGTCGGGCCACGGGGAGAATTAAAGATTCCTTTGTATCCTTTGCATCTACACAGGTGGAGGAGATTTCATTTGGGATAGGGGGCTCAGGCCCCGGTGATTGTTTGTTACTGGGAAGTTATGAAAGCTGTTTGTCTCGGCGTGATTGCGCGCCGCTCTCCCGCTGACGCGCCGGCTCTGAAGCGAAAAGATACTCTCTGATTTGGTTCGTCTTGATGATTGTTAGCGAGGACACCGGCACACATGATTAATCGCCAAGATCTACAGTCTCACACTGACACACCTGCTGTCGATTATGGTTTTTGGAAAAGCAACATGTTTATTGGGTTCAGAATATCTCTTTGAGGCTGGAGTTTGTGTGTGTGCAACCACAGGTGTTTGGTTAGAGTGTTCTAAATGTAAAGCTACAAATGAATCATCTGGCTGTAACCGCACTGGGGTGAGGATAAATGGGCTATGCAGAGGTTTTAGTTTAATGAAAAACGCAGAACAAAAAAGGAACGGGTCCCATCAGCGGAGGGAATATAGATATCCTCTCCTTCTGTCGTGATTTCTCTTTTTCTATTCCATCTTCTCATTTTATCCCTTGCTCTGAGGTGAGAAATGTGTAAAAACGTGCCAAAAAACGGCTTCACTGAGATTCGGCAGCTTCAAAAAGAGCTGCGGACTGGTGAAAAAAAAACACTAAAGACTAAAAAAGATATCAGAACGCAGCCAATTTGGCCAAGATCTCCGTTGGGAAAAAAAAAAAAAGCTAAATAAATAACCCAGAAGGTATGAGGATGGTGATAAGGTGTGTGTGTGCAGAGGGGGGGTTCGATGGAGGGGGAAATGTGCCCTAACTGGGGCCCCATTACTGGGACAGAGAGAGACAATCTGTCTGAGGAGGAGAGGTGTCACTTACACTGTGAGCACACACTCATCACCCTCCCACCCACCCTCCGTCCGGCACTCCATCACTCCACACCCCCGCCGCACAACACCTCACACACTCCATCACCTGCGCCGCACAACACCCCTCTCCAGCCTTTCTTTTCCCCCCCCCCGACACGACGCCAGCTCCGATCAGCCACATGTTCTGCCTCCGCCTACGTCCTCACAGGAGGCGCTCATCAAAAAGCGACCCCCATGTTTCTAATTTTTCATCACAATTTGGGAGATGAGGGGGGCTACACACCCCCCCCATCACAGTCGCACATTACAGGGCAGCTTACAGCCAGAATGGTGAACATCTGAGATGTGTGGAAAAGTGGTAACATAATGTATCTTTCAGTGGGGGATAATTCTGCGATTAGGGGCCATTTAAGCTATTTCAGAAGTAGAGAAGAATGATGGGAAAATTGGGGTGTGAGAGAATTAGAAGTTAAATACAGAACTTTTTTCACAGTTAAGGAACCTTTAAAGAACTCCAGTTCCTGATTCTTGCTATGGAAACAGATTAATATCCAAACATTTCTCTGGTTGCTTTTTTATTCCAGCCGGTTGCTCCTCAGTCCCAAACCCAACACTTAGCTTCTGCCACTCAGACTGTTCTTCAGCAGGTGACAGACAGACAGCGTAAATACAGTAAAGCGTTCGGTGGAAAAACTATTAATCTGAAGCAAAAAAAACGCCATTATCTTCCAATGCTCCCAGACATCTCGTGTTTTAAATAAAGGATTGTCATCTCTTCACCAACTTCTCACCGTCACCCTCTGACATCTGCTAACGCTTACCTTTCCCCGTCATCTACAGTAAATGACACACCGGCTGAGTCCATAGCAAATGCCCACAGAAAATGTCAGTCTGCTGTCCTCTCTCGTCAAAAGTAACACCGATTGTCTAAGGGCACTGGAGGGATACATGGGTAAAGTAACACAACATCCAGTCTTCATTTTGAATTCCCTCTCCACCATTTTGCTACTATGCTACACATAAAATGAACATGGTTTAGTTTTAACTTAGCCAAATAATTGTTATACATTGTTGTTATGCTACATAATAGTATATGCAAGTATGTTTGCACTGTACCAACTTACACCCAAAAGACACACTGTGTTGGTACGGTCCATTTATCACCAACAAGTGTCTATATGTGAAGACTTGGCAGCAGAAACAGGTTTCCAACATGTTTGCACAACCCTGCCAGATTCTTGTCGGTGCATCTGAAAAAGCTCGATTTTCTCCTTTCCAGTGCAGCTTCGCATTTATCTTGTTTTCGTTTTTCTTTTCTATTTTTTTCATCGTTCATCCGTCAGAGGTGCTGATTTGAGTATTTTTGAGAGCTTGAGAATTCTTACGCAAGATGTCTGAAACTAAAACAACTCGGTAAATAGGTCCAAATATGTTTAGAATTTTGGCAGCGCATATTTCAGCATTCCAACCTAACTTTAAAGAGTTTAGCAACGGTAAAGTGTTGAGTTTAGCCTGTAACATCTGTGAGGCCATAATGTGCAGACGGGGCACTTCATCACAATAATGCACGAGCTGGTGATTTCATACGAAATGCATCAAAATCAAAGTGTTGTCACCACTTTTCTAGTTGGGAGGGAGGCTGATAAAAAGGTTCAACAGCTCGACTGTAAAATCCTGGATATCGCTATCTTCTGTGGGTTCGGGTCCTTCCAGACTGACTCTGGGAGATGGATGCTAAAGCCTGTCAGCGCTGATAATGTCTGTGATAATCTGAACTAAAATATGAAACTTTCATAATGCCCAAACGATAACATCATAAATAAAGCAGTGGCATTATTGGCTAACACTCATAACACAGAAGAGAGGGATGTTACACATCAATGCTGCGAAAAAACTAAAACTAATAAACTAAGCTAGTAAGATAGCACCAGTACATCAACATGTAAAGGAAGCAAGCTATTAGAATATAATAATATTATAATATCATATTATTATAAGTGTTAAAGCTGCTATTTTAAAAAATATCTAGAGATGCAGATGTCGTTAATCATGGTGAAAATCCCATTTGAGATCAGGCTTTGACAGAGCTGTACTATATGTTGTAAAAGGCAATAGCTCTGGAGCATCTGTTTGGATTTAGGACCATTCAGATCCCTTCCTGAAAGTGCTGAACAAATCCCCCCAAAAAACACCCACATTACTGTAGGTGGTAGTTGTTTCTGGATGTGGCTTTCCCTAAACATCTATATTTTGTGTACATTTATTTATTCACCATCTTTCATTACTGTGCATCTCATGACCTCACCATGAATAAGCGGTATTATAAATATGGAAGGATGAATTATTGAGGGTAAAAGTATTAAATTCAGGCAAGAATGAATAAAAGTGGCTGAAATTAAAACTAATTCATGGACTCAGGTTCAACTGGTAATGGAATAAAGGTGCTATGGAGGAAAAGTACAAGCTCATGAAGGTACGCTTAATGTTCAGTTATTTTTTAAAAAGATCCTCCTCTTGTGATGACTTCCACCCTCATCTGTATCACACATTCAAATGTGAATATTCAAGTGATTAAATTAGATTTTTTTGGGCCATTTAGCGGAAAATGAATTAATGGAAACTTTGAAGTTTGAGTGAATTATAAAAATCCACGATTCACTGCTTCCATTTTCCTTTTTTCTTTGTCTAATTCCAATTTAACTGATATATCCCTCCAGTTTGGACAGCTTTTTTAACAAAACAGTCACAATTTAGGCCTCATAAAGGTCTTTGCTTTTGGAAGATCTGCAGAGATTGATTCACTTGGACAGAAATAAGCCAAAAAATTGACTTTAATCATCGGCTCTGTAGCCTCTGTACTTGTGCAGACACTGCTTAGTCTCCGCACACTTGCCCTCTTGTTACACACCCACACACTCTTCAAATATAACCTTCCCATGTCCTGCGCGGTTCTCCAAGAGTCCTTTTTGAAATTCTAATTTCAATACAATTTCCCTTTCAAATTCGCTTCACAGTAAGCAGAAATTAATTAGCTAACCTGCATGCTAGACTGCCAATACATAATACCTCCCTCCTCAAAGAGACCGACTCGCAGCCATACATGCTCGACTGAGAGTGTGTCTCTGCCCGTGTGTTCCACGAATTACACACCCCGGTTGGTGTGAATTACCGCAGGTCGATGCTTTGAATCGCAGAGGTGATGATTCTCCCCGCCTCCGGTGTAATTGATTGAAAAGAGGAAGATCCAGTGTGAAACCAGAACACATGCATATTTATTCTCACCTGCCCGTGTGTGTGTGTGTGTGTGTGTGTGTGTGTGCAGGGTTGTGTGTGCATTGGGCTTATGGCGCGCATGCCTGAGTGTGTTTAGTGCCCCGCTGTCCTTGGCAGCTTGCGCTCTTTTTTTGATTTTTTGCGGATTCTAAATCAAGATCATACATCACACTCGTCTGATGACAAATGCAGCTTTGGACATTTCTGCCAACAAGCACAGCTGCAGAACGGAGAGAACAAAGACCTCTCTAAATCTCCCTTTTGACTTTGTCTGCTGTCTTCTCTTCCTTCTGTCACTTGCCTTCTGCCTCCATCTTGTTCCTCTCTCATAGGTATTGCACCCCCTTCCCCCTTTTTTTATTTAAAATTACGAGAAAGACGTTGGTCTGTCTCTTGTTTTTTTGTTTTTTTTCTCTTTCTTTTTCTCTTTCACTCTTTCCCCCCACCCCCAAACCCCCCCCCCCCCCTCTCTGAAGAGATTAACACAATCTCTCCTCCGCGTGAGAAAACAAACACAGATAATCCTGGGCGCGCTGCTGGCGTGTGACCGAGGATTAGCCAGCCCGTTTTAAGTGAGAGCATATGGAAATAATAAACTGCAAACTGACACGTGCACGAGCTCGCCGGTCCCCCAGGTGAGAGGAATGAAAGGCACCCAAATAGCCGGCTTACACAGCTCGCAGCGCCCCGAAAAACAAACCGCTGGAGGAGAATGTGGTGGATTGGGACACCGGTAGGTTTGTATTAACGCTGTTGTGGCATCCTATTGTCAGACCAAATGTTATTAAGAGCACTATACATGTGTAATGAGGTGTTTTGACATAAGAGCATTCACAGTTTTTTGTCCAAGGCTTTTCTACTTCTGCGCCATCAGTGCTTTTGCACACAGCTAGAGGCCCTCCAACGTGTTTGTCCCAGACACTACTGTGCAAAAGTTTGGAGCCGTGCACTGCATCTTTAGACGTTACTTTCAAGCCACAACATTTACTTCTGTTTTATTGTTTTATTGACTGCTGTTTTGCTCTTGTTCAATGCAGTCCTTGTACCTGACCAATTCAGAGTCACTAAACACTGACCTATGACCCAATCAAGCATAAAAAACAACTTAAATATAAAGACAAAAAACAAAAGGTTGGTCACCAGATAAGAGTGAATTTAATTAACCTGTTTTAAGAAGCAACACTTATTACTAACATTGTTTCATTCATTTAGACACATATACATAAAGATTACAACTATTTGGTATTATAAAATTCATATTTTTGCATCATCTGGCTTATTTCTGAGCTATGCGAAAGAACACAAGAAATTAACTGAAAATCTGAAAATCAACAGGTCTGACAGGGAAATGAATCCTCCCAAGAGTCCAAACGTCAACATCACTGATGCAGCCTTGGATCATCTTGATAGAGAATGGGACAAATGGGAGCCAATAACCAAAGAAAAGCTTCGGGATGTCCATCAGGACAGCCCGTCGAAGCATTCCCATTCGTCCTGTCACTTCTCCGTGAATCACTGTGCTTAATTTGTGCTTTTCTGACTCTAAATAAGGAAATAAAGGGTGAGTCAAGGCTTTACTTTTGCACAGCACAGCGGATACTTCCATCCATCAGCTTCCAAACCAGCAGCCCTCAATTCAGGCCGCCACAGATGTGACCCTGTGGCCATTAGGGGGCGCTGCTATGGAGCCATGTCAGGAAACCACCAGCTGGGGGGGGTTATGCTAATTCTTCAATTACCTGCTACTCACACTGTGGCCTTGTTCACACACTGTGTAAAAAAACCTATTAGCCACAATATGTACATTCATTAGCGGCCATATGTATTAAGTAAATAAGTAAAGTGCTGACCGGTTAGGGGGCCGAGGGGGGGGGGGGGGGGAGGAGTGAAGAATATGGCCGAGAAACTACAGAAAGGGGAAATGAATTCCAAATGAATGAGTGGCTTGTTGATGTGTGTGTTATTATGTGGCTGTTTGTGGCTGCATCTTGCGAGGTCGTGCGCGTGAATGTGAATGAGGCAGAGCTGGGCTGAGTCAGAGCCACAGAGGGGGGGGGGGCCCAGACAGAGCTCTGGGCTGGGGGAGGCTGAGGCCAAACGGGGGGCGAGGAGGGGTCTGTGTGTGCCTCCCACCTCATTTTCAGCTCCTAAACGTAGCCGGCGAATGCTGAAATGTGTGTCAGAGGCCGAGAAACGAAATGAGAGGAGAGGAGGGGGAGGAAAGGGGGGGTAATGGCAGCAGATAGAGGACGGGGAGGAATTACTGGGGGGTGTCTGTTGGACGGTGCTCCACCACCGTCCTCTACCCGCTCTCTCAGGCTCCCACCCACCTCCCACCTGACACATCCTTCTGAAGGGAAAAAAAAAAAATGAACACTGATTTCCTCTCCTTTCCCCAGACAGATGCCTCTGTTTAGCTCTTTTCCTTCATCCTCTGCAGTTTAAACACAGCGAGCGGTGAGGTCAAGTGTTTTATATCGAACGGGCGCTCCTCTCTACATCTCTCTGCAGTTTATCGTCGGATGTGTAGGTCTGCATTCGCACTCCCGCTTATCCCTGCCTGTACGCGCACCCGTGTGTGTGTGTGTGTGTGTGTGTGTGAGGGGGAGAGAGAGAGGACGTGTCTCATAGATCAGCAGTTAAAGAGATTCAGCCCACAGTGGCGAGATAGCCATCGAGGTCACGGCCGACTCTCTGGAAACACAAATTGTTCTGCTCAGATATCCTTCCCCCCCCTCTGGAGGCACATATCATCTCCCCCCCGGTCTGTAGTCCACGGTCTGTGAAAGCTGTCTGTCAGGAATAACAATAAAAACGGAGCCTAAGTGAAAACCGAAAAGGATTTTTTTTTATTTTCCAAATTCAAAACATACTTTGCACTTGATTAAACAGCGGGAAAAATAGATCCTCCAGCTGCTGGTAAATGTTAAGTGTGTGTTCCACTTTCCTTAAAAACCTCCTAACTGGATCCACATGTAACCTGCCATTCTCCCCCTTTCACTTTCATTTCACACGTGGCAGCGGACCTGTCCAAATCTCTTTCTCTGCCCGTCTCGGATCCTTTGTGGAGGGATTAGAGCAGCACAACACCGCATGAAGGAGGCTAAATACTAATTGTGTGTTTTATATCGCGTCTCGGAGAATGCTGCGGTTAAATCCAGTGGGAGGAATCTTGTGGGTGGGAGATGTTTGCTGTATCTGTTTACTGTACACGCTGTGTTCCAGCTTGTTTCATCAGTTGCCAGCACGCTGCTGAATTGATCGATTTAGCTAACCCCCTTTTCCTCTTCTTCAGTCTTTTTTTTGCCATTCTGTTTCCACAACCTGTCAGTTGTCTTTCTTTTTTAATAAAAGGAATTTACCTATTTTTAATTCGCTATTTTTCAATGTACCTCTCTATTTGGATGGTTATTTCTACCTCCGGGTCTATAGCTGTGCTATGAAGCTGTCAGTGGTTTTGGAGCTCTGCGTCTTCCTCCTTGTCTATTTGCACATCTCGCACATGGTTCCCTCTCGCTCTTATTTCCTTGTTAAACTGCATTCTCTGCTGTCACTTTCTCACAGGAAACCTTTTAAACACTCCTCTCCCATCTCCTCTCTCCCTCTCCATCCTCGTATCAGGGTCATTGCCTTCAATTTCTCTCTTTTTGCATCTCCTGCACTTTCCAAGTCCTCTCTGTACCCGTGTCTGCCTGTCTTCAAAGAGGCTCCAACAGGGCCTGGAAATCCTGCTTTACATGCCACCCCGGAGGCGTGGATTGTTTTTAATGAGACCACCTGTGTACTCACGTACTCATGGGTAAATATACACAGTATACTTTTTGTGCAAATAATTATAATGTTGAAGGATTTAGTAAAACCTGGTGGCCTTGATTAAAAAAAAAGGGTATCTCTCCATCCAGAATGGCAATGCAGGTGTTTATTGGTCATGGACTCTGCAGACTTTAACCTCTCATGGATGAAAAAAATATATAATAAAAACCTAGCATACAGATAAACAAACAAACTCCATGTCGTTATTAACATGTGCTGGTAAAATGTCTCCTCTGAATCAGGAAGGGTTTTTTTAAAGGATCTGCTCTGTTTTAATGCTGCACCTTTTGAAGATCCATCCCTTTGTGGTTGTCACTTGAAAGATGTCACCATGGACCAGGAGACAGCCTTCTTTTTTTTATCCTATCCTTTGAAACTATGGAAATAATCAGCCGCAGCTCCATCTCACCAGAAAAAAAAAAATGATGCAACAGATAGTCCTCAAGTTGTCCAAAGGCTGTATGTTTTGAGATCTGCCTCTTCCCAATTATCAACCATCAGAAATAAAGCCTGCCCTTCCAAAACTCCATCGATCATTATGCTGGCTTTAGTGGCCTTTTATCAAATAACCAATGTGACTAACGTTCTGGATTCAATTTGACTTTAACAATCTAAAGATGAAATAATACAATTGTCCTTCTCTACAATGTCAACTTGGCTTGCCACTAAAGTGAGAAGCAGAGTCTCACGAAAATACCCTCACCGTCAAGAAGGCTTTCATGCACACATATGCGGCCCATCGTTGTCATTTCAGGAGAGGTTTCAGGAACGACTGACTGAGCCGGAGCCGAGACACTGACAGGTGCGTCCTGAGCAGAGAGGAAGCTTCACGCTGAGCAAAGCACCGAAAACTGTCTGAATAACATTCCCCTGTTAAGCAACAGTTTCCACCGTTCGTTTCGGGTCACGAGAGCATTTTTATGGGTGCTTGTGTTTTGACATATTCAAATAAAATTCATTCTAACTTTTTTTTTTTGTCTTTTTTGGTGGGGAGTGGAAGCCTCATTACCCACTCTGATGAGGATGACACAGACACAGAGAGATTCTCCATTTTGGATGCACTGTGTTTTAGATATATATTTTAGATGGAATGGAAAACCCATCGTGGCTCATAGCATGAGTGAAACCACTAAAAACCACTTTTGGAAAAGATCAGGTCTTTATGGCGGAGGATTGAGATAGAAACGTCTGACTGATCTGAGCGTGATCAGATCGTGTGGGTGTGATCTCGTGTGATAAGTATTGACAGTGATCAGTAGACCATGTGGTGCACACAGCCACACACTCTCTGTGACTGACACCCCACAGATCACAGAAACAGCTGGCACCATTAGAGGAGACAAAACGTGCGCTTATACCAAAGCACCAGAGACACATCAGAAGAGCTCATTTGAAAAGAGTGTCATATCTCAAACTAGTTTCACACAACGGGCCTTTCCTTTCGCTAAGCGCGTATCACATGTTAGCACATGGGACCCCCCCCCCGCGCCCGAACAGACATATGCACTTTAACTGTGGCTTTCAACCGGGTGTCAGCACTCATCACCCCTGCCGTGCTCACATATCTTCATAAGAATGTGATTATTGGGGATGGCAGGCAGCTTAGGGGGCATTGCCGTTTGAAATTGAAATAATCCAGTATTACACTAAAGGGATCTATTAGCCAGCTGTACTGAGAATGGAAAGGCAGAGCCTCACTCATCCCTCCGTGCGTCCAAACACAGCCAACAGTCCAGCGGCTCAGCACTGGTCAAAATGCACAAATCAGCCACTCCAGACATTTTTCAACACGTTTTTCGTACAGATGTTTGATTATGTTTGCTGCAAACAGATGGATGACGGCGATAAGCCAAAAGGGGATGCTGACTCACAGCGAGTAATTCAAGTAAGACTTTTGTTTGTCAGGAGCCCATCAAAACACTCATCTGATTGGAGTCAGATAGAGATAAAAAAGGTAGGATGAATACAGATTAGCTGATTCCAAATCCTCCGAAGAGGCAGCTAATTGATGAACTGTGAAGAATCTTATTGGCTCGTGCGGATCTCCTCTGTTTTTCCAGGTAATTCCGCGTTAATGGGCTTAGACAACATGTTGATGGTTATGGTTTGATTCAAAACAGCTCTCCTCTAAAGTGCTTCCCACATTATCTAAGCCACCCTCTCATCATCTTTTCCCCTTTACAAGCAGACTCTCCCTCTGATGTTGCTCTCTAATCCCTCCCCCTTTAGTCCTTCTCCTTTGCTGCATCTCGTAACATTCAAACAACCTCTCCCCTCCCCCTCCTCTTTCGCAAACCCTCCCTCCGTCTGACCTCCCGGCCATCCCTCTCTCACCTTGTTGAGTGTGATGACCGCCTCTTGGTTCACTCCGCTGATGTTAAAGGTGTCTCCGGACTCCCCCTCCAGGATGGTGTATTCCAGCTTGGCGTTCTCGCCAAGGTCGGCGTCGGTTGCCGAGATACGTCCAATCTCGGCGCCCGGGATGGCCAGCTCGGACACAGAGAAGGACCACATACCTGCAAATTGACACTCGCGTTAGAATCAATCTGGGACTTGATGAGCACTGACGCGTTTCATTTTCTCGTCCAAATACTCCGTTTTCCCCTTTTCGACTGCTTGCAGATTGCCGTCCCTCACCTGGGCTCAGGCAATATTTACAACATTTCCCACAGATAAGGCTGCACTTAATTTAAATCGACTGCGGGGATGAATGGGGAAGATAAAGGAGGGGGGGGGGGTGAGAGTCTGTGTTTGAAGGTTTGAAATGTTATTGAAAGCCAGACAGAAATTGGCCACAAAAGCCTGCTGTAAAAAACGACTGAATTTAAAGGGAGCTGGGATTAAAAAAAAAACAGAAACGGGCGAGATAAAGCAGAAGAACGGAGAGGAGCCGGGCCGTTTCCTTCCCGTTTCCACTTGATGAACTGAGCCAACTGCTCATTACAATCATCTGCTTTTTAGTCCCCGACTTGTCCACTCTTTTTCCTCCTGCTGACAAGTATTCATCACAACGCAGTATCGGGGCTTTTGGAGCGCGCCGCCACCGGGCTAAATCACGCTGGTCTGCTTTCCACGATCAGCCCCATTAAAGCAGCACATTACGCCTCCCTTTGCTGGCTCTGCAACTTACGGCTGACGCACGCACCCTGTGAAAACGTATCAACTACAAGACAACTTCTTTAGGCATTCGAGGCATTCAGGAGGCTAGGGTTTAATCCTGACATCTTACTTTATCTAAGCGCGCGCACACATACGGCTGCCTCGGTGATAATGGTAAGTGTGATTGGGAGAGTTCAAATTGAGAAAACAGGTAAGTTTATCAGAGTTTGACTCGCGCACGGGAACAGAGCAGCTCAGCCAAACAGAGCCGTTATCTGCTAAAGCAAAGGAATCCGATAGGCCTGTAAACACCAGAGGGAACAACATCGCACAAACACTTTGGGCTGATGGAATAAAAGATGGCCAACGCTTCAACAAAGACGGTGTCGGCGTCAGATGAGTTCTGCAAATGTGACAAAAAAACGCAGACTTCTTTTTTTTCTATTGGCATCCCTCCTAGTCTGTTCAAGTTTGCTCTTCTCAGCCCTGTAATCGAGGCTTCATGACTTCAGAAAAATCACATGACCTCAGGTTTGCCTCCCTCGTATCACAGAACAAGCATCCACCGAAGGGAGAGGGTTTTTATGTATTCATCTGCTTCCTTTCATTCGTTCTTTTGTTTCCATTTGTTATGTTTGAGCAAAACACCAATGTGCCAGTGTTTCTCTCTCCCCCTCCCAGGATCCGGGAAAGCCCTCTTAAAATGTTGATGCTGTTTGGGTTGTTCATGCCTTATTTATCCAGTTGACTGTATTTTCTGTCGTTTTGATTTCCGAGCATGAAAGCATGCGTGAAATGTCTCAGGATCTTCGACTCAACGGAGAGAGACTTTTTAATGCACAAAGCTACATTAAGTATGGAATACAGTGTGCATGAGATAAGAAACACAGAGGGTGATGTCAAGCTTCACTTCTGAACGTGCAGTAAAGAAGGTTTTATGAGGTCATTTAACACATAGCCATGATGTTTTCTCAACCTTATCCAAGTCATTATTAATACTTAAATAACCATTCGCCCATTGTTTGTGCAGATTACTGTAGGGGGGGTAGGGCAGGAGCATGTCCCAGTTACTTGGTGAGAGGTGGGGGGCAGCCTGGAGGGGTCACCAGTCCATCACAGGACCACTGGAATAAACTCCCGGCCATTCCTACAATTCAAATTCCCTAATTAACCAACCATGCCTGTTTTTGGACTGAGGCAGGAAGCCTGAGAACCTGGGGACAACTGACACATACACCAGAAGGCCCCCATTTCTATCTAAAAACTTAATATCAAGAAACAGATGGAGAGAGAAGGAAGTCTAAATTAAAAAAAACGGTCTACAGGAAGTAAAAAACAGTTGAAGTTGGACTAAAACGTGAACATGGACATCTGGACCAGGCCTAATTTTCTTTGGAAGAGAGCTTTTAAGTTTTCTTCACTCATCATTTGCCCCTCTAATGAACACTCACATTACAAAAATACTTAAATTTAGGAATGGGAGCTGAACATCTTGTCCATTTGAGTTTTGAATGTATATTGAATTTGTTGTTTATGGCCAATAACACCAGCAGATCATGCAAAGCTGCCACAGAGAACTGTGCTCAGGTAGTTGACAAAAGAGAAAAAAACTGAATCTTGAAAGCCAGCTCATCCTTGGACAGCGGCTGGATCTGATATCATTGCCTGGATAACCATCTATGACCCCCCCCCTCGTGGAGTAATTGTAATTTTGCTGAACATTGCACAGCGAGAAATGAAATAATATTCGGTAGAATATGCAAAGAAATTGAGGTTCTGACACCTTTTTGTTCAATGAGCGGGGGTGGAAATGGCTTTGAGCTGCAGGTGTCACAGCCGGTTGAAAAGTATCAGTTTTCATATATTGAGCCCATTTGATCTGACATTACTTTCATAGAGCTGATATGGACTTATATCAGGTGAAATTGTTCACAAGTCTGTGTCAAAACTCTGAACTCTGAAGGAGTGCTTTGTGATTACAGTATTTTATTAGTGAGTCAACAAAAAATTCAAAAGAAGAAAAAGTGCATTGTATAAGAAAGATTATTACATCCTTTGACTGCCAAATGCAATTTCACCCTCTGATTGTACACTCACCTGTTGATATTTTAAAGTCAGGAACCCGCCTTTACTTTATTTCGAGGTCTGCATTCATGCTACTATAATGGCAACATAATCTGCGTCCTTGTAGAGGAATAAATATCATTTACAATGCCGGAGCTGTGGTCTTAAAGCCAGCCAAACATTTTCCTCCTTTGCTGTGTTGGTGTTCACTGATTATCTCAAGTAAATAGTTGAGTTTATAATTCTTATACAGTTCTTTAGAGTTCCCTCGGCTGGAAAACCCCGACAACATACACTAATCACTGTCAAATATTCAAAGTTATGATAACACCAAACATCGCTAAGTAAGAATCTTCTCAGCCTTAGAAGTCCACCAAACTATTTGTATTAAGTGCACCGTTACAATAAGTCTTCAAATTACATAAAGGGCTAAATGTGATAACCAATACTGTGATGAATATTTGACATCTTTGTTAGCCTTAAGGTTTTTCCCACTGAACTACTTTTTTGTCTTTCCGGATCCTAATTATTTGACAAACACTTGGAAAAGAAATTAAGAAACAACACTGTTGTTGCTGTCTTAAGTGGCAGAAAATGCTCCAAAATCTCAACATACTGGATGGAGTTAAAGTGATTGGGTTGAATTCTTTGATAATCAAGATGTATCAAAATGTGATGTAAAGTGATTGGATTAAATTATTTGCTGATCAAGATTAATCAAACACTTTAAGATTTTTACTGTGGTTCTTTTTAATGAAGCCATCTGTGAACACTCATCATTATTAAGACCCAATTGTGAATATTACTTAAACTTACGTATCTGGGTTTGGTTCTAAAAATCGGTAATATTTCTAATATATGAAGATGCAACAAAAAAAAATTGTTATCATTGTTATCATTCAATGAATGGACAATTTAAACAAAAGCTATGTTTCACAAGTAATTGGTTGACTGTAGACAACCAGAAGATGCCATAAGCTGTCTGTACATGTCTGAACATTCTGTGCTCCATTGTCAAAACAAACTTTCATTATGATTATAATTGTCCGAATTTGCATCTGCCCGCATTGTACACTTTGATGTTCTACCATAACTGATTTTCCAGTAGATTACTATGTATTCTAGCCCTTCGTAGCACCATAATAAGAGGAGTCAGTGTCCTAGCGGTGAACTGGCAAACTGTCAGAGATGTACCTTGCCTCTCGCCTAATAGGAACAAGGATTGGCTGGAGGGTTCAAGGCGATTCTGCATTGGGAGGATTTTTCAGATCAGTGAATCAAACACAATATGTGAGAAAGTTTTTTTTTCAGTTTTTTTTTCTGGATGGATGGATGTGAAGGCATCATTCAGTCCATTGTTGGCCTCTCAACTTCAAATGGCCATGAACTATTTCTACTACCATATGTTTTTTCATAGGCTGCTTTTTAACGAACTCGGATATTTTCTTCCTTATTAATTTTCCTCCTCATTGATTTAGTCCACTCCTAATGAAAAACACCTTCCTCCTCCTCCTCTTCTTCCTCTTGCACAATTTACTTGAGGTGCTCTACTAGATGCCGGCAATGACTGCTTCCCACGCTCGAAACTGTAACGCACACGGGATATAATGGATGCTTTCAAGGTACTTACACTAAATTACAGACCAACAGCTACTCTGAAAAGGTACGAATATAGAGGATCAAGTGTTGTGAAATCACCGTTAGGGCGCTGAGGCCTTTCAGCGCCCCATCCCACAAAAGCCTCACTGCTGCAGATTTGGAACAACCCCTCACAATAGTGCTATTCATTAATGTCATTCATCATTCACACGAACTGCTTTTATGGTACGCTTTTGGGTCAGACTTGTGAACGTCACCTCAATAAGAAAAATATTACGGTCAGTGTTCACTGAACAAAAACCCAGCCAAAATGTGAATATAGAGTGTCAAAAAACTCACTAACCCCTATAATTCAGCAGGTTCCGGCGCTACCATCTGCATGAAGTTTCTCATTCATTCAATTCTCTTGACATCATCACGGTTTACCGTTAGATGTGCAAGACTCATTATTGTCAGCGAAATACTTCATGCAAAGCTCTCTCTAAATGTCTTGTCACAGCATTTTAAGGCGATTGGGGGTCTGGAATGGAGCGGGTCATTATAAGCCAATGATTATTTTCTTTTTCAGACATCGTGCAGTCGATTTGCTGCTGTGTTTTAGATCTTTGTCCCGTTGAGTTCCCAATTTCGAGCTTTGACCGTCTGAACGATGGCCCCACATTTAAGTCCAGAGTACTTTGGTACACAGAGGAATTGATGGTGGACTCAATGACCGCAACATGACCAGGTCCTGTGGCAGCAGCCAATAAGCCCAAATTATCATCCCTCCACTACCGTGTTTAAAAGGTCATGTGGACAGATGATGTGAACGCCTCCATTTTTTGCCTTATTCGAAGGATATTGATCCAGAAATGATCTGGTTTGTTCAGATCTGTTACTGTAAAGAGACTTTCTCCTGAAACCCGAGGAAAGAAAAGATTTGCTTCTTAATTTGCTCCTTAATTTGTTTATATGCATGCTATGATACTACTAAGCTACTATTATACCTTACAATACACTAAGAATTCTCGTTTTGGCTTTTGCCTGATTTGGACTTGTTCCTACTCCAATAATGGATTTTATAAGTAGAAAAAAAAAAAAACAGGCAGTATATCAAACTAAAGAACATTGATCAGAGGCTATTTTAAGGTACTTTGGTGCAGGACATGTGTTATAAATATGATTTTTTTTCACTTCCTGTACTTTGTCTCATTTAATGTTTCTTGTTTTTATCTGCATTAGGGGACAACGGACGGAAATTAGCTACTGTGCTAGTTTCAACATATTTAGGTTCATATTTAGGTTAATTTAAATAGACGGATTAAAAGCAAACTTTAAATTCCAATTATTTTGAGAGGAAAGGTGCCACTTAATATGCTAACACGGGTTTGCAGGGTCTGAGATGTAGCTCTCCTGTCTCTGACTATTTCTTTGAGTGTTGCTCGTTCTGACCTGGTGCTGATATGACATGACAACACAATCCGTGAGCACAAATCTCCCGGGTAAACACACTCAACTCCCGACAGAGTGTGCCCACGCCCACGTGGCCCTTTAGAGCTCTGCCCAGTAAAAAAGGGACAGAGAACGCCGATGAATCAATGCTAAATGCCAGTTTATGTGGCGTGACTACCATGCCTGCCATCTGGGGCTGACACGGCACCAGAAGGCTGAGATGAAGACAATTTGAAAAATAAACAAGCCTGTTGCTAATGAGACAGCAAATTAGCGGAGTTATTTACAAGTGGGAGACTTGGGGGTCTGGGTTGATCTGGATGGATGTGCGGCTCCCGTCATGGACGTCCTTTCCTCACACCGAGAGAGCGACATCTTCCAGCCTTCCTCTGTCCAATACACACTTGTCACATACGAGGAGAGCTCAGGAGAATAGTGACAGAGGGAGTGTGATGCCGGTAAAGTGGGCTAGCCCGAGTCATTATCAGCTTTCTGCTCACACGGGAGAGCAGCTGGCAACACAAGTCATACATCATTTCCACCTGTGATGGACTGGGGGGGAAAAGGGAAAAAGAGAGAAATTCAGCCGGCTGACGGCGGCGGGGAGGGGGGGGGGGGGGGTAGCGAGGAGATGAGGAAATCCTGGCTCATTCCCTGGCTCAAAGAGCAGCGCCGGACGCTCGTAAAATCACACAGTGGATCAAAAGGGAGCAGGAAGAGCCTGTCCTCAGTCTTTGTTCGCACTAGTGAAGCCATTAGATATGGCTATTACAAAACAGCAAGGGCACGCCTGTTCGGCTGGTAATATCTCCCTAATAAAGGCGTTTCCCCAATGAGATGACGATTGTCAGGGAGAGGAGATGGAAAACCCTCCCCCCCTCCCCCCCCCCGTGCCTGAGCACAGCTCCACTAGAAAATGAGAATGTCTTTTTTGTCTCTTTGACGCTGCACTGACTCCCTGTGACAGTTTTTTTTCAAAGTGCGGTTTCGCGAGAGGGAGACTTCAATTGGCCGGGGACAGGCAGATTTTCACAGGTGATTGGATGAATCGGGGGCCGCGCTGACAAGAGGATTAGCTGGGAGCGAGGCAGAGTGACAGGTGGCGAGTGTTAATTAGGCAGGCTGCGGTTTAATACAGGTTTAAAGGTGCAGAAGAAGAGCTTAAATTGACAAACCACTGGATGAAGAGACGCGGGGAGAATGGAATCATTCCCGAGGAGTGTGGGGCGATAATAAAAGGACAGAAATGTAAAACGAAAGAGCCAACACGAGGAGAAAGAAGAGGAGAGAAGAGGGTGAGGAGCCAGCAGGGAGCAGCTTTTTGAAGACGAGGGCAAACCTGGGCCTGCGATCTGAAAGCACTCAATACGAGAGACTGGAGGGGGGGTTTGCAAGCGAAACGAGTGGGAATGAAAAAAGAAATAAGAGGATGCAACGCTGGCACATGGTATCGGGGCCAGAGGAGGCGTGTTTTCCTGCGACGGCCGGCCGTGGAGGAGAGCCCGGCGTTAGTGAAGTCATTAAAAAAATGTCGAGCTGGCTGCAGCACACACTGGTGGAGAAAATAGCCTGAATAAAATCTGCATCCATTTGGAGAGAGGCCATCTCACAGGCACTTATATACCCGAAAGGGCTTAAGGGAAAAGGCCAGAGACACGGCGGAGATGATCAAGGCGGCAACAGTGGGATTTAAGCATCATCACCAGACGGTTAGAGGGAATGATATCTGAGGCAGAGATGGAGAGATGAGAACGCCACCGTAAATGCTGCCGAGGCCGTTTTTTTTTTTTCTTGCCTCTCTCTTCAAAGCCACCGCGGGGTTAAATGAAGCTGAATGCAGTAAAACTGAAAATGTTGCCTTCTAGCTCATTTCTAACGGGGTTAATAATGAAATAGAGGGAGAGATCCGTGCCTTTACAAGCTTCGGGGCAAAGCCGTATAAAGAACAGCACGCTGCCTTCCAACTTGTCGTGTGCAGAGGTAGGCCATTAGCCATTAGCCGAGCTTTTTCCTCATGTCATACGGGAGTGGGAGGAAAATGCGGGGCGTGCCTGGATGTGTGTGTGTGTATGTGTGTGTGTCCATTAGCCCATTACAATGCGAACAGTTGAGTTTGCACGCAAGCGTGGGCAGGCTCGGGGGCCAAAGCACAACCAGCACCTAACACTGTCCCCTCCACCCGCCCGCCTCATCCCAGAATCAATGCCTCTTTCTCTGGGAGAAGGCTAAAAAGTTTAATGCCAATTCAAACACGGAGCTTTTTTTACAGCAGCTTCTTTTAGGTATCTGTTTAAAGTTCTAACACTGCTTTCATTTCGGATGAATTCCAGCTGTAAACTTATGAAACGATAGCAAGTGCCCAGGATATCAAGTGGCTAAAAAGCTTTACATCGAGTGCCTCTCAAGTGGCCTGACAGGAATGATAAAGGGACAAAGTGGTTGAATGACTGACGGATGTGAGAAAAGGGAAAGCAGAGTTTGCAACTACTTAGAAGTGGTTTCACCGGCTGATGACATTTGCCTCTACCTTGTGACAGGGGAGAGGAATGAGAGAAACGGCGGCTAAAGAGAAAGAAAATGCGACACGGGGTTGAAAGCGAATGAAAGGAAGGCTGTGAGAGATGTGACGGAGAGCAATGTTTTCAGCAGTGATTTTACCGTCTACTGAAGCAGAAAGCACTGAACTTTAGATGAAATATTAATACACAGCAAGAGAAACAGAGGGATAGAGAAAATAAAAGGATAAAAAGCAGGCTGGTATTAGCTACCTCCATTTTAATTAGTTTCTCCTTTCATTCCATTTCCTCCATCACTTATTTGGTTCTCTGCAGATGCAAAACTTAATTAGAGAATAACAATTATTGGAAATTATTGCCTATTACTTAACTGTTTAGGTTATCAGAGAAATCATTATTACTCTCTGCAACTACAACCGAGCGCTAACACCAGATGGAATTAGTCCTCATCGCTTTTTTTGGACCCAAACCTTTGATGCTTCGAAAGAATGGGCAGCTGAGGAATAGACTAATCCAATATCCAGGGGTCGGGTTTAATTAACGAAAGGTGTGCAAGCCCGGAGGCAGGCCGCACACTGGACATGGATTCGTTTAAATGAGGGATTCCTCCGCTCAAGGCAAAAAGCAGCAATTTGGGAGGTTTCTAAGAGGGAGAAGACCATAGACCAGAATTCAACTACACGTATTGTAAAAGAGAAAAAAATAACCTTACTCATTCTCAAAGGGAAACTGATGTTGCCGTATAATAATGAATGATCACATTATTTAAGAAACAGTAATTTACTGTGGAAGAGGAAGGCAATAATCACCTCCATTGCCTTCTTGCAGCAGAGCTGAAGACACCTCTGCCTGAAGGTGTCCTGCTGCTTAAACATGCGAAGATTAATAACTTGTGCATCATTCTTCTACGCTTAACTAATGAGTCATCGGCGTAGTCATCCCTCTTCATCTGTTTGCTCGCTCACTCTGAGTCACTGGCTCAGAGTCAGAGGAACATGAACACAATTGGCCTCTCAACTGTGTAAACCGTGTCTGACCTGTCAAAGATTAAAATGACACGACTCACAAGCTGTTCGCGGTCTGAGCTGGCCAACACACGTGCATGACTGACTGGCACCTCCCCAAACGTGATATAATCTCAGATACCAGGGAAGTAGATCCATTTTCCCTCTTCTGGATGTCCACTCCGATTTTGAGGTTTAGTACTGAACTTGAACACCTCACAGTGTTGCCCTTTGTCAACACTTTCGGCCACACTTGACGGCCACCTTATTTCCTTCGTACTAATAACTGGAAATGTGTCGGATTGACATTTTGTCGCTCAACATAACGCAACGGTGAGAGTGCTGTCCCCTGCGGAGGCTTCTGTGCAGCTAACAGGCACCTCAAACACACAACCTACGAGTCTGACACACTGGGCCGTGTATGCTGTAGTCAATAATCCACTCACGGATCTCACACAGCACCCCTAAAAATCGCACAGGTTACGGATCTAGAGACTGGAAACACACCCAACTGCACAGCTTCCAAATTATTTGTTAAACCTTATGTGCCGATTTTCAACAAAAGGATCTACTCTCATATGAGACTTCTAAAGAATCATCAAGACTGTCAGGGCGTTTCACACTTATGAAACAACCTTTTTGATACGAAGTAGGGAGTTCCTGTGTAGGAATAGCAAATGGCAAACAAATAATAAAGGAACCACAGTCATTCCGACCAGCATGTTTTCACAGATGTGTGTGCCTTCCCAAAGCCAGTTCGTCTTAGTTGTATTACCTTTCTTTATTGTTTCATAAGGGCGACACGCGACTAAAATCTGTCTTTTATTGTGCTCGACTCAGTGATCCTTCTATGTGCCTTTTCAGATGATTTCTCTTGGTTATGTCACATGGAGCTCTACGGGGGACGTTTTTTCCGTGACGCTGAACTGAGGAGCAGAGAAAACCATGCAGACGGCATCGTTTGAGGTGCTTTTTATAATAAAATTGCGGCAGTGGAGGGGGTTATGAAGTTGATCGTTTTTATTGCCGGGAGGCGCACACCTCGGCTAAAACACCTCCATGTACATCCCAACAAGGCTGGGAGTGGTAGAGCTTTGGCAATCCTCCAAAATGTTCGGTGACAATAAAAGCTAAGAAGTGGTTGCTACCTATGAAACAGTTGCTGCTAACAGAGGGAGTTAAATGGGCAAAAGATACAGAGATAGACTTTCAGACTGCGTGAAATAAAAGGATCAATGTATTTGCAACAGTCTGAGTAGCAGATTAGCCCTTCCCCTCTCAGCCGTTTAGTGTTTTTTATGCAAAGCAGTTTGCTCTGCATTCATGCACTCTGTTCAAATGAGCCTGCTGAGGATTTAACTCATAATTGCAAGTGCAGCAGTTGCAACGTGCTAAACCCCGCGGGAGCCTTCGAACATTTCTGAAAAACAATGACTGTGCAGGTGCTAAGCTGTGGCAACATTAGCAGAGGGAGAAACACTACAGTCACAAAATCTGTGCTGCAGAGACACACTTTCATTGGAAACCTGGAATCTGGGGCTTTTTTTTTTGTTCTTTTTACACCATTTCAAGTTCAAACAGTGGACAGTTAGAGTAGTAGTTACTGATTTTCTTCCCTCTTTTCGCATTCTCATGTAAGACTTGTTCATTCACATCAAACAGCAACCTGTCACCCAGAAACATGTTTAAACAGCTGGAGGCAGCGGAGTCCCACAAGGCTCTGGAGGGGCCATATTGACACTATGTTTGTCTCCCAGCATCCTCCAGGTTGGATACCTGTATTCATAAGCAACCTATTTAGTACGGTTAGGTCTCCGTACGATTTACAACGACGTGTCCTCGGGCGAGACAGTTGGGCCTGCCCCGCTTTAATGTGTTGCAAAGCTAAGATGACTGATTTTTGCAGCTATGAAACCGAGCACTTTGCCTACCGCTGGTTTCTCGACAGCGACTGCATGGTGGATGGAGCCACTTAGCATATCTTGAGGGAGGCGGCGTGCTGGCCCATTTCCCGCTACGTTTTGAGGAGTCCAGGGAAAACAGTGGTGAGCGGGAGGAGGTAAGGGAAGGAGGCGGAAGGAAAAAAAACCTCAGGGAGAACTTGGCTGCTTGGAGATCCTCAGAGGTTTAGGTATGGATTCCACATGCTAAGCAGTGTAGACCTCATTGTAGCTCCTCGGTAACCCTCTACTGAAGGATTTTCAGAGACTCTCACACGGCTCTCT
This sequence comes from Menidia menidia, assembly GCA_907169785.1. Classification (NCBI taxonomy): domain Eukaryota; kingdom Metazoa; phylum Chordata; class Actinopteri; order Atheriniformes; family Atherinopsidae; genus Menidia; species Menidia menidia. Next base: position 16,055,025 of record CAJRST010007779.1, on the reverse strand, counting down.
TTCCTGTCCAACGTTTGTTTTTTGAGAATCCATATGGATTAGTTTGAGTGAGGATTTGCTCATGTATACCATGAAAAGGGATAACTGGAGGAGAAAACAAACACACACAAAAAAAAACACCCAGATACCCTATGAGAGACAGCTTGCAATGGCTCACCACACCCTGTTGAGGATGTGCCGCTCACAGTCCAGTGAATCCATTCATCAAACTCGACAGGGACCGTGGAAGCACCCGGGAGGAAAGGGAAAAAGAGGTAAACAGGGGCTGAGAGGTGAAAGGTAACGTAGCAAGACAACAGCAGAAGGATTGAGTCCTCAGGGACGACGGCAGTTAAAGAAAGGTAGGGACAAAGCGGAGAGGAGGCAAGGAAGCAGTAATGGAGGGAAAGGGAAGGAGAGAGAGGTTTAGATGCCGCTGGGAAGGATCCCATTAACATGGAAATCACTTCCTCCTGCTCTCCATGGCTCGCTGATGGCTCGGCAAAAGAGAATGGCTTTAGCTCCTATTATTCTGCGTGAGGAGGCACGCTGCCAGGTCAGATGAAAAAGTAGCGCAAAGAGAAAAAAAGAGAGAAAAACAATCGAGGCGGTCTCTTCGGAGCCTTGTCTCCATGTGATTTTTTTTTGGGGCGAGCACAGGACGTTGCTGCAGAAAGTGTGATGGATTCCCCTAATTTCCACAGGAGCCAGAGCTGATATACCGGGAAACGGGAGGGGGGGGGGGAAAAAAAGAAACAGGAGCAGAAATGGCCCCTTTTAATGGGTTTAATGGAGTTTTAAATTTCCCTGTTTTTCCTGTGTAATGGCAGGAAAAGTTGGCGCTATGAAAATTGTCTGTGTGGAGTGAGGTGTGGAGAATTAAACACCATCTCAGGCCTCCACCAGGCCGGATTCCCTCGCATGTAGGTCTTTTGGAAAACCTGGCGCCGTGTACGGCGATTAGTGCGAGATGAAGCTCTGCTCAAAGGCTCCATTGGCTGTGCAGGATTGCAGCAGAAAAGCCCATCAGGGGAAGCTCTTCCCGTGCATGTAAAGCCTCATTTGCTGAGCGTGTAGGGGATATGCGAATACCGCTATAGAGGGAACCGAGCGAAAAGCCTGGCCCGGTGAGGATGACTGACCCTGGCTCTTCAACACCACCGCGAGCGCTGGACACAAGAAGCGCACGGCGTGGTCAGAGGGCTTTCATTAGCGCCGGCTGAAAGCCCGGACGAGCCTATCCAAGAAGAGCTCTGAACTGTGCCAGCGCTGACTCCGGGGCACGGCGGCGCCCATGCTTAATTGTGCGTTGTGAGTTGAGGGAGACGTTTCAGGGGAAAGCTTTTCATGCCCTGGTGGAGCTGGCTGCTTATCCGGGGTTTCGCCTCCGTTCCCCACGTGAGAAGCTAGCGAGAAAAGAGTTCACAGGGGAATTCTCCAGAGAGGTTTCTTTGGACACCTTTAATCAGCGCCGTCGATCGGTGACTCACAAGTCAGGCCCGAACTTTTTCCCCATGTTGGCGACCGAAAGAAGAAACCGACACCTCTACACAGAAAGCAGGAGCCATTCCGTGGCCCCGCACGCCATCAGCTCCGTGTGAAGCGAAGCGATTTTTAGTTAGCCCGATTATCACCGCTGCCGTGAAGCCATTAGCTTTACTCCTCTCTTTTCTTCCCCACCATCCATCCTGTCATCTCCCTCCTCCTCCCTCCTTCACGCTTTGGTGAACTCGCCCCCAGGACTTGCTTTCATGCATTCTAAAAGAGTTCATGGTGCTGGTCCGGCCGACGGGAGACGCCGGCGCGTGGGCGGTGATCATTGGACAGGACAACGGGACGTGGGCGGCCTCGCCGGGCCGAGATTGGCTCCGCGTTCGCGCCCCTTAGCTCCGGCGAGCCCGTCGCTAGTCCACAAATGCACATTAGTCATGGCGTTTAACTAAATTCATTATCGACGCCCTATTGAAGAGGACACAAGCTATTTTCGATATGTATTAGATCGCGCTGGATGTGAGCGGACTGCTAACCAGGGCTGGAAGAGAAAAGCACGTAGGCTGGTGCCAGAGCCGGTGGCTATCCGCCGCCACCGTTCTGAGAGATACGCTCAGAGTTACACCGTTTCCTCTTTGTTCCGGCGATATGCTTCAATCACCGAGATGAAACCATTTAAAAAGGCACAAACAGCATTTAAAGGGTTTGCCAGGGAACATTTTTAGGGGGAAAACGCTGAAAAGGGAGACAAATGTTCATTGACCGGGGCCCGGCTTGTTTGTGTGACCGCGATAGGGAACGGATCGACAAGTGGGATTTTCTCCGGCACTTTCTGCCACACTGACTAAAAGCAATTGTTTGCTGAAGGGGTTTAAAAGGGGGGGGGTCGTATGGAAGTGTGTGTGTAATAAGGAACATGAGGTGTGTGAAGAACATACACAATGAACATTGTTGTCAAGATTGTGTGTTTGCGTGTGTGTGTGTGTGTGTGTGTGTGTGATGGGTTGATGGAGCTTCTCACTGCTCTGGATCTCTGATGATGTCCAACGAGTGTGTGTGTGTGTGTGTGTGTGTGTGTGTGTGTGTGTGTGTGTG
>CAJRST010007779.1:16041454-16052360 GCA_907169785.1 Menidia menidia | reverse complement strand
GTGTGTGTGTGTGTGTGTGTGTGTGTGTGTGTGTGTGTCTCAGACCACAGGCATTAAGATATATTTCCACAGATGCAGAGGAGGCTTGGGGGACAGAGTAGGGTTATATCATTTTTGTGAGTAGACTTCCAGCTCACCCACTCGTCCCCCTTTGTTGCCTTTGTTGCCCGTACACCTCTGTGCTTTTTATTCTCTCTTTTTTTCACATCTCATTCTCGCTAAAAGATATAATACCCTCTTTATTCCTCTCGATTCTCTCAGTTTCGTTCGCTCCCCCGCTCCCTTTTCCTCCCGCATTTGTCTCCTCGGTCTCTCTTCTTCCACGTTCTCAGAGCCATTTCTCACCCACTCCCTCATTGTCTCACTCCTCTGACAACTTTATCACGCCTTTTCGGAGCGACTCCATCGTTCACTTTTTTTCTCTTTCGGGGAAAAATGTTCACACGTTGAACATAAAGACAAAACAATATGCATACACTTTCACACTCCCATCCAAATTGTCTCCTCCCATTCACGCGCTTTCTGTCACAGCCTCTTTTCCCCCCAGGGGAATGAATTAGTAATATTTATGATGAGGCCCACTCTGAGCTACTCCCGCTATCGCTCTCCCTGTCTGTGTCTAATTTCCCCCGTGCATAAAGTGACACTGATCTTATCGGCACTATACCTATGTAGTCGTCTGTCAGCCCATCTATCTTTCCATCCATCAAACTGCCGGGAGAGCGATGGCTCCCCCGACGTCTTTATGTGACACCGTCGGCAAGCCAAGGTTGTTTGGTAAGCACATAAAAACGGGAAAGCCGCACCTGTGGACCTGTCGCTGTGCAGAATTGGAGCTTTTCAAACTATCTTTGCAGGCTGAGCAGCCGGGACACGAGTGGCCCAGTCTCCCAGCAAATATAAATACACACAAGATATACTGTGTGTCAACAGATATCAATACACACTCTACTAGACGAACAACTGTTACCTAAAGGTTCCAGGAAAAAAGGTCCACAAGGGGAGTGAATTGTGGATTTGAATCTTTATCGGTTTACATTATCTCTGACTAAAACAGGAAGTATTAGTGCTTCCCCCACTCGGATGTTCATATATGGACACACAAAATCAGTTATTTGAAGATTAAAAGATGGGAGATTAAAGAAAATTCTGTTATTCATTTTTCTTTTTTTTATCTTTTTCTAAATTTAACAAACTGGAAGATGAACTGCTATTAAACATATAGACTTTCAGTATGGTATAATGGACTAAGTCAATTTATCCCAGGGGGAATTTGGCTACGGAGAACAGGCAGAAATAAAATATTTAGACCCAGCCTCAGTAAACATGGCAAAACATGTATGAATAAATTACTACACGGAAGCAAGTGTATAAAATTTCAAATCTGCCCAAGTACAACAGAACGAGTCCAATTACAAAGCAGTATGTAGGTCTGGATGTGCTCTTAATTCCCCTGTGGATTACCAGAAGAGTAGAAAGTAATCTACCGCACAACCCCGAGGGTTTGTAAAAGAAAACTATCATTCGAGGTGTGATTTGATGCCCAACTCTCTTGTTTACTCTCAGACAATTAGTCATCCATGAATTCCACACTGCACTACTATAATTAACAGCTTAATCAGGCAATGAGTCCAAATGAGATGGCAACAGAAACTGCCCTTGAGCACAATCTTCATATCCGTCTGACTTGTCAGCAACAAATAGTAAAAAAATATCACAAAGGCTCTGGTCTTTTTTGCAATATTCTCCGGAAAGCAACTTCTACATAACTTGGGCGTCTCAAGTTGACAACTAAAATGACACTTTAGCTATATTTCTCATTCCGAACTTCGTTACCACGTCAAACAGATCTTTATTTTCTAGACATACCATGGGCTCAATCATTCATCAGCTCCCTGACTCAGGATTTCTGCCCTGTTCCTGTAAGTCGGACAGCTGTGCGCTCCACATAAAACATTAGAGGAAGCAGTCTTAGCTACTTTCAGAGCGAGGATATATTGCTGCTGTGTATGTTATGTAAGGAACTTAAGAAACAAGAAGCTTGGCTAAGATATGAGGGGAAGTTATCTGGCGACTTTAAGAAGCTGCTAGCTTCCACTGCCTTTACAATAGTGACAGTACACCCACATCACTCAAAACAAAAGATAAGTGAGTGCGGGTATCAGGATGTTGCCACTTTGTATGGAATTCAGAGCTCACCAGTAGAGCAACTGGCCCTTTGTCTTCAAATAAAAAAGTTCCACTATGGGGTGGAATAAGAGAAAATTGTGAGTTTTTGTTTTTCCTGGAAAAGTTTCACCACAAAAACTTTTCACCAGTAACAAACAAAAAAACTAAAAACATGGCTCTATTTCCATTTGAGTTATTTCATAGCTGGTCTGAAACGTCATTTTAAAACTTAAACATTGGAACATTCATTTTTTTGTCCATAAAGGACGGAAACATTAAAACATTCAAAAAGCAGGTGGCTCTCCTGATACATCGAGTGCTTGCTACAAGCCTTTTTATAATGAGTTCCACAAGAAAGTGTGCTTAAAACATCGTGTTTGCCAGTGAAGCATCTGAAAATACATCATTTACACTACAAAAAAAAATATATGTGGATGGTAGCCTATTTTCCTCCCTACACTGCCTCCTCTGGGCATAAAGAAAAATCCCTTAACAATGTTCAAAACTGACACAACAAACCCACTTCTTTCCCAAAATCATGCTTTGGATAGAAAGAAAATCCTAGGGCACTGTTTAAAGACGAGCTGTCGAAGCAAGGGGCCGGCTTTTTTTCCTTTTTGTGCAGCCACTAACCGGGTTTGTGCACTTCGACGTAATCCTCGGCTTCTGCTAAACGCCAAAAGGAATAAGCAGTGTTGACCTTGGGAGACGCAGGGGCTGGATTTGAGGGTGTCTTTTTAAAAAAAAAGCCTGGGTGTGTAATTGAGCGGAGCGACGGGGCGTCGGGCTTTGATGGTGCTCATGCGAGCAAAAGGCAGCACGAGAGCATGAGAGAACACAGGGGGGGGGGATAAAAGAGGAGCGGGGGAATGGAGGATGAGCACAGATGTACGCGTAGGAAAATGTGGTAATACGATGTCTGTTCATCCACACGAACCCTGGACGAGGCACACATGTGCAGGACCGGTCAGACTGTGAGATTTCAAACTAGCCGTTGGTTTATTTGAGTCATCCTTACTCAGACGGATCATTCCTCCTGGAAGAGGCCCGCTCAGATAACTCCAACACACCATATTTGACAGGGAAATCGAGTAAGCCAGCACCCTTCTCACCCCGGGGCATCGCGGGTTCAATTGTAGCACCGGAGCCAGAACTCTATTGGACCTGAAAACCTTCATATACCCATCCAACCCCCCTGACAGCTCTCTCCTCGCATCCACCTGCACTCCTCCAGGCACAAACACTGTTTACCCGCAGTCCTTGCCAGATAGTTGAGCTATATTTGATATTTATGCAGCTACTAAATTTAAACCTGCACACGCAAGTTAACCTGAATCATCCATCTATTCATGTTCTATACCTGCTTCTTCAAAGGCAGAGTGATGGGGGGAGCCAAGCAGTGGTTGGGCCAGAGGCAGGGAGCATCCTGGAAGGGTCATTGGTCCACCACAGGGCCACACACACTCACCCCCACGGTCAATTCACAGTCACCGGTTAACCGAAGTGTATGAGGAGGCCAGAGTTTTCAGAGAAAACCCACACGGGGACAAACGACATGCTAACTCCACACAGAACAGCCTCCAGCTGTGATTCCAATCAGGAACTCTCTGTAATTATGACGCTGAAGATAGAAAAACACTTATTTCCAAGACAGAAATCGTCATGCAGATAATTCCGATTTGACTGGAGAGCAACTTCTTAAATTCAAACTAGCATAATCAACCAGACAACGGTACTGTTTTTGTCACCTCAAGCTAATCTGACAACCGCTTTATAACTGTACATGGAAGATATTACTGTTGTTATCCGGGGCTGTCTCATCTAGCAGAGGAATGTTCACCTATTTTACTTCAGCATTTCTTGACTCCACTGTTGCTGATGGATCCGTTATCAGGTGAATTAGAATCTCCATCTGCTCTATTCCGAAACGTTGTACCTGCGAATGAAGCACTTCTGCACCTATTTAATCAAATTCATAACCTATTTCTTACTTTAATGACGCACTTTTGTTGCCCTAATCTAACAACCGTGCACTCTGAATGCCGAGCACGCACCTCGCTCACATCCCGCTGACTCTGAAGCAGGTCATTAGTGCTATTTAACTATTTCAAAGAAACAAAAAACTGCCTCTGCATCCAGCCGGAGAATATTCTGTCCATAGATATAAGGGAGAAGTTCGTTTAGTTGAGTGTACGTGGCATTTCTAGGGTGGTCCGAGAAAAATGACCACTGATGGGGGATATTAATATTGACTACAAAGCTGTCTAAGAAGCCTTTTGCTTTAAAAAAAACCTTAACACCGTGGCCTTGGCTCGAGAAAAATTGTTGAGTGTAGATAACTTAAAAATAGAAAAGGTGTATCTCCGCAGGGCACAAAAGATTTTGAGAAGAGGCACGTAGAGAATGAAATGGTTTCTAAAAACCCCCCTTTATCGCATCAGATTAGTGGAAAATATGAGCAGTTCTCCTTTCCTTTTTTCTATTTCAACATTCCTACACTGTAGGCCCTGAAAACTGCAGCACATGTGCAGGACACACCGACAGACTCCAGCTAAACGCACTGGCTCTCTGATTTCTCTCCATAATGAGAAGTCCACGTGGGTTAAATTGATGAATACTTTAATGATCTCACAATGGAGAAATTAACTAAATCGAGTGAACACGAGTACAATATGAGTCAGTGAGAGAGAGAGAGACATGAGGGAAACTCCACATAAAGGAGCATTATAAATTCCCATGATAAGGTCATTTCTATCTGTTCAATTTTCCCTCATGTTACCTGATTTGTACTCCCCCGTGATGCAGACATTTTGTCCCGCTCAACACTCCCCATTGGCTGTTGTGATTACAAAATAAACCTGTGAAAACAGCCTGAGCGACGTAAACATCTGCGCGGTGCCCATGTTGGAAAATCTTACAACAAGCTATCCCACTTTGGCTCGCTGGCCTGTCTGTGTTTTTACACCGTCACCATGGCAACAGAGGTTGCCACATGTCAGATCTGGGCATCTGACGTCCTTCTACATGTGTGTAGTCTGACACGGGCAAGAGGCAATTTGCACCCCGGAAAGGTTGTCTGAGACAGGCGAGCACACACACACACACACACACACACACACACACACACACGTGTGTCTAATTTAGCATAATTTGTAAAACCAGCATGTATGTGGACCACAAAGGCACCTCCAAACATGCGCTGTGATAAATGCAACAATTGCTTCCGTGTCAATGCTGCTGATAAAGGCAATAACTATCCGATTAGCTCCTTTTAAAGTCTAAATCATCTTTACAGTGCAATAACTACATGCCTGCCTCAACTCTTTTAACACTTCAACTGGGAGAAGGTCAGCAGTTAAATTGGAGGAGATGGAGCTTGTTCAGATGACAAATGGCGGATGACATTAAGCAAAGGATGACAAGCACCGGCCATCAAGGCCACTCGCTTCCCTTGATCTTTCACAGGCAAGTAGCCGGCCTGTCCTTTGGAGGGTGATAAAAGGCACACCTGATTAGTCTGTTTGGTGGGACAATAAAAAACAGGCTTAATTAATAACGGCCTCTATCCAACAAACAGAGGTAGACCAACACAGTGAGGTGTTTCGTTCTGCCCGATGAGCTCCATAAGTATCATGCCCACCTCTTCAGTAAAAAGAACCATTAACATTTCCACCCGGGAAAAAATAACAGGGGCAGTGTGACACCGGGCCACAGGAGTAAGGACGAAAGCGATCCAGTTTAGCTGCCGTATATGTCAAAAGCTACCAAGAGGGCAGATATTTATATCTACACTTTGCACTGTGGAAAAAAAAAAAAACCTTTATGGCCACAAACCGTGAAATTATGTTAAGGAATGCAATTACGTTGGTCGACATCAAGGCGCAGTCAGATTATGTGATAAAAATCTGACTTCGGTTGGAAATAGGAGTCCATCTCTCGCTGCAGAAGGGACTTCAATCCCCGACTGAATGTTTGATGAGGTGCTTGGCAGCCCCGCGGGGATCTCCTCTGCCTGACTGCTGAAACCCTGACAGGACCTGCAGGTCAGAAAGGTCTAAAAACCGCTCTGCCCTCTGGTGCAAGACAAACACAGTGTTTACGCTGTTAAGCTGCTCACTGTTTGTTTTTTCTCCTCACATTTCCCGACCATGTGAACTATAAAGTTAACACGGGCAAAACAAAGTTGGGTTTTTTTTTTCTTGCTGAAGGGAGCGACTAAACACAGTGTCTGTGCAGGACAAATGATCATATTTCTTTATGTTGTGCTGACTGATTGCGTTTTTCTTTGCTCTCTGTGGGTGGTTCGGTGAGTGACTCACTCTGGGTGAAGCGTGGAGGGTTGTCGTTGACGTCCGTCAGCTTGACGGTGACAGTGGTGGTCCCGGATAATCCTCCCAGGTGTCCGCCCATGTCTTTGGCCTGGAGCACCACGAGGAACTGGTCCTGGGTCTCCCTGTCCATGTCGGGCACAGCCGTGCGCAAAACACCTGGAGAACAAACAGGCGCTAGCATCAAGGTCCCCATGGATTTTTTGGGGGAAACAGAATTGGAAAAAGCAGTGTGAAGCCAGCATAACACATCTGTAATAGACTAAAAAGGTTTTGCTAGCTCCGTTTTAACCCAGCGCTTCCACATAGAACGCTCACATTTCTTTTAAACAGCCAGCAGAGTTATCACACCTTTTGCATCATGTGTTTATCACTCTGTCAAACTTCAGCTGCGGCTAATTACCATGTTAATGGTTAACAATCACTCATTTAGCTTTTGTGGATCAGCAACAAGTCATTTGAAAGACTATTAACACGTGTTATGATCAGGCTTGATGGATTAATGGAACGTACCCCTTCTGTGTTAACGACTCAGGCAGGGAAAGCTGAAGATAAAAACAGCAAATATCGCTGGTTTGAAAAACATATCCCACAAAGGTGGGTACCGAAAAACTCTAATGGACACTCTGACCTTTTATTAATTACTAATTAACATTTATAACGCCGCATTTGATGGCCCATTATGATCCGAGAAAGTCATGACCCTCTATTTAAGACTTCATCAGGACTGCAGTTACACGTGTTAGTGAGTCATTAATAAGATTTTGTGCGTTTCTTGGTTTCCAAGCCATGTAGCCTGCAGCTATAAATGTTAATAATGTTTTTAATGGGCTTGGGCCCAGATGCTCTGGAGCTCTTTCTTATAAACTTTATTAACAGCCCGTCGGAGACATGTTAAACTTGTTAGACAGATCAATTAAGCCGTTTATCATTTGGGCCAGTGTGCTGCTCCTTGTTTCAGATTCATCAGTATATCGTTCCTGCCAGATGTCTGGGCTTCGTCATTTTTGCTAAATAAATCACTAAGCACCTGAATTATACACAATAAAACCCTCTGTTCAGTACATACCTTGGTTCACTTTTTAAAAAGTGATCCCCTTTATTAGAATGTGCATGAGAAAATGAATTAGTTACAGCTAATAAAGCCCTGTGTAAATAAGCGCCTCATTACAAAGCGCCTTTGCTCTGAGGTAATGGGGTTATATACATAGTAAAAACAGGACTATACTTGTGTGCTTCACTTTTGTAATAACAGCAGCTCTAAGAGAGCTGGGAAATAGAACTGCCTGTGCTGTTTGTAGCTCTTCGCTGCTGCTTTTTTATCGGTGCTTTCACTCTGTTTGACAATCAAAGGTCTACTTTAAGATCGGTTGTTTTTTTCAAGGTCCCTCAAAGCACAATATCAAAGTTCACTATCATCAGGCCTGAAGATGTTCCTGACATTTTGACACCTTTTCTAACATTTTGGAGTCTTTTGACAGGGCCAATTCTTAACATGAACTGCACTGTGAGCTTTATCATCTCTAAACCGAATAAGAACACACACACACAGCGCATTTAACAGTTTTTTTGCCTGAAAATGTTCTAATCAACTTAATAAATTTATAATTCTGTGACATATAGCTGAAAAATTCAAAAGACTGCTCCAAAAACTTTCTCTTTAATTCTTAACCCATTCGAAACTTAAGTTTCAATTATTTTTTTACAGTATCCAATAAACATGATGTCCCACTGAAATATAAAACATCCACTGCATCTGAAACAGAACCTTTAATGACATCTATAAGAAGATGTTCAGAGTGCAATAGTCTGAATAAGACATAAACTGAGCCTTCCTGATACATAATGTTTCACAAACCACTGAGAGCAAACCCTTCGCATCACTGTGAGCTTCACGCTCTGCAGGGTTTAGATCACAGTAAGGTTTTTTCTGATCAAATAAAGCTGGTGGTTGTTTTTTTTTTTTTTGCAATTTACATCTCAGACAATAGTTTTTGCTGGGGCAGGTTGGAGGAACTTGGATGGAAATGTTCTTTCCATTGTCCGTGTGCTTGTTGCTGGTAATGAGACACAACTTTATCGATGGGACTATCAACCCGACCATGTGTGGGGCTATTTTTCTGAGTGGCATCACAGATGGTACGTGAACGTTGGCAGACTCGTGGCGGATCGATAACAGACAGTGGTTTGCTCCCTACAGCCACCTATACAGTAATTCTCCCTTGGAATCAGTGTACAGAGTCCAGATGCTGACAGTGCAGAGAGGCACTTTAATAGTGATTGCGATGTTATATTGTGTATAGTTTTATAATTTAACAATTTGGCTTGATTTTCCCATCCCTCTGCTGCTCCGTTGTCTGGGCCACCATAAACCATAAAGCTCATCTGGAGACATTAAAACGCTCCAGTAATAAATGACCTGTATTCGTGTTATTGTCTGATATGAGATGGTAATGTTTTACAGCGGTGTTCAAATGTTAGCAAATGTTAGCAATTGCTGTCTGGTGAATGACAAAAACATACTTGCATTTTTAGAAAAATGTATGTATATATGTATATACATACACACATCAATATAATCTAAATAAATATAGCGAGAGAGAGAAATTCTTGTTTTTCCTGGTTCCATCAATGCCTTAAAGGCTCGGAATAATAATCCTGATGTATCATGTCCTCTAACGTCTACATTTTTACGCTTCTCATCATCTAAACTTTAGCTTGTGCATTCATTTCTTTTCGTTAAACTCCCTTTCCATTTGCTGCTCTGCCTCTTGCTCCAGCACTGCTGAGCTGTGTAAAGGGGGCACGGACCCCGTCCACTGCGACAGCCCTCTGTGTTATCGTTGTGTATTTACAGGCGTGTTTTTAAAGCCTCCCTCTGGTGCATTTGTCACTTTAGGTTACGGAACTTTAATATCCCGTTGAGGGTACACAGAAACCCAGTCAAAGAGACACACGCTTGTATAAACATAGATATGTGATGAGGCCTGGGCGGGAGGAGATAAATCCACTCTCGAGGTTTTGGAGACATCTGACAAAGCGTGAACAGTCGTTCGCAACCCGTTCGCCATCAATCGTCTGAGTGTAAACGTTCTCATTCCCCTGCAAACGTTTGGATGCTGCAAATCAAGTTCTGCCTGTGCAGGGCCCCGTATTGCTAGGCGGCTCAAGGTGAGATCTATTAAATGCGCGCTCTTCTAAATGCTAATAGACAAGCAAAAATGAGTCTGGTTTTCAACTGAAATAATGAAAAACATTTACTTATGAGCTCATCTAAATGTTTTGAATCGGCTCTCTGGAGACGGCGACGCAGAGATGTGACTGAAAAAGAGAGCGGCAGGCATGTTTGGAATGCTAACGCTTCCCTAATAGCGCCGTGTGATGGCTCAGACACACGGAGGAATGGGGTTTAGATTCCTCAGTTAGCGTTTCCGAAAAAAGCACAACAATTCTCACGTGCCAGAGGGATCAGTTTCCAAACAGAATTTGAGCTAAGCTAGTGTTGGCCACCTGTGACCTATGTGGGCAGAATGAGAGCTCTGATTCAAATATGTAAGAAACCTCATTGTGAGCTAAATGTTGAGAGTTTTTCTGCAGTCTATCTATCATTTGGAACTCCGTCTCTCCGTCAACTGAAGTATGACTTCCCTTCCAGGTACAGCGCTAAAGAAGCAATCATCATAAAGTGAAAATAGATAAATAAAGCAGCCTCTCCTCCTCAATAAAACCTCTTTGTCCTCAGGTGACATGTGGCACAGAGACATATGAGAGCGCGCACACACACACAAGAGCCCGCAGTAATCTGACCCGCACACACCTGGCCTGACACGGATCTTTAAAGGTCTCATTTGTCTCTGGCTTCATGCAGAAATAATATTGGGCTGTTTCTGTGTTTTGCTCTGCACGGACAGACCTTGGCAGCATCAATACATTCCTGCCATCTCATTCCGAAAGGGGAGGAAGAGCGCGGGGAGAGAGGAGCTCGTTTGGTGTGTGTATGCGTGAAGTCCAGCTTTTGTTGGCTAGCTAAAGGTGTGATTCAATCTTAAGTCAAAGCAGAGTGAAGAAAACTTTGTGAAGGATGAGATGAGAATCCACTCAAAGACAGAATTATGTTCCGATTTTCATAGTAAAACTAGCCAGTAAAAACACAGAAAGGGTATTAAGATCCTTTAAGTTTACTCTGGAAGCACAGCATCTATGTTGAAAACTAGATTTACACATACGAATACAAGTAAAGAAGAAAGAGCCCAGACAGTCTGTAATCCTGGATACATTATGACCAAATATCTGCTTTAAAATGTCCCGTTATATGACCAAATATCAGCTTTAAAATGTCCCTCTATATGACCAAATATCTGCCTTAATATGTCCCATTATATGACCAAATATCTGCCTTAAAATGTCCC
>CAJRST010007779.1:16018058-16041054 GCA_907169785.1 Menidia menidia | reverse complement strand
GGGGGGGGGGGTGAGGAAAAAAGACAAATTGACACGGGACAAAGGAAAGAAAGGGGGGAGATAGATAAGTACTGGTGAATAAAATGAAGAAAAAGCAGAGAAACAAAAGCAGAGCTGGAGCAACAGCAGACAACAGCATGTTTTAAGAGCATAAGAAAGCCCTTTTTTTCAATCTCTCTCCAGCAGCAGTGTGACAAAAGCTTCATTACGAACTCATCCTCGTCCTCCTCTCTCCTGCCACTCACCTCCCCCCCCCCCCCCCCCCCCCCACCCCCTCGATTCTCTCTGTCTCACTTCATTTCTCTTCATCTTCGTCTCCAATTCCCCTCTCGCTCCCCTCTCTCAATCAGAGCGTCTGCCTCCCGTTCCCCCTTAAATCTCCTTTCTACGGATCGCCGGGTGTCAATTTGGAAGGACTTTTCTTTCTTTTTTTTTTAAGATCGTCAGCAAAAAATAAGAATATATGAATGCGTGATGGAGCGAAGGTGCGTTTCATTTGCGGCGTGTTTGCGGAGGTCCGCATTTGCACAGAAGTGCGGGCGGAAGTAATCCCAGCGGACTTCCATCAGACTAGACTAGGAAAAGCCAACAGCTGGTAGCTGGTGAGGAAGGAAGGAGGAGGAGGAGGAGGGTTCTGCGAACATGTGTGTGTCTACATGCATCTGTGTGTGTGTGTGTGTAGTGGCTGGGGGGGTGTGAGGGAGTTGGAACTTGGGGCACGAGCTCAATCGATTACCGTTCCGATCCCCTGCAGGTATTTGAGAATCACAGATGGTAGACGAAAAAAAAACGAAACACAAAACGGAGGCCTCCGTTTGTTCCACGGCTAAAGATTTAACACAGAACGACATGAGACGAGCTTCAGAAACATGCTGCTCAATTAGTGAACCCCATCCTTTGAGGCTCTTGTTTCTTCTGTAGTTTGGGTCGCTTGTTATGCTTAAGATGCTAGGAGTTATTGAGAGTACTACAAAGGCACGATTCATCTTCTCATGAGAGGAAGATTTTTCTTACCAGGAAGGAAAAAAAAAGTGGCACCAAAAGCAAAAAGAAATTGATTTTAATTTCCATGAAAAAAGCCTTCTCCCAACCCCCCCACCCCTCCCAAACACACACATTTTCTCAGGATCTTTTCCATTTACCGTGGAAGTTATTAACAGGCTGATTTAAGATAAAACAAACAAACGTTTAGTTCAAAATGGAAACTAAAGCACGGGAAAACATCAAACGCTTCACAATCTGGGCATTTGAGCACTGATGAAAAATCTGTGCTCGTTTTGAGTCTGATGACAGGGAAATGACTTGAAAAAGCTGGCAAGGGGGCAACAAAGCGCTTGGAAAGTAAGTGGCAGGGAAAAAAAGCACAGGAGGAACATATTGCAAATGATTAAGTTAATTGGCAATTGGGCAATAACTCTGACTGGGTGTACATCTACAAATTGTAGAGTCATTTGTAGTGAATCAAAAGATGTGGAGATCCCTGACATCTAGCACAGCTGAAATTACACAGTTATCATCATGTTCTGGATCTTTAGGCGAGGCCGCAAAAAAAACAAGCATTGGGGGAAAAACCCTGTATGGGCTTAGGAATGTCTCTGGAAATCAATGTCCATCAACAGAGATCGATTTGAAACGCATCGCACCACAGCGGATGGAGGTTTTTTTTTTTTCCAAACTTCACTGCGAACAGTTCGTTTCTTCGTATCTCCCCTGTGAGATCATTATCCCTAATTTTAGTTTTGATTCCAGAACTGTCTCACCGGGGTAAGAAAAGTATCTTGGTTTATAGCTAAATACAGCGTTCTCCACTTCTGCATTCTCCTGACAAGGTGTCAGCCCGGGCTTCATTTCTTTTCCGGGCTCTGATGAAACATTTCTGTGGTTTGTAGAATCCCAGAAAACCATAAATTCACAATGGTCAACAGACAAAATTAGGTTTATGTAAATAACCTGGCTGAGACTGGATTACAGCTATGATATGCTCCAAAACAAGCTATACTATGGAGCTGTTTGTTCAAAATATAAAGGATAAACGCTTATTTTTCTGTTGAACCAGTCATTATATTTGAAAATCAGAATATTTAAACTCCATCTTTATTGGCAGTTACTAAATTTAGTTAAGCAGCAGAGCTGTGGGCTCAAAGCCACAAATCAAGGGATCAAATTTGGGTGAAAGTGGTTGTACAGTACGTTTCCAGGGGACGTTGACGTCCTCTGAAGAGTCCCAAACTCCGTAGTGCATTCTGACTGAGGGCTTGAGCTCTGAATGTGCTGCCCATCTGCTCTGCTGTGAAACAATAAACTGCCCAAAGGAAATACCGAGGCAACTAACTGCTACAAAATTGTTCAAACAAGTTGCGGAGAGCTGTGAGACACTGTGTAATGTCTTTGCGAACAAGAAAATTATAATTAGATTGAAGGATTGCATCCATAATATCTTATTTTTCTTTCCAGCTTTAAGCTTGGATTATGAAAAGATCTCTGATAGCGCCGGCGAAATTATCCCACGACAGAAAACATTGATTTTATGTTTTTCTAATTGCAAAAGAGAAAAATCACATGCAGGACTTCATTATGTAGGACTTAAAGTGCATAATTTGTGCACAAAACAGGAGACGGTGACAGATTTTAACACCAAGAATAAAATCTAATGGAGATCTTTTTCATTTTTTATGGCGAATTTTTAAGTTTGTGAAATCCTGACAATTAAACTCAAACCCTGCATCACGTTTTATCTCTTAAAAGCTTACTGAGTTTTGTGAGTTGTAATCCAGAGAGTCTGATTGCACGGCTAAAACATAAAATCTCTCACATGGTCCTTTACCTCGTGTTTTTACAAGTTCCTGTAAAAGCAACTGTTTTCAAAAGACGGCTCATCTTTTTTCCCATAGAAATTCATACATATGCATCAGTGTGTAAAATCCAAAACGGCGGAGGCTCTGAGCAGTTAAAGTAATGATATACGGTTTGACAGGGAGCAGCAGTTACCGCTCCGACTCAAAGACCCAGCAAAGCAAGTTTTTCTCTCATTTTTCTTCTGAGGCTGTGCAAAACATTGAGGTGCTGCAGCTAATTATCGGAAGTAATACCGTGGAGGAGAAAGGTTCGGACAGATGGTTGCTTATTCATTTAACAAAGCAAGCTGTGCTGTTTCTCCTTATCTATATGCTTGCTAGGGCTAAACTTTTAAGAGTGCTTATTGCAAAACGTTACAGGAAAAAAAGAGAAGACACCAAAAAACACACAAAAAGTGCACGGCAGCCCAAAGATCTCTCAGGAAAAACAAATCTGTAACGACGTCAACCTGCAGTTATGACACTCCACCGTTAGCTCCACGCTGTGTTGGAGATCGATTTTTGAAAGAATTAGGCCTTTTTGGCTTTTTTTTCCCGTTTGATTTCAGTTCTCCTCAGCATGACTGACAGTGAGCTGTCGGTTGTGTCGCAGACCTGTGAAAAAAAATCTATCAATGGATCAGTGGGAATCGTGTTTCCATTGATGCTGAACCGAGCCGAAGCCGATTAATATTCACGACTAATCCAGAGTGACCGTTAACTAAACAGAAATTGAACATACGTTTTGCTGAATACTAGATATCAGTGGGTGTAAATAGATTTGTTTAATCATCGTTATCGACACCAATTCACAATAAAAGCCACATGCCATTTTGCTCCTTTCTCCTCCACTTTTTCGGCTCTTTTGGTGAGAACTCCAGTGAGAGCTCTTTTACGATCACACAAAAAATGTACCATGTTTTTATATGTTCCGCATGTGTTTGATCTACTCTATATGCTCTGTGTCTTCCATTTCCACACAACTGCAGAGATCAAAGATCTTTTAAATTCAAATGAGAATTTCCCAGAGCCAATTTCACCTAAAGCTGAAAGACAGCCAATTGTGATCGTCTGACTGAGATTTAAGGTACAGGAGCGCACGAGGGGCGAGAGACGCTCGTCCTTCGACGGTAATTAAAAGCTAATCAGACTTTGGGTTCACACACCATGGCTTTGAGGTTGATGCAACAAGTTTAAAGCAGAAGAAAGCTCATTTGTATGCACCCCTTTCAAACCGTGCTATGCAGCCAGTCAAATTTCCCAAAGATCAAATATTCCCACTGCCACTCATCCTGCTGGAATACATGTTCTTATTATAAGATGTCGTCCTCTGAGCACAAATCCAGGAATCCCTGGTTCGGATGAATGAGAATACTGGGTTAAAATGTCAATACCCAAGGTTAAATATCATCTTTGAGTCATTCCCCCAGATTACAGATCCGATACACATCTGGAAATATCTCTACACCCAATCGCGCAAAGTCAACACCACGTTTTTTAGACGTGCGTTTGGAGTCTGGCTGAGTTCCAGCGCCCTTTGCTTCATATAAGACAAACTCTCCACTGAATGTCTGATGTAACCGGTCTGTGATAGGATCCCCTCCACGTTGCTATCTCCTCCTTCATGCATGCTGCAAAGTGCCTCAGTAAATATTAAATCGCCGGGTAAATATTGAATCCATGATTGACTGAACAAGTCAATCTGAAGATTGAGCTGCTGTGAGTAAGAGCGGCTCATAAGGCGGCTGATAGGATTACTAAACACCACCCGCCCCTCTCCTCGGACCCTGCCCCGATAGGCCGCTGCCAGGGTCATTATTCTAATCTGAATTAAACAATTCAGCACACCAGGGACCTTGATGTTTTAGAAAAGTCCTCTCAGAGGCAGATGGAGTGGACCAAATTAGCTGAACTTTTCTAAACTAACCGGTTCGGGGCGGAATTGTTCGGAGCCGTAGCGGCTTTCCGACAAATTCAAAAAGTTGTTCTGAAAGCAATTCTGCAGGCTTTGAAAGGCAGCGGCGCCGCACAAAGTGGAGCTCCTTTCAAAGGGGCTGAGGGAGTTTAAAAAGAGATTAGAGTGCTTTTTTTGTACGTAAAAAAAATGTTTGGCGCAGGCACTTTGGTGTCATGACATGAATTACAATGTCAGACGGTTATCATCAACACCAACCTCTCCCAGCTGTGTGGGTGTGTGATCCCCGTCACCTCTGGTTCCACGGCCGCTCTATGGACGAATGTGGGGAAAATCTCAGGTGGTTTGTGGCAAAATCCACTGTGTTAAACTATCTCACCACTAAAAGTGGTAAATAATTAAAAAAATCATTGTTTGTTTCTTAAACCAGATCTCTAATTTACTCATTTGCTCGTTCATTCTGCTTTGGCGTGCTAGTGGCGTGTTTCTCAGCTGTTGAGAAATGGGTCCGATTGGTCCTACCTAATAGAGCTGATGCAGTACTGCAGCGATTTGTGTTTTTCAGTAATGAAGCACTGCCGCACAGAAAAGAAAAACAACAAAAAAAAGACGAACAGCCCTAAAACAAGGTTTGACATTCTGAGCACGCAGGTGCAAATCCCAGTCTCAGGCATAAAGGCTTGCTCAGAAGTGATGCCAAATTGGAGTAAGACTCCAATTGGGTTGGGCTTTCATCAACAGTGACAAGGTCACTACCATGATAGGGACGATTCATTGTAGCGAGAAAGATGCTAGCTGAATGCAAACCTTGTGATATATTTGGTCCATATTGGTCCAAAATCAAAAGTCCTCATGTTGCCCTTCACGTGATTGGTCAACGTCCGTTTTATCCCAAGTTTCGAAGAATTGTTTCCATATCAGCAACCACTTATGCTAAACCACACATTTCGTAGTTTATCTTGCTTCATTTTTTCCTTTGCCCCCTTTAGCCAGCTATTTTAAAGCAAGTGAATTTGACACATTCAAACAGAAGTTTCCAAAGCCATGCGGGGAAATCTTAACAATCCTCTTCCTTCTGCCAAAAGTGAATGTGATTGGCATAGACATTGAATAACCATGTTCCCTAAAGTATGAGTTACGCATTCCGTTTCAGTGGTGAGGAGTTAACAAACTGTACATGGGCTCTGTGGTAGTGTCAGAAAGTGAAGGCTTTCTGCAGAGCCACTCAGTCAGTTCAGTTCTGATGATTTCAAACCTCGATGTGTCAGTGGTGTCAGGGTTGTTAGACAATTTACCAAAACAAAAACCCAAAAGCAGACGCTTCTGATCCTTTATATGTGACCCAATGACTTAGTAACTTGCACACAATGACAGAAATAACCTGACGTTGTTTTTTACCATCAAAACAGGCTGTAACCTATAATGATTTCATTTCTTTTTCCAGGTTGTTTGATTCAAAATGTGGTAGAGACTTGTGTCTTTGCCCAAAGAGAACCCATTGTTATGTTTACTTTGAATTTAAGTCTTGAATCACAGTATTGTTTGCGCAGTCTGTCAGTTTGTTTCCACAATACTGTTTTGAAATCTCCAATGATCTCCTCATATTTCCACAGTTCATTCTGGAGGAGTACGGCCATGGTACCTGAAGCTCATTCAGATTCATGATTTTATGCTTCATACTGCATTCAGTTCAGTTATTCTGGAAGGGAACACTGTGCTTCATATAAAAAAAAGGGGCTGGAATTCAAAATCAGTTCTCTGGAGAGTTTTTGAGCTCAAATAAATGAGGTATCCATGTTGGACTCTTGATGGATTTAGAGGTGTTTGTCCTGAAAATCCCCGCTTAATTCCAACAGTGGACGCTTGAATTAATTCATTCCGAGCACTATGCCAGTTCTGCCACCCTGCGCCTCACAAAAGCCACTCTGGCAAGAACTGCTTCCAGATGCAAACAGGAGATGAGCGTGACCCGAAACGTCTCATCCCGGTCTCCAGAGTAACGAGGGGAAAACAATTATGCCGAATTCAAACATTATAACAGGTGAAGGGTGGATTACTCTCAACTGGAGGGGAAAAGGTTTCAGTTTCCGGACGTTGCACCAGCGCCTCGTCTTGTTAAAGATTATGGCGATGTCCAAAAGAGCTGAGAGGAAAATCCAGGCTGCAGAAACACACAGTCCCACAGCAGCACGGCAGAGCTCACTGATCAAATATGAACAGACAGAATCCCTAATAAGCAGATAAAGTTTTTAATGTAGTAGCACAAAGCGTTTCTGTTTGTGCCCTTCTTTGTGCATATTCTATTATTCCCACGTGATTAAATCAATTGTATCCAGCACCCACAAACACGCAGACCAAGGACGTGAACACCCAAATAAAAACAATGGCCTCTTAAAATCATTTTGGTTATTACGTAATTTATGTGCTCCCCAAAATAATAATAGCAGCAATGCTATCATTACTGTAACCCACACTGTTGAGCTGTGTGTAATCAAGAGGTGCACGTCCGTTAAATTAGTGACTCCAGACTGAGCATGTGTTCCACTGTGTTCCTGCTGTTGTTTTGTGGCTAAAAGTGCTTAATCAACTACAGGAGAAGGCTTCATGCATCCTGCACGCAGCTCTGGTGACAGTGTTATTAAAAATGTGCTATTAATGTTACTTATTACAGATTCGGCCGGCATTCTTTTTCACGCGAATCCCCGTTTCCATTTTGTTTTCGGACTCTATGCGAGTTCTCCCTTCCAACGACTCAAGATATGAAATGTTGTGTGTGGCACAGACTTGAGAAAACAGATTCAATTTCATGCCAAAAAGAGGAGCAAAATTGAAGAGTACGTGCATCTGAAAGGTCGGGAGATGGTTGGAAATGTTGTGCAATGCTTTCCAACTCCAGATTCGTTTTGTGTTCTATACGTTCAGCTTTAAGGTTGCATATCTGAGTGGAATTTTTGGACTAAATATTTTCTGAAGCTGTCAAACAAGTTGCTACGAAGCACATGTCCTATATATTCCACTTTGAATGCTAACAGAAGCTTCATGGATGTGAAGCTCATTGCTTCATTCCTCCACACCTGTTGTTCTGAGTGACAAAATCTTTTACTTTTTGGGTTCGAAAAGTAATATAACCTCCATCAAGCGTAGAAACAGGTGTCAGATCTCAATTTAGAAATTGATGCAAGTAAGGAAAACGAAAATGCCTTCGCTGTCATCGCAGAATGACACAATTCATCTTTTTTTTTTAACTGCTGCTTTGGCACACTGTCAATTAATATGCAAGATTCTATTTTTAGAAGTTACATTAGGCAGTCTGATGTTATTTGCAGGCTCAAGCCTCTTTAGTTTGTAATAAACTTCCCATCAGTTATACGTTATTGGACCACAAAGAAAAGCTCCTGGCCATTCATTCCATTCATAGATTTCACTGCGTCAATTTAAAAAAAAAGATGTATATACAAATATTAAGTAGTGTAAATAGAATCCTGGAAGGCTGTAATGTTTATTTCAACAATAATGTGTTTTTTTTCTTAGTCAAATATGAGTGCATGTTCATTTAAATCAATTTTCAGTGGATCAAAACTCACTGGCTGCTAATAATAAACTCTTTGTGGTTTTCTGTTGTCTTTCTGTGGGCATTTCTGTGCAGACCACCACTGTAAAGCTGTTGAATAAAGTGCTGTCAGACGACTCAACCCTCTCAGACAGAAATAATAAAACATACTGTCTAGCTGTGCTCAAGTGCAACATCCATCATGTTGAGGCCTGACAGCAGTCACTGGCTGGCACTTTATTTTGATTAAACAGCAAACTAATAAAATGCTACAGCCTTATTTCTGTGTACAGAATGTAACTTAAATAGCCCACTATGTCAAGGTAAGTTGTTCTCCCTGACACTGAGACTGTTTATCATTTGATTTTTCTCTCATTATTCCCGGAGGAGAGAGGACATGAAAGATGAAAGATCCCACAAAGATCCAAACAAAACTGAGGCCAAAAGAGCAAGCGGGGATCCCTCGCAATTTCTCACATGGTAATTACTTTGCCTTGTAGTGAGCAGTCCTTAGCTGCTCTGACAATAATAAAGGTGCCTGATGGCGTCTGAAGGATAAATATAATAATCACTCTGTCATGTAAAATCTAATAATTCACTGCTGTTTGGATAGTAGATGGCACTCTACAAGCAGCGGAAACCGCCGGAGAGATGCAACAAACTGTGTAGCTGTACTCAGTTTATGTTAGTTCTACAGTAAATGGCTGATCCTTTTTCTGAGGAGTTTACGGTTTGGATCCCAAAATTGACTTTGAAATTTGACATAAGAAACAACACGATTTAGTTTTGATATTCATTTTTAAAGTAAAATTGGTGGCAAAACTGATATCTTATAATAATATCTTATATAAATCATAAAAATCTTATATAATCTTATAGAAATTGATACAATTCAGTGAAAGCTGAAGCTCTCAGAGAGTCAAACTAATTACTATTTAGCTTTTAAATCTCTAAATACTCATGATGTGAAAAAGATGAATCTTTTGACTTCAAAGTCATTAAATTATCTACGTCAAAAGTGACAAAAGAGCAACTTCTCTGGGTTTTGGCCTTCGACAAACATAGAATCTGTGAAGGGCAGATTTAGAATCGCTGTGCTACAACTTTAACCTTGATTTGCAAATATGGCCGCCCCATAAATCCATGCTGGGAAGCCATTAAAACTGGTTAGCCACTTAGAGTTTGCCAGCAAAATAATTACACTGTAAGTGTGTGTTGTGCTCATTTACAGTCGAAGCCTTGAGTCAGAGTTCCTTTGGCGTGTGGCACTTGCTGACAGAAGTGAGCGGGCTAAATCTGGTAACTGCGAGTTTGTGAGTCTCACGCATGAATAGGTGATGTCATGCATTGTCAAACTGAATCGTGGATCCTTTTGCTTTGATTTATTAATGCTGATTGCGGCGGAAAGTTGAGAAAGGTCAAACTTTTAAAATGGCAGCTCGGGCTGGAGCTAATCGTTTGTGACTGATTGTTGCTACAGGTCCAAACTTCAGTGATCAAGAGTTAATGCATTGTGTCTCTGTGAATATTGCCTCAGAGCGCGGCCACAGCTCATGAGAAGATCTGCATTCATTTATTTAAATTTATTATCATCCATATATAAAATTAGATCAACCTTTTCACTCTTTATTTGTCAGTACTATATATGATGTTCCCTTCTCTACCCTCGTCCTTCAAAACCTCAGATTCCCTTTGAGGTCCCATGAGCTCTGGATTAGGGTTGTCAAAAGTATCGATGCTCGAAAAAGTATCGATACTAAAATGTTGTATTCGGATACGATACTCATTTTCAAAAGTATCGATACCACCCCCCTTCTCTCTGATTTATTTATGTATTTATTTACGTTGTTTATGATCATTAACAAGACGTTAGCCTTGCTAGCTGCGGCTAATGGCTAATAATAACATACTACCATTGGTCAAGTACATATCCAACTCCGCCCACATCCAAATCGGACGTTTTGATTAGGTCACCAATAGGAAGATCCCAGGCAAGAAAATCCTAATTGCTTCATGGCAATATAGACATTAATTTAAAAATAGTGAAAGTTATCTAGCAAACACTGAATTAAACTCTATCCATAATATTATGTTAAAATAGTGGATGTTAAATAGGTTTGTACAATAAGTCCAAACAAGTTTAACCGAAAAATATTAATTTCTCACTATTATGAAGGCTGGAGGGATAGGGTTAGGCTTAGGGTTAGGGTCATTAATGTGTGCCACCAGTCACGATAACATCAGTAACAGGTCAGTTTGAAATGAAAGACACAATTCAGTTCAATTTTAGGGTCTTTGTTTTTATCCTTGTGGTATCGAAAATGGTATCGAGTATTTTCCTGAGTATTGGTATCGAGTTGAAAATTTTAGTATCGTGACAACCCTACTCTGGATTTACATGCCCCCCCGGCCCCCACCCCGTTTCCAGTACCTATATTTGCCATCTCGGGCACGGCGGCACTGTAGGGGCCTTCCTCAAAGACGGGAGGGTTGTCGTTGATGTCCTGCACCCGGATTATGAACTGCGACGAGGGTTCCAGGGCCCGGTCCGTCTGCCTGTCGGTCGCCGTGGCGATCAGCCGGTACTCGTCCTTCTCCTCCCGGTCGAGCGGCTTAGTGACGTGGATGTTGCCCGTTTTCTCGTCTATCACGAAGACCGAGCCCGCCCCCTCGCCTCGCAGGACGTACTTAGTTCGCCCGTCATTCCTGTCCATGTCAGTGTGGAGCTAGGTGCGAGGAAAAGAGAGAGAGAGAGAGAGAGAGAGAAGGATGGCGGGGCCCGGCGGAGCAAAGATTAAGGCGATGGAAAAGTGCAAATGGAAAGGGGATGATGTGAGGCAGGGACAGGGAGGAATGCAGAGAGGGGGAAAAGAAAGACAAGAGAATAAACGCCAGTTAAAAATTGAAGTTGTTTTTTTGTTTTTTTCTCCAAGTCAGGCAGTGAAGACAAAACAAGCTGATTATCCTCTGCATGCCTCGAGGATTTAATGAAATTAAAGGGGAAACAGACAAAAGAAATGAGCACCTACACATGTTACAACAGCTCTCTCTCACACACACACACACACATAACACTCGTTCTGTGCTTTGTTTTTTTTTATTTCCACCGTACTGTATGAGCACTTATGGACCCGGGGCTCCGTAAGCTGTAAGAAATCCAGAGCACATGGTCCCCTTCTCACACTGAAATCCCTCAGTCAGTCCCCAGCAGCTGTGGGGAGTGAGAGCTTCATTTTGCAGTGCTCTTGCTATTTGAAGAAGGGACCTAATCAAAGGAATAATGAACAGTGGGGCAATCAATTATTCCCATCCTAATAGGCGCGTATGCAGAGGGGCCGGGGTTTGTGAGGCGGTAGGACACCTGGTATCGATCATCGCCCTGCGCTGCCTTTTATTGGATCAGCCTCTGGCAGAACCGCCGCCATACTGTCACGCAGGGAAAGGTAATATCAGAGAAGGTCCTCTGTCCCCCCCGACCAGAGGAGCACATCGAGATTCAATCTCATTACCCCCACACCTACGTGGATCGAATAGTAACCGTGACCAAAAAAGAGAGCGCTAAATTAGGCGCCACTCACAAGAAAAGTGTGACATTGTGACTTTGGATGTGGAGACAGGGGAGAGCAGCCGGGGGGGGGTTGGGGGCTGGTGGGGGGGGGGGGGATGAGGCTTTGGCTCAGAAAAGCATTGTTGCGTGGCAACAGCTAAGCACGTTTCGGTAAACGAAACGAGAACCGATACTGTGAATCGAAATGTTCGTTTACTTTGAGGATTGCTCCTTTTTTTCACGGGGGGAGAGTGGCACGGATGTGCCGGCGTCCTGGGGGGGGGTAAATGGCTGTTGACAGTGCTGTTTGTGGCTAAGGAAGCAGTCGTGGCTCTAGACTGCAACAGAAAAGTATCTGAGCCTTTCAAAATGTAAATAACAACTCACTTTTGGGAAGATCCTTTTTACGAAATTCAAATGCGAAGTAGAAACTGGAAAAGGACATTCACCGGCAAAAAAAAAGAGCTATGTTCAAAGAGTTAGAGGTTGTGTTCTGAGGCTTTTCCAACTTTTCTGGCTCATCTGCAGAGTTAGAATCATATATCATCACTTTAGAAATTAACAAAAGCACAAAAGAAGAGGCATGCAGATAGTTTTGGTGCCTTCATGCAGAAGTAACTTGTTTTATACAGTAGTCTCACAATCCCTCTTGCAAGACATGTCAGTGTGAGTAAGAAGCAGGATTGTTGTAAAATCTCCAGGAGAGCCAGAGCACGCACGTTCACCACGAGCATTTCAGGAGCAGAGGGAATGAGCCACTGGCTTTCAAAGGTACTTTTTCCTAAGTTTAGCCATGTCTCCAAGAATGAGCGTTTTGATTGCGAGGACAAGCTGACATTTTAAGCTTCCCCAAAGACCTGGCAATCTTGGATCAGCGGATGTGGTTTGTTTTTTTCTTGGCCAGCAACACAGTGGGGAAAAGGTTTGGATTCATTTGTTTCACTTCACGGTGACGGCTTCATGAACGAGGCTCAGCATGACAATGGTTTCGGAGGAAGACTAAAGCCAAGTTTCGAGGCTTTTCAGCAGCTAAAAGGGCACAAGTTCTGAATTTAAAGTGAAGACAGAGAGCTCTCCTTTGTTCTAAAATAATTATAGACTATGTGGAGTTCTGAAGCATGCAGAGTTAATGGAGCCGTACCAAAGAACATGACTAGTTTGAGATGATCATACCGTGTCAATTTCTTTAAAAGGGTTCAAGTATATTCAGCGATACTTCAAACAATCGAAAACATGTCCATGCTAGCTGATCTGGTAAAAGTTCCACCACATTCAAAGTTTCAAAAAAGTTATTCAAACCAGAACCACAACTTTACTCATCGGCTTGGGAATTGAATTCATTTTGCCACTGATTGTATTCTTCCCTTCGTGGTCTCTTTACCGACAGGAGACGTGGGAGATTAGCCACGGCTGAATATAATTTACTCATCAGATTCCCCCATTCAGTATCGAAATCTCGAAAGAACCAGTTCTTGCAAAGAGCCAGGCTCAAAGGCAGTGTTACACGCTTACAAACTGCTACATCTTATGACACAAAAGCTCAGGTTACAACAAAAAGTCAAATGTTAATGTCTTTCTTGGTCATAAATGTCCTTAGGTGTTTAAATAAATGTGCTTTCTGCTATCCTGTTTTTTCTTTCTTAGTTTTTTTTTTGTCTAAATACACAATACAGTTACTGGTAAATCTGCATAGCTTTTTCCTTTGTATAAAAAGGATGCTACTGTTGACAGTTTGACACTGGCAGGAGTAAACACGCACAAGTCCTCACGGCTAAAAGAAAACCGGATGACAACATACACTGAAACCTCTGTAATGACTCCTGAGGCCATTCGAGCGTCTGCTCTTCATTCATTCATACCACATGTCCAATTGACATTTGAATAAAAATGTAGCCAAAAAAAAACAAAAAAACTATTTCCATGTCAGTCCCCATTAAGCTCCATGTTGAAACCATATACAAATTATGCATGCTCAGGGTACAAGTCTTCCCCTTGTCAGAATGTAGACCCAGAAAGCTTCCACTGGAGCCATGTATGGACGTGAATCACACCGCCAGGACCGGCTCTAAAACATTCTGCTGACATTTTGTTTCTGCGAAACCGCTGCGAAAATAGGACAAGCCCTTGATATTCCTAGCGAAGTCTCTACCCTCCAGTGGTGTGTGATTACAGTTCTGCGAAATGGGAAGTACGTGTCATTTCAATTCTGTGCCAGCACATGATAATACATCATTAGCTCCAAAGCGGACGTCAAAATCTGGTGAATGAAATTCGGAATTACAAACAAGTCACGGCGTATTTCTCCTGCCATTATTTCCAAGAACAAAAACTAAATACAGAAGCTGTGTGTTAAATCCCAAAGTCCAGCCTTGATGCTTCTATAGGGGAAGCAGCTCCTCTGAAACACATTTGATTAACAGAGTTGTGAGCATTACCATTTTTCTTTGGGCAGCATTTGAGTGTGTGCTAATAATGGCCAAGCCATAGAGGGAAGACAGTGATGGTCATCTCAGAGAAGCAGCTTTTGGTACCTGTCAAACGCATAACTGAGGACGGTTGCTCACAAATGGGGAACATATAGACAGCTGCCAATCATCCGAGAGGTGAGCATCTCTGCTGGTTCACACAGGGTCAAACCGTGCCATGCAATGCTCAGGAAAACCTCCAAAATACCTAAGAGCTACATTTCAGACTCGACACGCGTGTGTTAATAAGCTAAATGTCTAAATTCAGTACAGTACAGTACAGTTAGAAAACGACTGAACAAGGATGACTTGTTTAGCAGGGTTACAGGAGAAAGGAGAAAGATTCTAACCTTTTTCAAATAACATGGAAGCACGGCTTAGGTTTGCAAAGTTACAACTGAAAAAGATAGACTTAAAGAGTTTGAAAGAGTTAAAACGCAGACGGTTTACTTTCTTTCTCCCATGTCTGTATACATCTCCAGTCCTCACCAGTGATGCCTGGGCAGCAATCCCTTCACAGCAGAAACTTTTACCAATGACAGCGGGGGAGTGCAGGAGTAACTAATAACATTAAAGATGTTCACTCGTCCCGCTGAGCTCCGGCAGTGAAGCAGCGAGCCGCCGAGCACCACGCCGGGAATCCAAACTAAAGCCACGACGCATCAGACTCACATTAATGACATTATTTACACCTGTGCTAGCATGCTGCGACCCGCCAAAATTTGTTTAATAAGAAGACGACATCCACACATGGCGGCATTATTTCATGTCATGTGTCGTTCAGCTCCTTTTGTTTTTAGTCAACTGCTCTGTTTACTATCTGTCTTAATGAGATTTTCTTTCTAGAGCCCCGCCCCACCACCAGACTGTCAGTGGAAGGATGCCACTGACTGTTTCTCACTGCCAACAGTCAGGTTGAGGTAGGTTGAGGTTGAGGTTACTGCGTTGAGTCTGGTTTTGATGCTGTGTTTACCTTATTGCTCAGGGAATTGCTCGGTAAAATAGTCCAAAATGACTTCTGTTATCAGGTGGTGCTATATAAATAAAACTGAAATGATTTGAGCTGAAAATGATTTCAGTTCTGCTCTGAGACCTGGTTGTTGACCGTCCATCTGCTTTTGAGCCCAAAAAACAGTCAGGGTTTAATATTTATGGCCCAGTTAAGACCCGGATGGATTCTGTCAAAAACGCAGCACATTGTTACAATTTATCTATTTGGACTTATGAAATCCAAAGCACTATATAAATATATACATATATATATACACATACAGTACATGGGAGTGTATAGAGTTAGAGTGATGACTGATATGTGATTTGATTTTCACAGCATTACATTTTTTTTTCCCTCCAACCCGTTGCTTTTCCTCCATCCCTTGCACACCGATCCGTTGCAGGTTCAGAGGTGTCTGTATTACAGCAGTCTCATTTTAGTTTTTTGTTAAGTGCTTGAATCTTCTCCTCGCAATGAGCTTCGTATCCCTCACATCTTCAGAAGATGCCAACTGGGGCCAGTTGGCCAAAGCATCCGACTGGTCAGGACCACCGCGGCAGCCTGGCTCTTCTTCCTTAACGAAGAGCCATTAACAATCAAAGCCTTAACGGCCCCGCAGCTTAATGAGGGACTTAACGAGATCCTTAATGAAGCCCCGGCCGTCATTACCACAGCGAGTGGCGGCAGCTCTGATTGAAGGCTCCACCAAGAGTCATTCGGAAAGCAAAAAAGAAAGAGCCAAGCCTAAGGAAACCAAAACCATTTAAGGATGACCCCTCACCCTTATCTGTTCCTCCAGGATTAATAGACAAGTATAATCAGGAGAAGCAGGTCACCTTTCATAATGGCCGTGGATCTTTCATAAGGACAGCAGTGCAGCAGATCTGTAATCTTGCTGCCCCCTTTCAGGGAAAAAACAGCTAAACAATATCACATATAACACAACAGGCTATCACCATCCTTCACACTCGCTTATCATGAATAATGTGCCATCTCATACGACCTGCGTTTCATATCCCTCATGATCCGCTATCGTATATATCAAGAGCCAAACAATATGGAGCCACTGGCCGCAAATGCCAGATTTTGTTTTGTCACCTCGGCTCGGAAAAAAGATATAACCCAGATGAGCTGCCATTCCCATTTTCCGTGATGATGTTGTGTACGCAACGCCCAGCCTCTCAAGACTCCAAATCTCCTCAATTATTTATATTATCATAAGGTAATATGCTTATACTCATATACTCAATTTCACATTTGCGCAATAACCATAAATCATGAAGCGAAAAGTGAAAAGTACTCTCTGCCAACCTCTAAATCACTTAAATTACTAATATCCCAACACAGAACGTCACATTTATGCCGCATAATCAATCATAAAAACACCAAGAAAATGTGTTTTTTTCCACAGCTGTGCATTAGCTTAATGAATGTGGATGTTTTCTCCGAAAATTCCGAGTTTGTGTGTCTGTGTGTGTGTCTGTTGTGAACCCAGACGAGGTTACGCTTGCAGGAGAAATAACGATGGGGAAAATCGGCTGGCAGCTCGCGCCAAAATGCCAGCGGGTGAACGCCGGCGGCGCGGGGCACCGCTGAGCCCCGTGATTGGCCGAGGGGTTCAATTCCCTGATCGCATCAGGGGAAAGTTTGCAAGGGCACGCGGGCAGGTGTTAAAATATCTCCCAATCTTCTCGGCGAGCCTGTGGAGGAGGGGGGGGGGGGCTTTTCATGTTCTCCTTTGGTGACTTCAAAAGAGCCAGAGCTTTGGCGGGGGCTGATGCTGAGCTGCGGGATTGGACTGATCCAGCCCCCCCCCCCTCACATCTGCAGAGGGGCGGTGAGCGAGGCGTCGGCCAATCGATTTGGATCAGGTCTCCCAATTCACAGAGAAGTCTGGAAATGAAGAGGCCCTATCAGGGAAAGTGGCAGGAAAATTAATTTGGGACAGGGCCCGTGAGTTCAGAGAGCCCGTTTGAAATGAAACCATGCCTCGTGGCCAGCTTACCTACCGCTATCGTGGCATTAATTTTAACTGAGGGAACGTGTAGCTTGTGTGTGTGTGTTACACTAGCTGAAAGTGTTACCCTCCAGCTTTTCCAGGTGAGTGTGTGAGTGGGTCACACAATCTGCGTAATGACTCCCTCGGTCTCCCTTCGGCCTGGCAGAGCTTCAGTCCAGAGTGGACGAAGGGGGCCAAGGCGTGACTAAGAATATATGTGTGTGTCTGCCCGTGTGCCCAGGCGGCTGACCAGAGACAGAGGAAGTAGCTGAGAGCAGGCCAAGAAGCAGGGAGCGAATAATGGACTAATAAAGCAAAAGCTCAGGCCAGCATCTGCACGGCATCTAGTGATTAAAGTCAACGCCTCAGCGGGCCGGTGTCAGGTCAGCATACCCCGACAGACCAGCATGCCCATAGTCAATACACATGCGCGAAGTGCGAAAAGTAGCGAAAACTTGGAGAAGCCGACGGATCGCCATACCTTTGGTACATAACAAAAGGTATACACGCCTGTTGAGGTAGTTTACAGTGTATTTTTCGTACAAAACTAAAGGGATAATTGCGCGTTGAGGTAGTTTAAAGTGTATTTAGAGAAGGGTCTAGCTGCACCTGCAGCCATCTACAAAACGCATCCCTATACAAAACACACCTCCCGCCCAGCCAATCGTTGATTTTGATTTGGACATTACGTCATCTTGGATACAGATTAATTGAAGTGAATCAAACGTGAGCATGATGCTTACTACCAGCAAGGTTGTAGTTAGCACATAAAAAAGTAATGATAATCTTGTTCAATGTTGGGATTAAAGGAACAGTTCCATCGATGATCAAATTGATGTACAATTTTGCCACGTTTTTTATTTGCTTACATCTTCTAATTTTCCAGGGACTGCACATGCTTTAAATACGAAATTGTTAGAAATAGCATTTCTAAGTTAATTTGTAAACAAAAGTACTTGACTTTCGGTGTTGTTTTCTGGTAAGTTTGTGTGTTTACCTTAAACTATGGGTATGCTGGTCAGACGGGGCATGGGGCATGCGAAAATCTGACGTCATGCGCATGCGTACTATTGACTATGGGTATCCTGGTCTGTCGGAGTATGCTGACCTGACAGAACACCGGCTCCACCACCACCAGACGCCTTTGCTCTCTCCTATCAGACCTACTCACAACAGAAATATCATGAGCTACCAGACACTTAGCTTCTACATTTCTGTTTGGCCTTTGTGCTTAATGATCAGCGCGATATATCTGAAGACAGGGACCCGCATAAGTAGCCTTTGCTTTTTCACAAAGAAAATCAATTCCAACCCAGAAGTTCCTATTTATACCACCCCTCTGAAAAATGTGGGACTTTTTTATTTGGCGTACGCAGCCATTGATGGATTTGTTGGTGCCATCCCGTTGAAAGATTTACTTCATCTTTAACTTGCAGACACACTGACTCTTATTATCTCGGAGCCTCCTTTGTTATAATGCCGAGACAGCGGTATCAGTGACTGAGAGCTGCCAAATTTACCATGAGACAGCGAAATAAGTCATATCAAAGCCTTCCCCCCCCCGTGCTTTATAGCTGGTGTGCACGGTAGTCTGCTTCTGAAAAGTTTGACTTAGCTTAGAACAGTCACATCTGTTGTAACTGGAGCCAAAAAACTTGGACTTGATTCTTCTTTCGGGATCTCATGACTCCTGAAGACCCCTTTCCTGTATGTTCTGTGGCTAACTGACGCTTCTTTTCAGTCAGTGGAAGCGTTTTCTAAATCTACTTCCTACACAGGGCAAATGTGTCAGATCTGCCTGCTGACACAGCACTTTCTAACAGACCCATAATAAGATGTGGGCGTCCTTAGAGATTTCATTTTGCTCTTAAGCTAGAACTCATTATGTTATAGACCTAAAGATCTGATGACTTTTGTTTTTTCCTGTATTACTCCTTCAATATTAATTGATTATACAGCGCAGTGCAACGCTGTGGAGCCAACCTTCAGTACTTTACGTTCGGCCGTAAAGACAGATCCAGATGTAGCAATATATCGAAACATATGTAAACATAGAAAGAAATACAGAGCACAAGGCAGAAAAACTCTGACTTTAACTCAGTCTGAACCCTTGAAGACAAGCTTTCTGTTATTTCTACAGGTAGTCTTCAGAAATAGTTCTCATAGCTTCTTGAGGGACGTCCCAAAGGTCTTCTGTGGATGTTAGCTAGCTGTCTTTATCTGTTTTCTGTCAAGATTCCCACATTTCTTCCAAAAAAGCTGAGCTCTGAGGGAGATTCATCCCTCAATCTAACCTGTCACCACTTTTTTTCAGTCCATTTCTTGTGTCATTAGTCGTGTTTCAGCCTTTTCTCTTTCTCTGTAACGTGCAATTTTCTCAGAAGTGGGAGCATAAAGGTTTTTCTATTCCTATTATATTCTATTTCTGATGAGGTTTCAAATCAAAGAAGATGGATCAACCAGACGTATCTCTCAGGTGCTGCATCAGAACTTTAACGGATATTTTTCTTCTTTTTTTTAAGAAACTCACTTTCAGACCATGTAGCTATTGTTTAAGGCCAAGACGCTCTTCTATTCTTCATTTGAAATATTCTAATAAGCTAATAGCTCACTCAGAATCCCATGGTTGGCACCACAATACAATTTTATGACTTAATACCTGCATTATCGTTTTTTTTATAAATTGAACCAAATAGATTTTAACTTTGTATTCGCATCACTTTGACTTTTCTGTTGTATTGTTTTTTACATGTAGACACAACACTGGTTTACTTTAATGATTCATACCTCAGTCTCAGCATGAAAATACTTTTCTTTAAAAAATGGTTAGGTACAAGAACAGGATGAAATTGTGAGAAAAAGCTGCCAGCGCACCCCCCAAATTTCTTTTTTGATAGACCTTTAGAGAGGCTGGAGAACCATTTCACAAAACCAATTTAAAAGATATAAAGAAAGTCTGACTGCTGGGAAAGAATAGTGCTCAAGAATTTTTCCCAAGTCTTGCAATTTGTTTCCAAATCATATGATTGTTTTTGCACATTTGAAAGATATTAAATTAGCTGTACTCCTAATAAAACATAAGCCATCAAAAAGGGTTTTTATACATCATACCAACAGACAAGATTAGAAAAGATAAACATTCGTATGAATGATGTCAGATTATGCCAAGCCTGATCTCATCAGGCTTCCACAGATCAGGTCATTTAACAGATTTGACATCCCAGACTACAACAGATTAGATCATGTTAAATACTAAATATCTGTCAATCTGCAATAACTCGCTACACAATAAATGATGTCAGAGCTACACAACTGCCCACCACCAGACGCATATGGGACCTCCTAATCCCCGGATAATTCTGCATAAATCACACCCGTCTGAGGGCCTGCGTCCTGTTAAAGGCTGAAACCGACCTGGTGCATTTGATCCTACGACCACTAAAGGAAGACGTTTTTCACTCTTCGCACGTTTCTGCATGAACCAATGGATTATTTATGAAGAGGTTTTTATGGCCTGTTTTTTTGGAGATGCTACTTAATGGACTAGGGCTCACAGTGATCAGGAGCACACATGCTGAGACTACAAATACTTCCACGAATGCTTGAATTTCAGCCACCTCCCGTTGATAAATGATAGCATTAACCTCATTGGTAGACGCACAGTTACCATCTTTATCTTCAAGTCAATATTCCACAAATGGAAAGGAAAAACATTCCTTCCAGGGCAATATGAAACCCCTTAAACCAACCACATCCATAAAACATATGCAAACAGTTTCACCCAGATGTGACACACACACACAGGCGCGCACACACACACAAGAAATCACAGGCATGCAAATTTGTATGCGGTTGTGATGTTTGCTGCCCCGCTCTCCGCTGTAATCACGGCAGACACAAATAACAAAAACACCTTTCAATTTTCCCCGAGACACTCCAGTATCACGTCCGCGCGGAAAACGGCGGCAAAAAAACGGCGGCAAAAAAAAAACGGCGGCAAAAAAAAAACGGCGGCGGCAGCCTCTGAGGAGCACTTGTGACTTCAGAAGACAGACAGGTTTTAAATTCCCTCTGAACTTTCAATCAAACCCATTCTTGCAGTAAGTGAAGTGTGTGGAGGGGTTGTGGTGGTGGGGGATCCCTTTTGTTCTGGGTTTGCAGTAAAATGTCACTGCCCTCAAATCTGTTTGTCTTGTGCGGTTTAAACACGTCACGAGGAGCAGCCGTTAATTGTTTAGCATCGATCCGCCATCGACTGAGCATTGGAGTTTGGTTAGTAAAGATCGTCTCTTTAATTTAGTTGTGGTGGACACGTAGCCCCCCCGCTCTGCTCTTGTTTGATCTAATTCAGTCTGTCTCTGGGGGGCATTCTGTGTGGCCCCTCCATCAACACACACAAAACCTCTCCCTCTCTCTCTCTCTCTCTAACTCGTACGCTTCCTCCAGCTCGCACACTTCCTAATAGAACATTCATTATTCATCATTATTAGACTTTTCCTTTAGCACCATAAGCTGTTCGATGCATCCCGCCACTGTTCTCTTCCTCCGCGATACATAATTTACAACAAAACTGTGCTTTTAGCCTCGGAGTATGCAAATCCGACTTTTGATTATCATAATCAGCTGATGTACATGAGGCAGGACGCATGTGTGTGTGTGTGTGTGTGTGTGTGTTGGCTTGTCAAGATGATTGTTTGTGTTTTATTGCTTCAGAGCTCGGCTTTGTGGGGTGTACTTCGTATAATATTTTTAGCCGAGAGAGACGATCTTGGAAAAGGCCACTGGAGGCTTAATTCAATGCTGTACATTTAAAGGGCAAATCGCCCACGTATATGCCACTGCCAAAGGGAACGGCTTTTGCCATCGGGATAACCAAAGTCTGTCAGTGCTTGCGTGTAAATTGTTTAACAGTCCGCCACGGGGAGGGAGAATTTCAAGCTCTGTTTAGCGTACCTTTCACAACTTTGCTAGCGGTTTTACATTTGAGAGCTCGTTTGTCCACATCACTGGAACGGACCCAGAAAATCATGCAGATAATCAAGCATTTTGGGAAGAAAAACAAAAAACACCTTGTTTATTTGTATTCAAGTTCATTTGAATTCATGCATTTAACATTTCTAATGACTAACTCCAAACCAAGTGTTTTCCATATTGAACCACAACTGAAACCTGATTGGAACATGTGGTAAAAACTATTTTTCTTCAATATCATGTATGTAAATGTTGTTTTGAAATGCATCAAAAGGGGGGGTGCAGGCAGGTAACTGGTTGTCACATTTGGCTGTGTAATTTAAACAAACTACCTCTATACCGCCGGTGAGAAATGTGTTCCCTGGCTTTGCTCTCAGGTCGCCATTAAAAAAAAAAGAAGCGGGTTGTCTTCATGTGTCAGTTGTCAGTCCCCCCCCCCCCCCCCCTGCTCCCTCAGCCCCCTCTGTGTCTCTTCCACTCTCGTCCTCCTCCCTGAGCTCTGTCCACCCGCCCCACCTGGAGCCCCCTCTGACCGCTGGACTCCCTTCTCCCCTGCCCTCCTGCCCCCCCCACTCCTCTGACATGCCCTCACCTCCCCTGTGAGATTGTTTAAGATGAAGCCTTCCACTCTAAAAACACAAAGGCAGATTTGTCTTTTGATTAAAAAGCCAGAATCAGACATGGTCCACAAATATAGAACTTTTAAATTGGAACATCTTTC
>CAJRST010007779.1:15985349-16017658 GCA_907169785.1 Menidia menidia | reverse complement strand
GGGGAAATGCCACATGAATTAGCTCACTACAAAAGGAGCCGTTTGGTGTTTGGAATTAACAATCTGAAAACCAGCTGCTTTGACTATTTTAGAAATGTCTGGCATAAAATCGGTTCTTTTTTAAAACAGAATGTTACCTTTGGACAAACCGTTCTATCAGTCAGAGGGGGTCACTTCTGGAACAGCCTCCCAACAAACATCAGGGAAGGTCCCACTTTTTACACGTTTAAAAAGCACCTTAAACTGTTTCTCAAAAGTTCCCAGACATGCAATCACTAATCTTAATTTTGTAATGTCATTGTCTGAACGTGTGTTTGGACTGATTTTGTATTTTGTGATCTTGTGTTGTTTGGTCTTCGACAGATGCGAATTAGCAACTATGCTAGAATCTGGCTCATTTACAATCTGTATGAGATTGTTCATTAATGTGCACTGTCCTGATTAAATAAATAAATATAGTGGCTGCCTTTATTTTCTATGTAAATAATGGCACATGTATCTTTCCGACCTTAGTGCTGATGGGAGGAAATCTGGCGAGAACATACTGACTCTTCACACCATCTGCATCCTGGTTCCATCCAAACATAACTGTGACTGGAACAATGAGGACGGCCGCCCACGCACCTTCAAAAAATCTCACTCCGGACCGTTTGGTTTTCCTAATCCTCACTCAGAGCATGCCCCTTCCTCAGCATCTATCTTCTGAGCCTGAAACCTCACAGGCCTTCAAACAGCCAGATTTAGCCTCGTCCATCACGGGCTGCTTTCGTGTGTCTGAATGGGTTTCCTCCTTGTACTCAGCCTTCCTCCCACAATTTGTAGACATACATATTTACCCACTTGGTGTTTTCTAAATTGACTGTGGGCATGCGTGGCTCTCTGCCTCCCTCTTTTAATCCTATTATAGACATGTGACCTGCCAAGGATGCACCTCATCCCTCACCTACATTAGTTGGAATTTGCTCATGCTCTTCACTACATTTCGCAGATTAAGTCAGTAAATGATGATGGAGTTCATCTGCAACAAATTAGGAAACATTTCCTGATTAGCATGTAGGGGATAGAAGCTACTGAAATGGTTTTAGGTTTGTTTAATCTAGATAAACTGTAAATGGTAAACTCCTGGCGGTTTAAAAACACCATAGGAACAGCAGAGCTTTTATAAACCAGAGAACTCAAGGAAAAGGTAAAGTTATTTCACCCAAGGACGCCTTTATACACTATTACGGCAGGTTAATAGAGGACAACTGCGCTATAAAACTAAAATCTGGAAGTCCAGACTACAGGCACAGTTGCACTTGCTGTAGAACTCATATCGAGCTAACAACCACACAGCATTCTTTTTAACAAATTATCTGTGGAATCAAGCTACGATATTTGATCAGGGATGAGCAGAAGCGGCACCTATATTTCAAAATCGTTTTCTCTTGCTAATTTCTCTCAGATGCTGAGAAGAGACGACGCGGAGCTGCAGCTAATTACTAAAGATTAAACCACAAAGAGGAAAGTTTTTAACAGAGCTGGGTTTTTTTTGTAAAGCGATGCCTCCAAATCCTCTGAACAGATGATCATAAGTGAAATGAATCTATCACTGCCATTTGTGTCTCCCAAGGCTGCTGTTTTTCGCTTGTGTTTTCCCTTTAATTTATTTGATTTTGTCTAGATCAGGTAAAGGATAACGTGCACCCGCTCAGAGAAGAAAGAAGGAAAGATGAGAAAAATGTACGCTAAATACAAAATACAGAGAGATCAGCTTTTCAGCTGTTTTTTCTTGTTTTCCCACGGCGATGCATCCAGCAACTGTTCAGCCCTTATCGCCAGCTTTTTAAAAAAAACAAAAAAAACAAGCGTTCAGGGTGACGGGCGATGCTTTGGGTGTACCCTGTGTCTTCAAAAACTCACACTCTGGGCTCCGGACCAATTGTCAGTATGCGATGAGTCAAAAGCTGAGAACAGCTCGGGGCGGCTGCGCACTTTATCCAGCACAATATAAAAGTGATTAATTCTATGTGAAATTAAAAAAGACTGAATTGGAGCAGGCTAATGTGCGATATGTTACGTGACTCGGTGGAAATTAATGTTCTGATTAAGAAGAGATGCGTCGCCACATTTAGGCTACAAACTTTGCAGCGTTTAAATCGGGGCTCCGGTCCAAGAAAACAGCTCAGAGCTCAGAAGCTTTGCCAACAACCTAATTTAAAAAGTTACCACGAGGGTGCTACACTCTGAATGCCTTCA
This sequence comes from Menidia menidia, assembly GCA_907169785.1. Classification (NCBI taxonomy): domain Eukaryota; kingdom Metazoa; phylum Chordata; class Actinopteri; order Atheriniformes; family Atherinopsidae; genus Menidia; species Menidia menidia. The sequence goes on along the minus strand of CAJRST010007779.1, from coordinate 16,015,420 downwards.
ATAGGGGTAATTTGTTATTAGGCATTATTATTAATGAAACATTCAGCTCCAGCTTGGACATACACTTGTAAAAATACTACATTCTTTCAGTGATAGCAACCAGGTTTAATTTCCTCATTTTCTCATACTCTCTCTCTCTCTTTTTTTTTTTTAATCATCCTGTCATGTGACCTCTCATCTTCTGCCCTTGTCTGCTGCCGGCGGCCCTCGGCGCTCTGACTCAGACTCCTTCAGGGCCACAGGGAGAAGCCAAGCGCACAGTCCAGGCCAGAGCATAAATATTAGCTCGAGGTCACGGTCACAGAGCCCACACTGGGCTCACACTGGGCTATGCATAATCATGAATCCCGCTCCTGCTCAGCCTCTCCTCTTCCCGCGCTCCCATTGTCACATTACTGCCTCCCGACTAAACACACGCACAATCTCTCACCGTTAACCTTGGAGGGGGTGAAGCCTCGGGCGATCAAACGGCTCCAATTTGGCCTTTATGTTATATTCTAAAAGCGCCTTACGCTCGGGTTGCACGTATTCCTAACCTACATTTCCCGGGTTATCTGCAGACGCTCTTCTATGCTAAGATACAAAGGCTGTGAATGTGTTCGGGGGAGCTTCCACGCCGTCGGAGATAAAAACACTGACATTCTCTTTTCCGGGAGAGACGCTTTAGATTCAGCCACGTGCGCTGCCGATTTGTTCAACTTTATCCTGAGATGAGACGGATAGCTATAAAAAGAGAAGGCGGATTGGAAATAGAGGCGAAAAAGACTGGTGGAATTCGGTCTTTCCTGGTCTGTATAGTTGGCCTTGTAGTCTTCCACCTGTTGTACCTGAAGCCAACCTGCATCTGACTTCCTGTGGGTGATCCCCCCCCACCTCAGAGACACCTTTAAACGTGGCCTCCACAGGGACTTGCCTTTTTTCTCAGGTTCTTACCATTGGCCTCAACCCTTGACGGGATCGGAGGTCAGATTCTCCTTATTGTCCCTTCTCACCATCACCAAAGTTTTTATCTCTTTCCCAGTTGGAAATTCCTTAACATTTCCTCACTTTCCACCTCCCTGTTTATCCACACACCATTAACTGTACTGTTACTGTACCACACGTACCCAGTCTTTTTAACCACTTCCTGTGTTTTGGCCTCGTTTTTGCTCCCTTTCATCCACACTCTCCCTCCTTTGTCCAGCATAGTAATCCCACTCTCCTCTGCCTAGTTATCGCCCCTCCCCTCCTCCTCCAGCTCCACCATCCCTCCTTCCTGTGCTGTAGTCACTCTCTAATTGCTGTCTCACCCCCGCTGTGCTCAGACCCAGAGGCTAAATGATTTCTACAGGGAGAGTGGAGGCACATAAAAACACTGAGATGCTTGCAAAGCGAGTTCCTTTTTTTATTATTATTGATGAGCTGCTTGTCAGGAGGTGTGTGTGTGTTTACTGTTAGTTTGGCCTCCTACCGGCACCATCACACGCTCTTTTTCATGCCTTGCTTTTAGCAGCGTTACCTTTTGTTCTAGTTTCACGAGCAAATCTTTTATTCAAGTTGTGCCATTTTCAACTTTGATGCGGGAGTTCAGGCTTTGTGTGTTTTTTGCTGTGGGACTGTGTTCTGATGCACTGTGGATTTTACCAATTTAGACGTGAAAAGATACTTTGAACTGTTATTTTTTTAGACTTCCACATATATCTGTGGGAAATCACACAGATATCTCTCTCTGATTACATCAACCATTCAAAATTGTTACTTATACTAAAACAGAAATGCAAATAATGGGAACATCAGCAGTCAAATGTTTTAGTATAAATGTACACGATATGTAAAGATAAAGTAAAACCGCCTTTGCACCATGTTATTGTGTCATGCCCAATGCATCTCATGAAGCAGGGAAACAACTCCTCTCTTTGATATCGTGTTTTAGTATGCAGCATCAATTAGGTTTCATGTATCTGCTGAAAATGTCCCTCATCATAAGTCTATATCAGGATTCATTTTTTATCTAAAAATATTATGGTAGAAAGATCTGAATATTTTTACAAAACGCCAGCTCCAGAAATGTTGGAAAGTGGAAATTTAACAAACACTCAATTTCCTAACCACTCATTTGAAGCTTTATTCTACAGGTTCTGTCCCAAATTAATTAATTTCAGTGTCTTTGTATTTAGAAAAAATTACATCCCCTCCCAAAAAAAAAAACTTTTACAAGAATTTTTCAAGAAAACTGAGGACAGTCATGCTCATGCTGTCTGTTTGTATTTGGTAAAAGTTTTCAGCTGCTCTGTGCTCCATTATTCTTGACTCATGGACTTCTGAATATACTGGAGATGGACCTGGACAGATATGGTCAGTCCAGTACACACTCTCTGTGTTTATGAGGTCACGCTGTTATAGAATAGTAAGTCGTGCAGAATGAGGTCTAATATTGTCCTGCCAAAATAACTACTGACCTAGAAAAACATGTTGCCTCAAAACCAAAACGTGTTTCTCCAAAAACCAGATTTATTCCCCTGCGTTAATTGGACCGAGTATATGTAAGCCACCCATGCCAGTGGACACAGGCGGTCCCAAACGCTGTCACAAATGCTAGCTTTTGCTCTTTTTTCGGTTTAGAGGGTGGATGATCTATCCCATGGCTGGCACTATGAACCTGGCATCTCTTTGTTTAAAAAAATCTGTAGAAATGTGAGTGTGTGTGCGCTGCTCTTTTGCCCATCTGAGATCAGAGATGATGTGTAAAAATTATGTCCCAAGGTACTCCTGATCCCATGTGGCTCTTGTGTTCCCGCTGGCATGTAGATTTTGATGCTGTGGCTCCTTAGTACTCTCCTAGAAACTAGGTTTGTATGTAACTCAATAGAATTTCAGGCTAATTTTAAGTTTAAGCCAAGTGAAGCATTTCATATATATTCATATGAATGAGACACCATTAAAATCCAGAACTGCTATACAGCAAGGTGCCCATACATACATATCATAGCTATTAATAGCACTCTTCTTACATTTTAATGACATTACAGCGCTGAAATGCACATATTATAGGGGAAGTTGCATAAAGAAGATGCACTGGAGCTATTTGTAGCTAAATACATGCCCCTTTACTTATTTCCTTCCACTGCCTAGCAGCTAATGAAGGAGAGGCTTTGCTGGAGTTAGAAAAATATGTGATCAGCTTTTAACTCCCCGTGACAGCCTCCTTCACATCCTTGCATCACACTGATGGTTTCCTACAAGCCTTTTTGCAGTCTCACACGTGCACGCGTCATACCCAGAGGCTCTGCACAGAGGCACAGGAGTTATCAATAACCCAGCGGTCGGTCAGTAACATGGCTTATTCATACATCTTTAGAACCCCCTCAGGCAGGCCTTTTTTGAACAACTCTATTTTACAGGGACGTTTTGGGCGCTGCGGGTTTATGCAAAACTCAAGCATGGCTGATGTTGCTCTGTGTCAGATGTAAAAATTAGCCAACGCAATTTTCGTGTTGTCGTCAACATGCATTCTATTCCCAGAGAAGGCTGCACTATGAGTGCCGCTGACATTAATGCTAATTGCGTAATCCAGGCACATTAGACTATGAATTATGCATGTAAGTTGCAACGTTATTGATATGCTAATCATGAAGATAGCCCCGAGTCCGTTTCCTGTTGCGCTGCTGGATTAGATATGCACATTCACCAACGTGCCAGGTACATCATACACTTAAGTTGTCACCGGGGTGAGACAAAGCAAGATATAGTATCCTGTTCAAGAGGAAGAACTTATTATTAATTGTCACGTGTTCTCCCCACATGAGGTGTTAGGGAGTTTGCATTCAGGAGAAAAGTAAGAGGAGAAGAAAAGCTAATCAGAAAAGGGCTGTTTTTTTCTTTTAATCCTAGCTCTGCTGAGGCGCATTTTCTCCTCAAGAAAAATCTGTGTTTCTTTCACCCTGCCTCTGCAATCACTTGAAACCCCATTACAGACCATGTGACAGCATCAATTAAATTCACAATTATCATGGGGTCGAGACACTCCAGCGTGGGAAAATATAGTAACACTGCATGATGCGAGTGCGAGCGGGTGTGTGTAGGTTTTACGTGTGTGTGTGTACTAAAGGAATAAAGGGGAGACTGTTTAACCGGAGCAGAGAAAGTCAGCCAGATTATTCGGAACTGAAAAATGCTCGTCTCTCTGTTTGGCAACGCTTGTGTTCTGAACAACTCTTTAAAACACCAAAAAGATCTGTGACAGCATAAAGACATTTCAAGGTTTCCTCCAGCATCAGAGGATGGGCAACGGGTAGTTATCGGAATTCTTATTAGGTCTGACAAAAAAGAGGACCAATTTTTCTTTTCTGCCTTTTTAAGACACTGAAAATGTTCGCATCAGAGAAATCCCTCCTAAATATGCATTGACAATTACAGGAATTTGACCCATAATCCATTCTCAGTTTAGCAGGAAAACCCTCGTCTCCCACTGACATCATAGATAAGACTCTTAGCTCCTGTTCCTGGCTTTAGTAGAGATTTACTGTCTACATCTGAAAAACAAAAGCATAAAGCGGAGGCCGTGCATTTATAAGGAAACAGCTGAACTTAAACAAACTTCAACTCGGCCGCGTTATAAAAATAAAAATAGCGTAATTGACGCGTGAAAATGCGTCGAAGGCCGTGTTGCGTACTTTAGGCGTAGCGCATTTTGTGAGTCACGGGCAACAGTGTTTGCAGTTGACTGAGTCTGAATTTGGACTCGGCGAGGTCTGGCAGATGGAACCCCGGCAGTACAGTCACTTTCCTCACCCCCTCACCGTAGCGCACTCCATTAAGGCCCAATCGGGTCCCTGGTGGGGAGAAAACAAGGCACCATGTCCGCATTGATCTCTCTACCTATAGCGCCTACACGAGAGCAGGGCAGAAGATTAAAAATTCATAAGCGTATTAAGGGTCTGTAAGAGCATTATTCATGTGAGTGCCATCCCCGTCTCATACAGTACGCTACTAATCATAGGCATCTCTAACCCAGGACGCTCACACAAATCCATAGTCACAATGGTGGTCTGGGTGGACTCCAAGTGTCAACACTATCGTACGGGCATGTGTGTGTGTGTGTGTGTGCGTGTGTGGGCTGGCATTGTTCCCTTCTTGAGTGCCTTACAATGTGCTGGCATAAATACCTGCTTGACACAGCAGATTGGCACTAATGGCTTTACACGCGGCGCCATCTGCACGCTGGACCGCTGGACCGCTGGCTCCCACCTCTTCTCCGTGCCCACCACCAGCGCTTCACAACATTCAGCGCAGACTCCCCATCAGTCATAGCGCCACGCCGAAAAGTGGCCAAATCAAATGTTGGCCAAACGGCAGGGAGGCAGCGCAGGGATCCCTGCGAGGGCCCCTGCCCATCTGTCAGCACCTGGACTGGTAAAGCCAAAAAAAAAAACCTGCGGCAATTTGGGCATATGCGTCCCACCGAGCCCGAAAAAACTTAAACACCAGCCCAACCTGAAGCGCGGAAACGCAAACGCGAGCCAACCTCTCGCTGTGCGGCTTCCAGCAGCCTGCAGCCGTCACACGGGGATCATTACTATTCATTTGCTCAACAAACTGGCCACACAGGCTTATAAATGAGCTCATCTACGGCAGCTGGGTACCGAGACAGTTGGCGCGTGCCGGGGGCCCGGACACCTTCTGTCCCAGAGACGCGACCCCTCCGCGCCCGTCACGCTTTCAGAAGCAGGGGGGGAGGCCGTGCCGGCCCAGGCCACAATCGGGACGAACTGCAGAGCAAAAGCGACCGGCGCGCCGGGGAAGAACGCTTATCGGTGATAAACGCTGTCAAACCAACTGTAAATCAGTCTGAATGAAATATCATAAGCAGGACCTTGTAGACCAAGAAGGAGAGCTGACAGCTCTGACCTACAGGGAGATGAGGGAACACTCCGACTACTCTAGCTCCCTGCCTTGGGGGGAGGGGGGGTGGGATCAATGATGGAAGCAAAAAGCAAAGCTATTAATTCTACTGGATATGTCAATTCCCATTGGTGGGCGCAGATTGGTAGTGATCACGACCGGCCTCGTGGGCAGACGAGCTCTGAGGCTTTCGCTGTGCCTCAGTGGGCCCATCGATCCGCTGAAGTTTTTACGACCACCTGGAAGGCACCGCATCACACTCAGGGGATATAAATCAATTCCAATTGCGGGGTTATAGCCACGCTCTAAAGAAACCCGGAGCATGAATGTGGGGGTTAAATTATGCAAATCGTCCGCTGTGCTACATGTGTTTGAGGAGGCAATCTGATGTTAAATAAGCCACGCTCGGAACAGTGTCGTAACAGTCACATCGCCACAAAATACGGATGAAAACAGGTCTGTGTGCAGTAAATGATAATGATAAATGACGATGTTTTTGTTTTTTCTTACCCGTCCGATGAGCACGGGTTCAGGCCCGGCATATTCTTCTATCACAAAGAACTGGTTCCAGATCCAGCTCCTCCTGCTGCGCGAGCGCGGGCCCACCTCTTCCTCCTCCTCCTCCTCCTCCTCCTCCGCCTCCTCGAACACGAGGCCCATCCCGCCCTCGGGATCGACAGCTTGCGTCGCAGCGTCTTTCGGAGCGCGCTGGAGCCTCAGGACATGGCTGCCGTTGACAAGTTTGCCGTCTTCATCGGCGGGGTTCGGCGCTGCGCTGAGCTCTGTTTGAGCAGGGCGAGCCGACTCCGTTAATGGGTCTCCGCGGGAATCTGCTCCTCCGCTCCCCAATCTCCCTCCCGCGGGCTGCGCCGTCAGCACAGATGGAGGGGGGTCATTTGTTTCGGGGGGAACGTGACGTTTTGTCGATGCAAATGGCGGCTCCGTTCGGCCGATGGTGGCTTCTTTCTCGGGGCCGAGGCTGACCTCGCTGCGAGGCGTGGACAGAAGATGGACGGGGTGCTTGCTCTTCCCATCGACGCCATCCGCGGCCTCTATTCCCAACTCGTCCTGCCCTTTGCTCGGAGCCGCCTTGACTTCGCTTAGCGGATTAACGCGAGCATCCGCCCCCGGGTCTCGATTGAGATCTGGACCGGGGACTGGGCTCGCATAAGGATATGCTGATGTCTGATTATCAAATCCAACGTGAGGCTGAGTGACAGCCATATCTTGTCTCGGCACTTTCTGAGCCTCTAAGTGTCTGTGATTAACGTCAATCAAATCTCTCTTCCTGCTCCGGCTGCCCTTGCTCGGAAAGCCCAGGCTGGGAACATTCTGCATCTGGGAGTTGACGATCCTAACGAGGTTCTCTTTCGACAGCAGCTTCAGCACGCCGTAACTCCCCGTGAGGTTCAGCTTTCGGTTGGGCTCCACACCGAACCCTTTCCCGGGCGTGCCCGTGGTGTGGACGCTCAGATCGGACCTGGCCCTGGACCGTGACCCCGATTTAAACCTGGTCTTATTGGTGTACAGCTCTGACTTGTGGTGGAGTGTGAATGTTTTGTCTGGCCTTCCAGTTTTGGAACTCTCGCCGGTCCTTGTGTTGTTTTTGACTTTCCTGGCCTCCTGGTTCAAGCCCTTGTATAAGGCCGAGTCTTTTTTACTGACGGAGTCGACCTCACGCTTGGGTTTGAACGATTGCTTCTCCTTGACCGCTACCGAGGGGGGAAGACTCTGCAGTATTTTGGAATAGGGATAAGATGCAGTGTCACTCATCTGCTCGTGACTAATCGGGTTTCTGAGAGTCACCATGGGCATCGCGTTTGAATCCACGCTTGCGTCCCATTGGTCTGCAGACCTGCTGTCCCCCAGCTTCACCGTGTGCGATCCACCGGCCCCCCTCCTGCGTAAAACCTTCCCCGCCCCTATAACCAGCCCCTCCCACAGGCACAGGAAAACCAAAAGGAGCAGATTTCTCGCAATCATCTTGTCTTGTGATGAGACGTCCTAATTAGACTAAAGGGAAGTCTGGTTTCTCAGCGGTCTTCATGCTTTCATGCGTCCTCTCTGTCTTCATGCCCCTCCCCTCACTCTCCCATTCTGTGCCCTTCACACAGGGATGGAGGGCAGATGTCAATCACTCAGTTTTTTTTTCCAGCGCTGTCTAATATCTCCCGCTTATCTCACAAGGCCTCGCTCAGCTGGGTTTTTTTTCAGTCGGCTCCTCTTGCGAAGCGTCTCATTCAGTTTCCCATCGAGAGTGCGACACCCTGGGAGAAAAGATAAAGATAATTAAGCAACAACTTTAATGATTGTGCCGCTTTGATTAAAAGTGGAGCAACATGCACAGGTAGAGGAACCCGTAGACGAACGGGATAGGCCTGTTAAGTGGGCAGAGATCACATATCCACAAGCACCAGGACACCTTTTTAGGACCGGAAAATGCTTCCATTTATACCCTTTCGGGGACATAAATGACTTTTTTCTTCACATCTCTAAGATCCACGGGGACAAAGTAATCACCGTGCTATTGTACATGGAAAAGATAGGCTAACCCTTTAAGAAAAAGCTAAGAGTATTTATTCACAGGGAAAAGTGTGACTGACTTCTGACAGCAGTGGAAAAAGGGACCCAGCTACGACATGAAACCGTCTTTGTATCACTTTGATGTGCGATTAATTAGCCGCATTGATGCTGCCCTTTGATCAGTTGGCTATAATGTCAATTCAGATGCAAGCCGCAGATCTCGCTTCACTTTGTTCCATACAGGGCCTCGAGCCATCTCAAAAGGTTCCAAGACTCTTGTACGTCTGAATGGCACTTTAAGCGAGTGCCACATGCACTCAGGCCACGAATAGCATGCGCCGCGTTAAAATGTCAGATATCAATCAGTGTGTTTGTTTTAAGATAACCCAGAACCCCTTCAGTGATGTTTCCGTAACGCCAGCCTACAAATCTGACAAGTCGATGACGTGACTGTTTGCCAGTGTTCATTAGCATGAGGATCTTTTTGATGCTAGCATTTGATGCTAGCAATGCGTGCATTTGTGCAGTCAGTAAGCATCAAGTTGAATGCGACAGAGTTTTAGTACACCTCCATAATGTAGTCATAGACAAGCAAAGTGGAGATAAAGAGGCAGAGGTACAATCATAAAAAGAAATCCATCTCAATCTAATTTCATGACTCCAAAAATTGTGGATTTGAGGTGTATTACTCTGAAAAGAGGCTGTCTTTAAGTAGTTCCTTTGTCTCTTAACCTTGCTGAGCATGTTTTTGGGATTAGCTTTTGGACATTAGGCATAAATTACTTATAGGAACATAAAACACATAAAAACTAAATCACTTGTAGACAAATTGGTCTGCTTATCCTGTAGTGTGAGATATAAGATTATATTTTTTCACTTACATTTAACACTGTAATTTGTCTCAAATGATTCAGTTAATGCTTTTAGTAATTAGAAGTATACTGGCTCTATGTCCTCACCATCTGACCATGTGATTTTTATTATATTTCCTATCATATTTTGCCCCCAAATCAGGCTGTGTTCATGTCACAAGGTAAGACACACTTCTGATCAAATATTAGATTCACATTATGCTAATATCTGTATTCCTGTTTTTGCAAAGAGTGCAGAAAGATAAAAGCGAGTATTTGTTTTGAAGCTTGTATTCCCACACAAATTCAGTCAGGAGTGAAAATCACATCTGCAGGTTAGTGAGGTGAAGTCAGCTTCTCAAGACAAAAAATACAGCTCATTAAAACAACCTGGTGAAAACATCAGGCATCAAAACAGCCTCAGTTTATGTCCTAAACAATAAAAAGTTTGGTAGCAGACACAGACGCCCTGTCCAGCCTTTTTTCCATGATTGATTAGCCAATAAACTAATCCGACTGAGGCCTGACTCAAACTGAGCATCTCCATCCAGTATTCAGTTAGCGCTCTAAAAGGTGAGGATGACTCTTTGTACTTACAAAACAGATGTCTATTTTTAAACTTAATCGACTTCCCCTCACTTGCTGCTTTGATTTTAAAAACACGGTGAGTCATTGGCATGGCTGTCGTGTTTTTCGCCTCGGCATTTGCACGTCAGCACTATGGAAACATTTAAATGAGCTTTCACTTAAACGTTAGAATCTGTACATTACTGCATAGATGCCACATTACAGCTAATTAATAATCATCCGTTCAGAGTAACTATTCTGGATGGGAGGGGTCAAAACGTGCTGCAAAAAAGAAACCATATTGAATGGTTTATATTGAACCAAATACTTGAAGAGCAAATTGTCAGAGGTGAGGTCACGGATTTATATGGCTGCAGCTTTTTACAGACTGTAACTCAAACCACCAGGCAGGACGCGGTCTCCTCTAACCGGTGAACCTTCTGCATGCTCACGCTCACTCACAGGTGCAGCGACGGGGCACGGGAAAGATATTGAAAGGTGGTTCATTGCATTTCTAATGATGAACAGAATTCAATTGATTTGTCATTTTCACAAAAGGGCTCCGGGAATACATGAGTCCTCGTTTGCTTTACTTTAGCATCTGTAGAATTTGTCAAATTTTGCATGTCATAGACTTCAGAATTACATTATTACTAGCAGCGGAGGGCAGTTTGCATGGCCGTTGGACACTTGCAGACAGACCCTGTCAGCACATTCATCAGAGAATGACTGAAGGAGGAAGTGGAATTATTTTATCATTTTTCCTTTTTCTCTCTCATCTTCCCCCGCTGTGTCCTATGCCTCCTCTCTTTCAGCTTCCCCTTTTTTTCAGCAACCTCTTTTGATGAACACTGAAAAGAAAAAAGAAAAAAATCCACCCATCCCCCCTCCCTCTGCGTTCTCCTTCCCAACCTCTCCCACTCACCACCTGTCTCTTCCCGGGCCTATCTATCTTGGTAAATCTGCCTCTGTCGCCTCTTTTAACTCGCTATTGTTTTAGTGTCCCATCCTCTCCGCTGCTCCGTTCCATCCTCTTTTCTTCCCTCTCATCTGTGTCAATCACCGCCCCGTCACCGCGTCCCTCGCCCTCTGTGCACCCGGGGCTTCAATCAATCAGCCAATCTCCAGCCCTCAGCCTCTCAGCATTGGAAGTGACAGGTGTCTGGTTGGCTACCGTCCTGATGACAGGTCGACAGCACTATAATTGTCCGCATAAATCCGGTCATCAAAAGATAAAACGTGCCAGAGGAGGACACATCCAGCAGTTAAATGAGAGCGGCTGCAAAACTCCGTCGAGGTTTTTTTTGGAGAATAAGTTGTTCGAGAAAAAAAAAAGCCTGGCTGTTGCAGGGGACGGGAGGCCCGGGATTGGCTGAGCGTTATCTCAAATGTACAGCACGAGGAGCCCATCGGGGTGAATTCAATGACGGCGCCGCTCTCCCTTTTTTTCTCCCACAGGAAGTTATCAGCCGGGGGTTTGATGGCCAAGCAATCATTGCCACGGGCGCCTTGTTAACAAGCCCGGAGCAGGTGGACGGATGCAGGTTGGAATATCAACGCGGCGCAGGCGCCCACCGAGCAAAAAATTCTCGACATTTGTGCGTGGGAGGCTCTGTCAGTGGGAGATTTTCCCTAGAAAAAAAAACAAGCCGAAATAAAAGGGGACTTTGATTCTTATATATTTTACACCGGTTTTAAAGGGAAAAACATTTCCCTCCTAATCCAGACAAGCCTCCTCTGCCGTGCACTGCTCTTTGCCACCGCGTTTGGCACTGTGATTTGTTATCTTTAGACGGAGCCGCTGTAGTGAAATGATCCCGGTGGCATCCAGCACAAGTGAGGATAATTGGGTGCTACGGTATGAGGCAGAGGGGAGCTCATCTTTTCTCATTACACTTTTATAATAAGATATGGCAAAAAAATGTTGTTTTCATTGTTGTGGAACAAACAATAATCAGGGCACAAAGGCCTAGCCAGCCTTCATGCACAGTTTCAGGATTTCAGCAGGAGTAAATAAACATAATAGCTCGAAATAGAAATGATACAGATTAAATATTCTGCAAGTCACACCTGACTGGTTTTATGTTTATCGTGCATCTCAGCGGATTGATTAATTAGGGCAATGAGTAACTCAATTATTTTTCTCTTTTCTTACCATCCTTCCTAAAACTCATCAACTCAGATCTTTAACTTCGTTTGTATGGGGAGCGGGGGCTCATCATCGATCCGGAGCTGCCACCAACTTAACGAGACAGAACATTTTAAATCACGATTCACGTCGCGGCTCGCCGTCTATCCTCTTTTTTCTCTCGGTAGCCCTTCCATTGATCAGGAAACTACTGGTACAAACATTCGAAGAAAGCGGCAGCACGCTCATACTTGATTCACTCGTGTGTACGTGCACACATACCTGGACTCAAAGTCTCATTCATCCAATCGCTCAAATACGTATGCACACAGTTTCAGAGGCCTCAAGGAAATAAATAAATAAAATAAAAGAAAGCAAAAAAGAAGGAAAAAAAAACACTGAACACAAAAAGAAGCCCTTCTATCTGCATTGCTTAGAAACATGAAGAAAACTCTCTGGAGGGATTGCCCCTCTGGACGCAGCAAAGTTGAAGAGAAGAAAGGAAGCGCTCCCTCTCACACCGGGATGGAGAAAAATAAATAAAAAAGCCACCCAGAAGAATTATGCATGGAGTCACAAAGGAAAGCCCCAGACAAGAGGCGAAAAAACGCCAATGCCGGGCAAAGAGCAGTGTTTTTCAACTTTTTTTGAGCCAAGGTACATTTTTTCATAGAAAAAGGCACAAAAATGTTAAACACATCTGTAGCCGCCTATAGTAACACTATAGTTCTTCTTATCTTATTCTTGAATAGGAATTAAATAAACACAAAAATGTATTTTCATCATATCTTATATTTCTTCTTTCAAATTGCACTTAACATGTCCACTTCAATATGAAAAATTATATACAAAATCTAGTCATTAGGAATTACGCCACCAGTCACTAGAACAGCACAGACACTCAAAAATGGCATATTATTTGCAGATGATTAATTCCTTATCAAAAAATCTTTTTTAGACCAATGAGGTGAAATAGGATGATCATCACTCGTGGCACATTAGTGTACCGAGGCACAGTGTTTAAAAAACCCTGCGTTAGAGTGTGAATGCCCTTTTCACCCGTGTCCCCAGCCTCGTCTCCACCTCCGCCGTGTTGATTTACGGACGACAGGTGCTCACCTCTCCCGGGGGAGAAACCCACCGGCCTCAGCCTATGGACATAAGACTCCCCAGAGAGGGGGGGGGGGTTTACACAGGACGACATGTGAAGCGAGAGCATGTAAACACTGAGACAGCACACCTCCTTCCAACAAACCGAGCTGATGCTAACGTACCGTTCTGCACAGTGAGGACTCTGAAATTCAGTCCTCCTATGAGCGGCTGTTTTTCCTGCTGGTGAGATTAATACTAAAAATACTCACAGTAGCAGAGCTGCGGGGGGGCTTTGGATTTGCTTGTCTTTCAACTAAATCAGCGGGGTTAGAAGAGAATGGCAAGAGCTCCAGCTTGTAGAACATAAAACAAGATAACTGGCACTTAAAATATGGAGCAGGCTGGGAAAACTGCATTACGGGGCTCAGTCTTTGCAAATGTGAACCGGCTGGTCCTCATAAAGTCATCCATCAATTTCCCCCCTCTAAGTTCAAAACTAGCCAACCTTGTGACCTCAACAGTTTGGCTGTTACCCCCCCCCCCCCCCCCCCCCTTCCCCCCCCCCCCCCCCACCCCACCACCCCCATCCACCCCAACCCCCCTTTCCCTTTCTACTCTGCAAGGGTTTTAAATCTTCAGGGGTGTTTTTTTTTTTTTTTTAAACATACACTGGCAAAAATCAAAGTCGGTATTCCCAATTTGCACTGCTTTGTTTCACAGAGGAGAACAGAGAGGCTGCGCCTGCTGCATCGGGGCTAAAAAGCTCAGAACACTGCGTTAAAATATTTATCTGTGATCGCACAAATGTACTTAAAGATGTACAACAGGCAAAAAAAAAAGGTTTATACTTCCTGAATGCTAAGAAACAGAGTAAAAAGCTCTTACACCTGTGTTTAAAAGTACAATATTTGTTGATTATTAGGTTTTATTACGTGTCAGGAGAGGTTTTACGGACCACTCCACGGCGATGCTGGAGGTTAGGATGCTACGCTGAGCTAAAGTCTGATAAAACACTCTACTTTGACTAGATTAAATCACAATGGAAAGTTAGGTTGAACCTGCTCCAGCGCAGGTTTTAGGATTTTACTCTCTGAAGAGAGCGTGTTTTTTTTCTTTTTAACTCCGCTTTTTTTCCAATGATGTCAATTAAAGAAAACTCAGACAGAAGCATGATTCATTCCAACGACTATGTGTCAGAGCTACTGGATCCATGTAGACGTCTGTCTGTACTTCCTTTAAATAGAGACGTGGTTCAAACCCTCAGATGGAACACCTTGATGATCAGATCTCGGATGAGGAAACGCATATCTAAAACCTGTTAAGACGAACTTAAGTCACCAAAGAAAGGCTGCAGTCAAAACAAAAGTAGTCGCTATTAAGCTAATACTTTATCTAAAATATGTTTAAAAACATGATTAACTTTCATTTGGTCTGAGTATGATGAAATTCCTATCATTTTACGAGACAATGTCAGAGTCAAATAAAGTGAAAGCTTCATATATAAGCGTCTGGCATACAAGAACTGACTATTTCCTGGCAGCTCTTCGCATCCACAGCAACTGTACTTTTTCTAGATTATTTTTACAGCCTCTCCACTCTCCAAGTGTCAGCTGACTGGCCAGTTTTTGAATGGAAGAAGCATGAAAAACCCCTTTTTCTCAGAATGTGGGCGGGGCCTAGGAAAGGAGAGTCCACGTGGCCTGGTCTCTGGGTGGAGACACTGGCTGTGCTCCACATGTGTCACAACAGTGTGGGAGTTAAATGTAACCTCACATTAACAACAACAGGCCAAAATAAAGCAAAGTCTAAACCCACCTTTACTGCTTTTGTGGGAGTTGAGAAGGTGACTAGCATCCAGTTGATGCTCATCAGGTGCTCTCCATTTATGAAGTTTGAGCAGAAGTTTTTATCAGTGTCCTGGTCTAGTGCTTTCAGGTGTACTTTAACACAACGTCAAAGAGGAAAGACGTCAGGGCCATTTCAAAACTTTTTTTTTTCTCCACAAAATGAGATATTTCATTCACAAATTGAAAATACTCAAGTCACCTTCTCAATCTTGCTGGAACTGGAAGTTCTAGCAAGCACAGCCCGAGCTGAGGTTGGAGTGACCTGGCCAAGACAAGGACCCTGAACCCAGCAGCAAAAAGCCACCACAGAATGTGAGGAGAAGAAAAGAATTAAAGATGGTTGTAAAAACGGAGTCAACTTCCAGAGCTCAAAATCATTAAAATGCTGTGGTGGGACTCTAAAAAGGGCTGTGCATACCAAATGAAACAACTCTGTGGAGTCGGGTGGGCCAAAGCAGAGATAAGAGAGACCGATAACATCATGCATAAAACAAGTTATTGCTGCTGATGGTGTTTCAAAAAGTCTCTGAGTAGTGGGGGTAAACTTAGCACCCAAATGCACTGCTCTTGATTTTGGTTTTCTTTTTGGTGGATAAATAAGCACGGAGGGTACTGTGAACTTACTGAAACACGTGACAAATCCCAGAGCATTGTCCATCATCTGTTCCACCTAAATATTTCAAATTTAAAGATGGTCTGTTTTCAGTTTGACAAATGGATATTTGAACTCAGAATACCTTCCATTCTGAGCAGAAAAGAGACATTGGTTGAACAATAAAATCTATAATAATAATGAGGCATCTTGTAAGGGAAAATGCGACAAATTGTCTGTAAGGAATCTTGCAAATGATTCCCAGGAAGCAGCTTTCATCGGATTGAGCAGGAGTAACTTTCAACTGTCAACCTGACCTCGGTGTTAAAGAACCCCCGCTAGTTCAAACCGATGTGACAGTATCTGTGCCTACCGTTACGCCGAATGCCAGCTCCACCGCGCCGGCTTTATCTTAGGCAACGGGATATAAACAGTGAGAGGTGCCATAAAGATCTAATAAATCCAGAGAGGAGACCATTCTGAGAATCACAGTGTCAGGAAACGTGCCAGTAGGTCATGACAGGGACAACATTTGTCGGCCATATTTTACTGCCTTGGCAACGGCTCGAGGTGTCCTCAGTCTGATTCGTCTGGTCCTAGGGTAAAGTGCTGTCGGCAGTGGTGGAGAAAGTACTCATACAATGTACTTAAGTAAAAGTACAAATACACAGACAAAAATTTACTCAAGTAAAAGTCAAAGTACCACATTATTATTTTACTTAAGTAAAAGTAAGAAAGTACAAGCTTTTAAAACTACTTAAGTATTAAAAGTAAAAGTACCTGCCAACCATAATACCTAACGGCTTATATAATGTCATTAAGTGTACCTATCGTATTTAGTTTTAATGAATCAGTAATGTACCATTTTAATGAGAAATGCTGCAGATAAAGCATGTTTTTATTGTGTTTACCCCCTGTGACAGTTTAGATTTATATATTTTATGCAGGTAATGTGCTGCTCTTCTTGAGGGAGGGCCTAAGGGTTACTTCCCGCTTTGGATTGGTTCAGCGGACTGATTCTGCTCTCGCCATTGGATACTTTCAAACTAACGAACAAATCAAAAAACCGAAATGCGTCTTGGATGGAACGAGTAACGAAACGCTGCATAGAAATGTAGTGAAGTAAAAAATACAGATACCTACTGTTAAATGTAGTGGAGTAAAAGTAGAAAGTATCCATTATTAAATCTACTTAAGTAAAGTACAGATACACGGAAATTGTACTTAACACCACTGGCTGTCGGGATATACCAGCAGAGAGTGTGCAGACTCTCCGAAGGCCTAAAATCTGCTAACAGTTAAGGCCTTTTAGGGTAATTAATCATGGCATGGCTGGTACAAAGGCAGATTTTAGCAGGCCACCGGCAGAAGAGTGCCTCCGGGTGCACGCGCCCGCCAGCTTTCAGGGTGAACCATCCTGCTTCTGCTCACATTGTACAAGCCAGAATTATCACTGTGCCGCTGAACTGTAACAACATCTGACATCCCTCCACCTCCAGGCCTCTCGGCGCGTCCCCAGCTGAGAACTTGAAGGAGCTGATCAGCTCCAGCGATCTTCACGCGCAAAGGTCAGGGGGATGTTTTCGTATCGGGCGGCTCATCTCCCTTTGAGCCGGTTCCTCTCTGGGTACCGGGTGCTCAGCCTGCCGTTTTTCTGAATTGTGAGTCATCAGCTGCCAAAGCCGTTACTGAAATTACACCTGATGCCTATCAAGCCTGTCTCTCCTCGTCTTCCGCCTGGCTGCATGTGCAACATCAAAAAGCTATCTGATCCTTTCAACGCGCGGGCTGACATTTCGGCGCGAGTCCTCGGGAATTGCAGATGGACTTTGTCTCACCGAGGACGTGTGCGCTTTTTCTTTTTTTTTTTTTTTTTGTCCGAGCGGTGCGTGCCCGCGCACATTAAGATGCCAGTCGGAGAGTAAGAAAGCCGGAGTCTTTCATGCATGTTGTGAGGGAATATTATTAGAGTGTGCCAACCTGTCATCTCTGTAAGACACAAAGCGTGACAGGTCAGCTTATTAGAAATAGAGGGGCTTTGCTGCACAACAAACATCTTTTGTCTGAGCTACAATTTGCAATGTCCTTTTCCTCCCCCTCCTCCTCTATTGTTTACCTTTCAAGGGTGTTCCTTTCCAGACACACCCAGACTGGAGATTAATAAACGCAACACGTCCAAGGTTGCCGGTAATAATATGTGGTGCTCCAGGAAGGAAATGGCACGTTTTAAAATGGCACCAAGGCTACTAGCCAATTGGCAGAGTGAATAATGACACTGTGTTCCGCCTTAATCGGCCCCCATCCTCCCTTCAATACACCTTCAAAGTTGTTCCCGTGTTTATCTCCCGAACAGGGAGAAGCCTAAATAAGACAAAGAAGAAAGAAAAGACAGAGCAGGCTTTCTGTTGATGGCCTCCTGATACCTTCTCTATCTGTGTCAAATGCTTTGTGTCATTGTGAAGGCAGGAGAATGTGTGTTGCATTCCATGAAGCACCAAAAGGATGGTTCAAATTGAAAAATGTTTGATTTTCAACTGGTTTCTGTGGGGGCAAAAACCCCGAAAAATGCATTTGCGTCATTTTTTAAATCTGCTTCTGGAGCGAGGGCGTAGTTTAACCACCCGTTTCCTTCACAGCCTCTGATGTCATACACTTTCCAGGTATTCAAATCAACCAGCCATTCATTCTACAACAAAGTTACTAAAATATTTCAAGTCATCGAATTTTTTCTTGTTAACGATCAGTGGAAACGAAGGACTCAGTGTAAACTCACTGACAAAAAGGATAGCTGACTACAACGCATGCACACCTAAACCAGGTTCACAAATCGGGATTAAAGGCCTAATTTGTCACAGTCCAGGCTGATGGATGACCGGATACTCCAGTTCACGTCTGAACACAGCTTGGGGTCCTGAACCACTAAAGCTGCACAACGCCTATTCTGAGATGACTCTGCAACTCTCCAGTCAGTTCGGATTTTTTGGTTTAGATTCTTTTAAACTTTTTTTTAAAATTTTTTGGGGGGTAAACACTACACATGGTCACAGTCTGCACAATCTGTGGGATGTTCTCCCATCATGTGACAGGCCATTACCCGACAAGACAGTTGACCGGCAAATGACTCAACTAATAAGCCAAGAAACGTCACTGTCTTAAAATTGTTGACATATATTCTTATTTCTAGGCTGGTTGGGGGGAGGTGGCAGGAATGGAGGGACCACAAAGTAGTACTCTGGATATTGTTAATAAGACCGAAAATATATCTTTGCTGAAATAAGAATGTTCCCACAGAGAATACTACAGTAGTGGCATTTTAGATGACAATAAACAGACACTTTGAGCACACCAACTGATCCGATTTTCCTTTGCCAAAAATGTTTGAAGAAAAGCAATAACGTCTTGTGTCATTTGCACAGATGATGAAGCCGATATGTTGCTCGGTGTGGTTACTCGGCACAGCGGGGGATAAAAGCCCAGGAAAACAGCGATTAGGCCCCATTGTTGTTAGGGTTTCTGGTCTGTTACACAAGGCAAATGTTGACAGCAATATGTCTTTTTCCTGAACACTGGAAACAGTTTTTAGAAGTTTTCACGATGGAAAGGTTGTTCTTTATCTTCATTTTGTCAAAAGAAATTCTGACTAGCAACACATTTGCTCAA
Source organism: Menidia menidia (assembly GCA_907169785.1). Taxonomy (NCBI): domain Eukaryota; kingdom Metazoa; phylum Chordata; class Actinopteri; order Atheriniformes; family Atherinopsidae; genus Menidia; species Menidia menidia. The sequence goes on along the minus strand of CAJRST010007779.1, from coordinate 15,996,280 downwards.
AGATCAGTGTGGTTTTTCATTGGAGATGCTCTAACACACCTGTATTTAAGCATTTTTTTAACGAAAAAAAGATTAATCCAAAGTGTTGGACACCAATATAAACGAGCAATCTCACTAATATTTTTTAGTAAGCGTCTAACACTTTGGACATGGGACTTTTGTGGGCATCCTTTAGTACCTGGAACGTAATCACTGAGAGATTTTGTCTTTGTGTTTCTTCAGAATCATCCGCCCTAAAGAAATGGTCGAGTCCTGCTCCCTCATATCCTACTGGATCCATATTTTGCCCTGACCGGGCTCGGCATCTCGTGGAAGCTGGTAATCTCCCCGGTTAAAGTCTCCGCCTTATTAGCACACATCCTCCACCCATCCTCCTGACTTAAGTCCCGCCCTGCCTCCGCACCGACACCGACAGCTTGTTTTTTTTGCATCGGTAATGAAACTGGCCCCCCGTCTCAAATTCATCTGGCCTTTGTCTCTCTTTTATGTGGGTCAGTCTGTGGCTCTGTTTGTTTTTCCAGCGGCTCAGGGAGACACAACAGATTGCCGCACATTTAAGTCGCCGTCTCTGGCAGGTTGGAACGGAGGGCCTCCTTCGGCGAGGAGCGGATAAAGGATGTGGAAATTAAAACGGAGCGAGACGCGGTGCAACATAAGCAGTGCAGCCACTGTTTTCCTTCAGCTGCCTTCGTTGTGCTCGTGCAGTTTACTGCCTGCTCTTCCTCTCCTACAGCGCCGTATTTATTGAGACCTTCCGTGGAGATCAAAGTAATAAATCCACAACGCTGGTGTATGCCGAGCATAGATTTCTAATCTGTATTTGCCCATCTCAGTAGACAGTGGAGGGGGATCAAAGTTTGGCGTTATATCTTCTTTTTCTTGCAGGGCAGATTTACACTTTTTCCCCCATTTTTTATTTTTTTTTTCGTTTTGGATGTTCTCACACTTGGACTGTAAAATCTGCCGAAGAGGTGAGGGGCAAATGGAAAACTACAAGACCCCCGTATCCTCGGAAACGGACCCAGAATCAATCGCCTCACACCAGTCTAACAAAGAAAGCTGTGAGGCTCTTATCGCTTTCCTACATCTGTGAAAGCGTGGGCGCGGTAGTCCCACCTTCAGAGTGCGAATCCAAAGAGGCGGGGGGCGAGGTTGCTCATCCTCAACCTGTCCCCGATTCCCCTTCCTCCCCCCCCCCCCCCCCCCCCCCTCTCCCCTGCACAGGGGATGAAGTCAGCAGACATCTGAGAGTGAAGATCTCACCGGGAGAATCCCCCTCCACGCAAGTCCGCTCTCAGCTTTTGTGGCTAATATGGAGCGCGGATAGCAGGGGCCACTGCCTTTAGAAAAGCCCTGTGTCTCTCCCATAAAAACCACATCTACGGCCGTGGAAAAGCTTATACTGTAATCCTGCATGACGGATTGAGTCTGCCACTGCCGCGCTCTCTCTCCCTCTCTCTCCCTCCATTTCTTTTTCCTCTTCATTTTCTGCAGAGAACTTGCGTGGCACCGGGGCCGTGTGCTCAGGAGTGCAGACACATGCATTTGTCAAACAAGGATGTAATGTGTGTGACCGGGCTGCCGTGGCTCCGCACAAAGCGCACGCACATGAGACTAGGGCGCACTTCTGCGTTTTATTCCATCACCCCTTTAACCCGGGAGAGGAAGAAAAAGCACTGCGGCCCCATACCTGCACCTGCAGAAAAAAGATTTCAGAGCAGTCAGACGAGGGGAATAAATAGATGTCAGTGGCAGGGAATGGAAAATAGGTTCCTTTTTTCTTTTTTTCTTTTTTTTGAAAGAGAAAAAGAACAGAACGTAAAGATACCGTCACAAAGACTTGCACAGTGTGAGAGAATGAATCCCAATGGGAAGTCTAAGTGAAAGCAACTTGCTGGAGAAGTATACAGCTGACCTGGATTCTGCATCTATGCTCCCATGCCGTGGATTACTACTCTGCTAGAAATGGCCTGTTCTCTAAAGAACAATCACACACTCGTGCATCACTACTATTAGGACCCCTCTGAGCCGTTCTTATCTGTCCACGCGTCACTCTTCATCTCTTTGATTGTCTCCTCCTTCCATACTGGCTCATCCCGCATGATGTTTTTTTTTTTTATGTATTAGCCATTCAGAGATCTTTCAATGGAATGTGGTGGAAGTTATCACCAAATCTCTTTCCCCTCCCTCGCTCCATCTCTCTAATCTTCCTTAATCTTCCGGCCCAGAGTGGAGTGAGAATTAGTTTCTCACTCTACCCTCATCAATCTCTCGCACCTCCCCTTCTTCTACTTTCCTTCCACCATCTTCGTTCGGGCCCGCCTTTCTCCTTTCTTGCTCTCGTCCGGATCATCCTCACCAGCTGCTTTCTTAATCCTCCATTCTCAGTTTGTCTCCTTCTCCCTCTCTTCTTCTGCTTCCTGTCATCAACAGAGCTGCAGAGGTCACTCCTGCTCTGCCCTTGCGTTTCTCCCTCCACAGCTTCCTTTCTCCCCCTTTCCACCTCACACACTTACATATTTTGCTGTTGTTGGGGGATTTTTTTCACTCGCTTTTTCAAAATGCTCCGGGGACTTCTGCATTCAACCCTGCTTGTTAACCCAGAGCAGCATCCTCACCTGCAGCTGCAGAAAGACCTGAGAGCTAGCAGATGTTAACACTTCCTATCCAACAGGACTCTTAGAGAAGCAGGAGTCTTAAAAAAAAAAAGGGGGAAAAAAGGAAACATTTTGGCCTCACCTACTCATTCAAAGTGAACGGTTCGATGTGTCCGCGCTAACAAATGGCACCATAACATTTCAAATTGAAAAACCATATATTTACCAGGCGTTCTCTGACATATCGTTTATCAAATCCGGCTTTTCATTTTCAGCTTTTTTCAGTTTCTGCAGCATGATGAGTTTTGCCACTTGCACTGGATTGCACATCAGACTGCAACCCCCCCCATCACCACCCCCCCACACCGCCCCCCTTACCCTTCAGAGAGCAGGAAGCACTTATCACAACACATCAGCGCACACAGAACAGTGGAGGCTACAGCACCGCGGAGAGGAACTGATATACTGCGGGGTTAATGACGACTGCCTCCTTCCAGAAAACATGGTCAAAGTTCAATATTTCAAACTGATTCTCTTCATCTTTTTTGCCACGATTTCTTGAGGCTTGGTGTTGAACATTTAAACCCTGTTACAATTAGAAAAACATCATGCTAGATGTTGTGCTCTCATTTCCATCCAGGCACATGGCTATGTGAGGGAGAGGGGACCGGTTTTGTCAAATACACACTCACACACATATTATTTTCCACTTCAAATCCACAGTGGAATTGTTCAATTAAAAGAACCGACTGAACTCAGAGAAAGCCCAACACCAGATGTAATGTATGAGCAGCTATCACTTTAATTGACTGCTGTTTTATATTGTGTTGCCTTTTTTTTCCCCTCCAACCGAAACACCTGGGAAAAAAACAAACACACACACACACACATGCGCTATGACAACTGCAACAAAGAGAAGCGAACATTCTTATGCCAGCACTGTTCTCCAGGATGCCGTCTCCAGTGCTGCAGACCTGGAGATGACAGGCCTGCTACTTTCAATCCAAAGAGGGGGGAAAACAAGCCTCTGCTGAACTGGATGCTCTTACGAGCAATTCCGAAGAAAGTACTCTGGATTCTAAACTGATTGCAACATATTGCGCCAAACCAAATACCTCCATTCAGTTGTGAAACATGTTGGACTGTAATTTTTTGTTACCTTTAGCGGGGGAAAAAAAAAACTGACAGACAAATTGCTCTGATAACAAAACGTGACCTGGTAAAAGTCTTCAGACAGCCCTTATTTATCTTTATATTTCCAAGATTCTAAAAGAGATATAGGAGCCACAATTACTTAAAATGAAATATAAATGGAGCACTTGTAGCCTAAACACCAGTTTTACGGGCTTCTTTAAGGACGCTCCAAATCTTTTTTTGTGCCAAAGTGGGTGAGAACACAATTTTTCCAGACATGAGGGTTTGTGGCTTTCATTTGGTTACATGTGTTTAGGAGCAAATGGAGAAGCGGCTGAAAGTTTGTGAATTTTTAGGTACCTGTAAAATGATGTCACAAGAGGGATCAAGGGAAGAGGGCGGAGAAAACTGTTTTTTCAACACAACGAAAGAGAAAATGACTAAATCTTTATGGTCAATTGGCAACGTGGCTAAAGACAAACAATGTTTCTTGGCTAAGTTGCACCATTCTGTCAACACAAAACTGTTTAATCCCTGATGTTTGATATTTTTGTCGTGTTTAAATTATTAATTGGTCAAAAGGACCTGTTCTTTGGGAATTGAGAACACTAAGAGGATTGTTCAAAAGCAATCAGTGTCCAGAGGAAATCTGTGGCAGGAGACCTTTTACTCAAAACTGCTTTAGAAGATTCCAAGAAAGTCTGAGAAAAATTCAAGGGGTGACTCAAGACCTATGTACCATACCGTAGAACAACATGGTCATTTTGATCAAGACTAATGGACATAACTCTTTTTTTAATTTGATTTTATACACATACTGTTCACGAGCTAGTGTGTTACAACAGAGGCCACCAATTTACATTTCAGAGTCTCTGTGGATGGCGAGCAAGAAATGAATATTAATTCCACTGTGTCTAATGATCAGGGTGGTGTAATCATGATGAATGCCAGCCTGCCTGGAGTGAGCCTTCAGGTTCTGGAAAACAAAACGGAGTGGTTCATTCGAGAAAAAAAATGGAACAAAGGACGTCAGGAACGGAAGGCAGGACAGAAAAACACCTGCTTCGCTGTTCTGACCTTCACACACTCAAACGCTGCACAGAACGGTGAGGTTTTGTGCTTCTGAACAACGATGAGACGCTAAAAGAAGCCGCTCTGAGAGGCTGCAGCATTATAAAAAAACCTGACCGGTCCTGTTAAATCATTCTAAAGCACTCATCCTTGGTCCAGTCTTTTTGTATTTTTTTATTCCCCCTCAAATCGTCATAATCACTCTGAATAAACGGGGCTGACCACTACAAGGCTGAAAGGATGAAGAACTGGGACTGCCTTCCTCCCACCGTCCAAAAATAATCATGTTAGCTTAGAGGAAATTCTCAATTGACCCAACTCTATTTGAAATGATTAACTCTAAATGAATGGATGGACGACCACATGTCTACAGTTAAGAGGTACAAAATCACAATTGTTTTATTCAATTTTTTCAACCCATCACCAATGTAATCTTTGCTAGGTCTCTATCTTGGTCTGACATTTCCTCGTGTCCAAAATCCCATGAGATGCACCAGTTACCGGCTCATTTAGAGCCCTTTCTGAGGGTTCTGGGTTTTAAAGGCTCCATGCTGTGGTCATCTATCTAAAAACAAGAATCTCAGCTCGTTAAAAAAGCATTTTGTTTTTCAAGGCGCTAGCTTAACCACGTGAAGGCAGGACAGATCGGTTGGCACATTGATAGCACAACAGATTAAGCTAACTGCACACGAGGCCTCTCTGACAACACTAACAGGTGTCATCGTAAATGTTTTCTTCTCCTTCGCGCGCGAGCAAAGCGGCGATCTGCAGCCGCTTTATTCTCCAGGTTACTCCCACATCAGGAGGTCATCAAACCACACAAACACTGGTGGCGGATTCCGCTGTGGATTCTGTGGCTGTAAACCGCCCGCTATGATGCCTCCTTTTGTCATCGGAATAACTGGAAATGTAAGCGCCGTGAGACTTTCCTTTACACAAATAAAAATGTTCAAAAGAGGTCATTCAATTCTCACATGGTAGTTTTTGCAGAAAGGTTGTTTTCAGTGATTCATGAGTCAGTGTTTTTATGATCACATCGTAAACATAAACGTAGTAAAATAGACTAGAAGAAGGTAAAAATAATTATAATTCATGAGCTGTTTTGGAGACAAATATCCTGATATTATAGCGGTTAAATTATAGGCTGGTTGCAGAACATGTTAAGGGTACAATAAATAAACGCACAGCTTCATAAAAAAGTAAACAGAAGCACATTATGAAGACATCCACTTTTGTGCCAACCACAAAAGCTTTCTGGCTCCACCACTGCAAGATCTGTTGGGATCTTTTACTGGTGTCCCACTGCTCCTGTATGAGGTCTGGAAAAGGCTGCAGCAAATAAAAAAAAAAGCCAACTGGCTTTGTTTGTTTAACAAATACATGCATTTATGATCTCTTCCAAATAATATCACTTTAGATAAATGTCTCAAATCCTGTTTGCGATACAGAATGTCCCCAGAGACCTTAATGCTGGACGCCACGGTGATCCATAAGACAAAATGCATCTCTGCTGCTCTAAATCTGTTGTGTAAGGAACGTGCTTAATGTGCTGCTGAGGTGAAGCCTCGAGCAAAGCCAGAAACATATGAGGGAGAGAGACACTAAGAGTCAGATAAAGGCAACAAAAGGCATTAATGGAGGGGAGCAAGGGATGGTAAAGAGTAGCAAAAAGAAGATTAGTAGGAGAGGGATAAACGGATAAGGAGAGCACGCACGTGACGAGATGCAACAAAGTTAAAAAGGTGGAGGGATCGGGCTAGATTGACGTATGCTAATCCCCGCTCCTCCTCCTCCTCTGCCCTTTTTCTCAGGGAAAAAAGTGAAACGGGGGGGGGGGGGGGGAAATGAGATGAGCTGCCGGGGACGGAGAGAAAGACGGATGAGAGATGAGAATCGGAGTGAGCTAAAAACTGATAAAAGGGCCGATTCGTGAGTAGATGAGTGGATGAATGCTGGGCCGGGCTATTGTCTTAATAAGGAGTGGATTTGTGGGCCGCGCTGCGTTTTATTAATACAGTCCTGCTCGCGGAACTGTGTTAATTCAGCCGAGTTTGAGAAGGGAAGCTGCGGATGGTCGGTGCCACTGGATCAAGGCGAGAGCGAGAGGTGCTAGTCATTAGCATGCATGCGGTAAAGCATGAGAAATCACATTAATGACAGAGAACGCTAATGACAGTGATTGGCGTAATCACAGCCACACGGGCGGAAGGGGTGAGACAACGGGAGGTCAGCCTTCTCTGCTTATTATTCCTTTGTGTTCTTCAAACCCTGTTTGTTTTCTTCAAAAACAAAAACGGCAGAACTTTGTGTCGCGGTTTCGTGGTGCTGGGAGCAGTTGGGCAGCCACCCCATTAATCCTGATGGAAAAAATCAAGCTCCACCACGCTGGTTAAAGTCAGACGGCAAACATCAGTTCTCTCTTTTCTGAGTAAATGCCAAGTCTTTTTTCAACAATACGCTAGGAGTCGGCGAGTGGTCGTTTCTGTACCGACATGGCAATAACAAATGAACTTGGAGTTGCGTTCCCCGGTGGGTTTGGTGGGGCTAGATCCACATTCAAGGCAATTAACCTGTGTGCGTCTACTGGGATCCCCAGCCGTGGGGGGGGGGGGGGGGGGGGGGGGCGAGTTTAACACTGTAACCTAGCAAAGTCTCGCTGGTAGAGGGCATCTGCTCGACAAATCAGCCGAGCTACAGCATGTAATCACGTTTCACACCACGCTAATCACTTCAGCCTAATTTATCACCGCTATGAAGACGATCTTGTGAGCTGCTGAGGGAGAGGGATCGAGATGCGGAGACAGACGGAGCTGAGGCCGTAAGAGGGGACGTAGAGAACTGTGGACATCTTCAAAAGGACGCTAATGGAGTCACTAAACCCCCAGCCCCAAACCCCTTGCCCCCCCCCTTCTTTGTGCTTCTCCCCACCCAGGCCTTTCAAAATCCCTAATCCGCCTTATGATAGCAAGACCCTGCAAAGAGGGAGACATCAGCACCGCACAAGGATGGCAAGCGAGAAAAATGAGTGGCAGAAGATTGAAAACAGAGGAGATAGACGATGACGGGAGAAAAACGGGGGATTGTGTGGCAATTGAACTCAGCCTGTTGGTCGCATCAAATTCCCCCTTAATTAAAAGTCTAAATCCTCCTCACTTTAAAGACCCTACTTTATAATTAACACTTTGATCTTCTACCCAAGCCCTCCCCCCCCCCACCCCCAACCAACCCCATTAAAAAAAAATAAAAAAAAGAATAAAAAACTTTTTCAATTTTTACTTCAAAACCCATTAATTAAAAATCGCCAATGAACAATGGTGCAATATCGAAGCAGACCCCCGCTTTGCTCATTAGCCGCTGGTTAATTGATCCTAACGGCAATGTTTACCAAAGGAATCCTAGAGACGGAAACATTATCACTCTACCTCGCCTAATCAGTCTTTAAAGAGGGATGGCCGAGAGGGAATTTGGATGTTTGAGATCATAGGAAAAGGAGATTTCACAGACTCCTCTGTGGTTTTCTCTCTGAGGGTTTGCGGTCGCTTTACAGCACTTATAAAAGGTTATGAGGTACTCGGTATTACATACCTACACACTTCAGGGAAAAAAATTAAAGATAGTGGGCGTAGGGCATCACAAACAGGAGATGCTTTTATTTCTGGTGGTCAGGTGTCGTTGTCCAGAGTCCATCTCCCACACCCCGGCTGTGTCCAGACACCACCCATCCATCAAAACTCCATTACCCAAAATCCATCACAACGGCTCCCACGAGCAAAAGGCTGGACGCTTTGATTTTTCAAAGGGGCCATAAATACACTCACAACTTCCTCAGTATATTAACTTTCCGTTGGCCCGCTCTCTCTAAACAATTTGGGCTTTTATTTCCACGGGACCCGGCCTGCCCGCCGCTCTCGCCGCAGGTCGGGGGGGCGACCAATGAGAGGCGACTCACAGAGGAGCACGGGTGCGACTTATCATGGCGTCTCTCAGCCATGTCGCCACGGAGCCCACCATAAAAAATTCAGGGAGCACCACGGAGTCATTAAGCCCCTCCAGCAGCAGCCCGATGCCCCCGTCTCCATTTTGGCCGCCCCCTTTATCCTACCACCCCCCATTTTCAGACATCTTATCAATATTTGACCCCCTAACTCTTGCCTCTTTTACATTTACCAATATATATATATAAATATAGTTTTTTTTCTGTTTTTTTTATTTTATTTATTTTATTTTTTTATTTATTTATTTATTTTTTAATGTATATATCTATCTATATCATATGAGGAATTTTTTGTGTATATATACATATATATATATATATATATATATATGTATATATGTACAGACATGTATATATGTATATGCCGCTGTTTTATTTATGGAGCCAGTAACAAAAATAATTCCCCTCTGGGATTATTAAAGTATTTCTGATTCTGATTCTGATCTTTCAACTGAAAGACTTCTGATTCTCCTCACTTTCCTTTAACCTTTTTGCCATTTCCTTCTCACCTTCTTTTCTATTTTTCTATCAGGCACAGCGTGATTTGACATTTCTATTAATGTATTCCTTTCTCCATGATGGCATAGACACAAGGTGCAGACACAGGCAGTGATTCTTTTTTGTTTTTTGTCCCGTTTCTCAGTGGCAGGAAAGACAAAGGGCGTGGGGACGGCTGGTTGTTTATGAGTGGTGATGTCGTTAGTGTGATCCCCGGCCTGTCTCACCGCTTTGTTAGCATGTTTGCGGTGTGCTTGACAATATGATTAGCAGCTTTGCCTGTGGAGTTGTTGCACTGCTTAATCAAGCCTGTCAATAAAGGCTCGTAAAAAAGGCCCAGACGCGTCTGCCTTCTGATGTTGACGCACAAAAAAACACGCCGATAAAAAAGAGCTTTACGGCCACTGAGATGCTTATTGATTAAAACACACTTGACAAATGTGCACTTATCCAAATACTCGCACAGCGTGTCCTGATAGATGCTAAAACCTCTCTTTTTTATTGTTGCTTCTGAACCACGAATCACTTCGATGGGGAAAATGTACTTCTGTAATCGTGATGGATCTTTTTACTTTACAGTCGCATTATCTCAACTGCATGGAATTCATGCAACGCCTTAAATTTTGTACCGAAATAGTGGAGTTTAATCCAGTTGTGCTCGGGGTTGTTGCAGAAGTTTCAGGAAGTGGGTTATTGTTTGTGTGGATAATCCACAGACCACCCGCGAATGCCTGCGTGTGTAATATCTTCTAACAGAGGAGTTCTGATTAAAATGGTTGGCAGTGAGTTCTCTGAATTACCAGGAGAAAAGGCTCTGTTATTGAAAAGGGCAAAAAATTATGCATGAAATCAGTTTGCGTTGCCTTTCTAATAGTTTTGCGGAGGAAATTGCCGGAAATGTCTTTTTCTAGAAAAGCTAAAGCAAAAATAGAAATTTTGAAAAAGAAGAGGAAATACAAATTTCCCCTCGTTATTGTCCCCAATAATATACTGCAATGAGAAATTATTTTAGCTGTAAATCCAAAGTTAAAAAGCCCATCCTCACATGTAGACCACCTTTATACTATCCCCGTTTCATTGTCTTGGGATTTTAACCCAAGAAATGAGTAAACATTACATTAAAAAAGTTTAAAAAAGCAATGCAAACATGAATAGTGTTAAACTGATATATAGTGCTGGAATACAATTTTTAGATCTCGAAAGTTCACAATATTCATTAAATATCTGTTGACAAATGGCAAATTACAAAAATGAAATGTCAGCCTCTTAATATCTTTTCTCTTTGTAATTTATCCCTCCCGGCTCACATTGTTCTCTTTCCTGTCCTCTCTTGATGCCCAATCGCTGCCTCATAACTCCTTTTCCCTCCTCTATGCACTCACAGCGAGTTATGAATTGTAATTCTTCTTTCCAACTGATAAGTAGTCTAATTGTCCGATTGGTTTCTCTCAAACACCTCGTTGTCGTACTTCGTTCTCTCAGGACCGACGCCTCGCTTCCACTTCACCTCCCCTGAACCCGTTTCTTTTTCTGTCGCTTAACTTCTCTTTCTGTAATTGTATCCAGCTTCTCCTGCATAATCCTCCCGCCGCTCTGCTTTGTCATCCAAACCCACCTTCTGTCAATCTTTTTTTTTT
>CAJRST010007779.1:15968667-15985339 GCA_907169785.1 Menidia menidia | reverse complement strand
GCTGGAGTGGCAGGCGGGGAGAGATGTTGAGCGTGTACCAGGAGAGTGAAGGCCCCTCGAGGCTGTTGTTGCATTTTGAATCCAGGACACACACTGACATGAATGTAATTGGTGGAAACTAGCTCAGATTGTGGTTCTGTGGAAATGGAGACATAGTGGACCTCTTATTCTGTGTCTCTCGTACTTTATCTCTCGCCAGCCCGCCCCCCCCTCCTCCATCCGCTCTATGGCTCGCTCTGCTCCCCTCTCTTGTTGATCGTACATCATGCATTGCCGAACCTATTTGTTTGCAAGTCCAATTCCCTCTGGAACAATTAGAGGACTTTTATTTGTCTTCCCAGTCACAGGCCTGCTTCCCCTTCCATTGCTTTTCTATTTCAGTACTTATCTTTTTACATTTTTACACAACCTCTCAATAGGTAAACGAGTGTTCTAAATTTGCTCCTTTGACCTGAGCACACAGCGGGGGGGAGTACAGCCTTCCAGCTTGTTCTTTTCAACAGACCAGACCAAAATAGAGATAACTGTCCATAAGTCCCAGTGCCATGTTTGGCAGAACTAAAACACGGCGCATTAGTCCTTTATACCAACTGCTAAGCATGGTGGCAGAGGTATGGTGATTTGGGCTCATTTCATCAACTAGGCAATTGAAAATGTGACTTTAGTGTCTTTTCTAAGTTTGGATAAACAAGTTTCTGACCATACAGGGATACAAAATTTTAAAAAACTTTTTCTTGTCATATTTCAACTCAGGATGAAATGTTTTTTGTTGTTTTTTTTCATTGTGTTTCAAGTCTGCAGCATCAAATGTCAGTGGACAAAGTCAAGATTAAAGCAGCGTCAGAGACTTTATTTTATAGCTCAAATCTAAGTGCTTCTGCCTGGTTTTGAAGTATGTTGTCCTTTGTTGTGCAAATGAAAGGGCTTGAAACTCTCCTGAAGCGTGGCAGGGCTGAAATACTGCATGTCATAGCTTTGGTTCCCTCCCCGGTGGGACGGCACGCTGTTTAATGGTAGCACATCAGGAGCGAGACAAAATACTTAATCATAGCGCAATCAGTCAAGTACGGCAAAAAAGAGAAAAACACACTTTCAATATTTGCTGCAGAGGCGGTGAAGTCGATGCTGCTGGAAGAAGTGAATAAGAGATGAAATGTACAAGAAAAGACACAGCACAAGAATAAACATGAGACTGGATGGTACTGACGGAGAGGGCACGGAGTAAAAAAATTAATCCAATTTTTACTCTAGGGATACTTTACATCTGAAGTCTGGCTTTTTTTTCTAAATATTACTCTTGTATGATGAAACTGTCCCCACAATTGTTAAATAATGCAGTTAAAAGAAGAAAACAAACGCAGATGACTTCTGTTCTTTTTGGAAAAGAACCCTGGTAAACCCCCGGTCGGTTTCCTAACCATGAGAAACAAGACAGCTCCATTGCTCACATGGTAAAGTAGAGCCTTTTTTTCCTCCGCCCGCCTGTCATTCTTGATAAATAGCAACGAGATCAAGAGAACCAAGTCAGACTCGCAGGCCCAAGACTCCAAATATTTTCCGACCAAAACAACTTCACCGGTTTCTTTTATAGAATTTGCCTGAAAAGGCGGCAGAGCAGGGGCTAAGCCTCGTGCTAAAACCGCGCACTGTTGCTTCCACATTCAATTACCCCCCCGGTTAATACGCCCATTCAACCTTCCCTGTCAGTGCGGGAGAGGAGCCAGTTCCTTCTTAATTCGGCTTTAATAAGTGCATCTTCAGAGCGGAGCCAGGTAGAAAACGTGGAGCATATTCCCTCAGACCAGTGAGGCAAAGGAAAAGGGTTTTATTTCATAAACATGTTACACACACACACACACACGCGCACTCCTGGGCTGATTGGTGTCAGGCTGATTGATGAAGTTGGGGGGGCGAGTTAATATGCGGAGCCGAAAACCAGGCAAGCTGTGAAGTGTACCGGTTGCACTGAGAGCTGAAGTATGAAGGGCTCTACCCTTTTGAGTGTTATGCCACACGGGGTGACAAACTGAACACGCCTCTCCATAAGAAACACATTTGATCTGAATATAGGCAACTTGTCAGCTCATTTAAATGTAATAGCAACCAAAAAAAAACAAAAAAAGTCTCCACTCTATGCGTCAGTGGGTTGTTTCTCTGGGAAAAGTGATAGGGACCCATGTACTGTAAGCTGGATCAGGCCCAGAGTTATAAATACAGTGAGGAAATGTATCCACAAATAAAGCACCAAAACAAGGCAGGAGAAACTCTGCAGTGCTTCCATTCATTCCTAAAGTTCTGCTTTGTGTTGTAAGGCTAAATGAACTCCAAACGCTTCTTTCTTGGGAAACAAGAAGAGGAAGAGGAGGAGAAGGCTCTGTGCTGTGTGACCCGTCCATAGATTTCTGTGTCGCCCCGCACAATCTGATGACGACAGCTTTTTGACCCTTTATTATTCATCTCCGGGAGCTTTTTTTCGCTGAACGTGCGGGTTTTCTTTCAAATTTCTCTCTCTTGGTATTCACAAAATCCCCCCGCCGTATTCATGGCTGAGAGGTGCCCAGTTTAACCACAGACATCCAGTGTTGGCCACTCAGCAGCTTCACTGGAGCATTACCCGTTCGCCCGGCCAACAGGCTGCAGATTTCTCCATTTTAAAAAAAAAAACCAGCTTGTTCACACGGAAAACTTGTGAGGCGGCCGTAGATCAAGCGGCGGCGGTAGCTTATTGGGGCCGATTGCGCATTGCGGCTTCACAGAGTTCCAGTGCATCACAGCGGCGGGTCCATTAATTGGAAAAAGTGTCTTCCATTCGAGGGCATGATTAAAATATGGTGCGCTGTGCTTTTGTGATAAGGACTCAGGGAGATGGAGAGATACGAGGAGAGCGCGCTCACGGGAGAGAGAAAAGAGGAGAGGGCCCGGAGGCCCGGCGTGCTGGGTCACAATCCAGCGCCTGTGGGGGGGGGCGACCAGCGGGGGGCGGAGCATCATCTGGCTGTTGGAAAGTGGACTAAAAGCCTGCGTTTTATCTCTCTGGGCCAGTGGGAAACAACACTGAGAGGGGTTTCACAAAGCCCCTGTGCTGTTCTTTCAAAGTCCAGGACAAAGAGTCCTCGTGGCAGTAGTTGGTTTTAGATTTAACCCAAAGTTACAGCAATGACATTTCCAACTGCCGAGGAGTAAATGTTCTGACACAGGAATACTGCTTCACGGCGGCGAGATTATTAACGGGGGGAAAAAAAAAAGGAAAAAGGCAGAATCTCCGTCTCCCTTTGAGATCTTTTGCTGTTTTTCCTGCACGCTGCCGCTCTCCGACTGATGAATATTTATGCCGTTCACACTTTAACACGGCCTGATCTGCCATTTATACCGCGGGAGGCTCATCACATGTGAACGCTGGGATAAAAGTTCCAGAGTCGGGGACGTTGTGTCTCAGATGGGGAAAAAAAAAATTTGCATGTGTGTGTGTGTGTTTGTGTGTGTGTGTTGCTCTCCCCCCAAATGTCTTGTCCTTGATTCCATGGTTTGGTTGCGTGACAGGCCCCGGGGTGTGTGTAGACGGCGTGGAAAAAAGGCTTGGCTGACTGCTTTGGCTCCACTCCGCTTTTTCCCGATCCCTGGTGGGAGTCTTCGCCCCTTTCCTCCCCGATCCCGTTCCCTGCACCTGAAGGTGGGCTCTACCCCGGGATAATTATCCATCCACGCTCCACAGCTCCCGGCCCTGCAGAAGCCACCACCAGAGCGGCTGCACGCTGAGGCCACGCCAAGCCTGCTCTGGGGAGGAAAGCAGCCGATCTGGATCGGACCTCCTCCTCCCCCCGGGAAGCTCAACAGGATCTGAACTGGGGCCAGTGGATGTGGACGGATGGTTGGTAACTGGTAAAAAAAGGGTTGGCTGGAGGCGTGCGAGCGGCAGGCCGCTGCGTCCAGCTGCACGCCTCGGAACCCGCCGTCGACATAAAAATAGGTTTTGTTTTCACAGAAACTTTGTTCAGACGCGGTGAGCTGAACGGAAGAGCTGGAGTAATTATAGGAGGCACAATGCAAACTAATGTTTAAGGGAAAACATCTGTAGCAATACGAAACAGCAGGAGGAAAAAAAAAAGGAACTTTCCTCACAAAATAAGGTAGATTCAGAGATTTACTCTTCCTTTAAACCATAAGTGTTGTCCTGTAAGATAAAAATAACGGAATGGATCACTGCTTTGGAATTTCTTTTTTTTATTCCTCGCTTTTGCATTTATTTCTACAGTTGTGTACGCTCAACAAATGACCCATCCTTTATTAAAACAACATGGTTTCACCTGGTTTCACAGTAGATTCAGAGATTTACTCTTCCTTTAAACCATAAGTGTTGTCCTGTAAGATAAAAATAACGGAATGGATCACTGCTTTGGAATTTCTTTTTTTTTTATTCCTTGCTTTTCCATTTATTTCTACATTTGTGTGCGCTCAACAAATGACCCGTCCTTTATTAAAACAACATGGTTTCACCTGGTTTCACAGTAGATTCAGAGATTTACTCTTCCTTTAAACCATAAGTGTTGTCCTCTAAGATAAAAAATAACTGAATGGATCACTGCAGGTTCCTGAAGCTTTGGAATTTCTTTTTTTTTACTACTTGCTTTTCCATTTATTTCTACAGTTGTGTGAGCTCCACAAATGACCCGTCCTTTATTAAAACAACATGGTTTCACCTGGTTTCACAGTACCGGCTGAAAAAGCTAAGAGAAGATGGCGGCCATCTGTTTCCCGTCCGCAGACACACACGAGTGTCATGTGGCGGCTACAAATCGAAACAGCATCTTCACCTTGTGTGTTGACTTCAGCTCCCATGTAGCACACGGGTACCTCAGAGCCGCTGATCCATCGATCTGTCGCTCTGAGACTCAGCCAAAGAGCTATCAACCTTTTAAAGTGTCACTTTCAAAGAGAAATGGATTGCCACTGTGGAAGGGGGGAAATAGGAGAGACAGACAGAGAGAGGGAGGGGGGTAAAATATCTGCGGACAAACGACCGGCGTAATCAAATCACACTCATCGGAAGCTCATCATTCACCGCTTAACAGCTCGGTCGCTGTGTTGTTAATGAAGCGTGTGGGTCTAGATGTGTGTATCAAATCACATCAGGAATGTATCCTGTTAGGTTTATCGGGCCATCATGTGTTTGTTTTAATATCGACCTGCTATGTGAAACAATGCTCTTACTTGTTTTGAAGTGCAATATGGGGGGAAATTCATTCACACCATCACTCATCACTGAATCTAAGGTTGATGCTAATGATGTCAAATTACTTTAGCAAGCCCAACTTAACCTCCCATTTATCCAACCACTTAATCATACTTCTCCGTTTTGAAATCGGGCAGGATTGCACGCACCACTTTTCCTTCAGGGGCCAAATGGTGGTTATCTAACAATGTGTGTGACCACCTACACCTTTGTTTCTGAATCCTCTCACAAAAAGGGTAATTTTGCCCTTCAGAAATGGTTTGGACAGGCTCAAGTGGGTAGGATAAAGGGGAGGAATTGAGATTGGGTGGTAGTTTAATGCTTGGAGGCAATGATAAGACATCAGTGTTCCAAGTTTTCAAGTCGTTATAAATTCCGTTTGCTGGGCCTTTTTTGTTTTAGCCTTAGACAAATGTAAATGTTAAAGAAATTCCCGAATATCAGGTAAATAGTGGATTCTGCTCACTGCTTAGGGAATGTTAGCTAAAGGAAATATTTGATAACATTTCTTGACATTTGCAGGGATCCCATACAGCCTCTGACTTCTGCATGGTTCTTCATCTTATAAGACAGGAACCACAAGTCATTAAACTTTTAAGACCCTTGTGCTCCACCTTGCCTGATAAAGGTGTGAAGAATATTTGAGAGGGATATTTCCCAATTGGTTAAAAGAAACTAACAGAAAAGGTGAAGGCCAAAGTCAAAACTATGGATTCAAATATTTTAAAACTGTTTTCTTCTTCGGTGCCTTCCAGACTGGATAGAAACGACAGTGATTTTAGGTTTCTGTGGCCTACAGTTTTGTAACTAAATGAGCACAAACTTTGAATAAATAAAATACTTGGAGATATTCTGGCCTAACCTATTCTGAAGGGAGAAAAACCATAACAATTCGCAGAGTTCTGAACTAATTATTTCACAGCGAACTTGGTATCTTACAAGAAGTATTTTGAAACATTAATCAAATACTTTGAAATGAAGTATGGCCTTGAAAAGAGTATTCTTGCAAAGCTTCTGATATCAATCTCCACATACTGGCTTTCCCTGGGAATATGGGGGGGCGGGAAACATAGACGTAGGAAAATTTCATGAGGATTTGAGATCTTAGAAAAAAGTCTAATGCAAGAAGACTTGTTATACAATCACATGTTCTTGCTAATGGTCAGAGACATAAGACTGGAGTAGCTATGAAGAAAAGCCAATATTGCTGTTTAATCCCCCCCCCTGCACCCCAGGGTGCCTTATCTCCACTCTTCCACTTGAGTTAAAAGCCTGGAGCAATCCTGAGGGCAAATCTTGGATATCTACTTTGGACGGTAGATTTTCCAGATGCAAATAATTGGGGAAAACTTTTCATCTCGGTACAGCTCAGGAAGCGGTTCAACAGAATCATTTACACGTGCAAACTAAGATATCAGCGGCGTTTTCTTTTGCCTTTCTTCAGCTCACACAGGTGCATGTGGGCGCTTCACATCCAGCATAAAATTGATTCAAATAAAAATAAAAAAAACTCTCTCCACCTCGTAGAAAGCTCCGAGGGACATTTTCTGACATGTTGGTGTATTTAATGATACCGGTTCAAGTGTAGCTGTATACAATAAGAGACTGAGGTTAGAATTTATACATCAATGTATGCCTGTGGCTGTGCACAATGAGCCCATACTTATCATGGAAGTTTTTCTGGAGAAATCTGTGATCTTTGAACTTCTGACCTTTACGCTAAACGCTTGAATAATTCAAAAAGCCAAGGCCTCTGCCTATAAAAAAAAGTTGTCTTTCTTCTTTTATGTGCGCAACTGCTTTACAATATAGACCTTGGACCTGTGCATTTCAATTCTGTGCTGGCTTGCATTTAGTGCAAACTTTGGCGAAGGCTGCAAAGAACTTTCCCTTTGTACTATTTTTTCCCTCTGTCTGAACGTGAGAGTGGAGGAGATGGAGTGCAAAAGCATTTCTTCTTAGAAACAGTCCAAATTCACGGCGCTCTTTCGTTTGAAAGAAAAAAAGAATGAGAAAACAGAACCGGATAAAGTTCACAAATAGGAAATTTGCCATTTCATACGCGTTGACACGCGTTGCCATGGAGAAGGACGAAGTGCTGCGGCTCCTGAGATTCAGATGCGAGGACTGGCCAAATAAAAGAAGAGCTTCATGTAAAGCAGCTCTTCTGTCGGGCTATTTCAGAGAGGGCCGTTGTGGCGTTGTGGTGAACAACCCCTCTGGCCTTAGAAACCAGCAAAAGCCTGACAAACACCCACCCACCCACCCACACACACACACACACACACGCACGGCAGCAATCTCACACTCGAGCACTGGCCTGCACAGACTGTACTGCACAAAAACACCCGGTGTATCTCTGGAGGTAGGACAGAAAATCCAAAGTCTTGACAAGACAAGTCAGAGGGATCATACGCCTGGAGGCAACGGAGAAGAGCGGATGAGGTGAGGGATGCAAGAGAACGAAGGATGAAGGGAGGGAGAAATATTCACGGGGGATACGGAGAGTGACGCTGGACGAGATGAAATGAGAAAGGGAGGCGGAGGACGTGGAGGTGGTGTGGGAGCGGAGATAAAAAAAAAAAAAAAAAACAGGAGAGGAGAGGAGAGAAAAGCAAAGGGAGAGGTGGAAGCAAGTGTGGGAGGAGTGAGAATGCAAAAAAAATGGCGTGGAAACTGTGGAAGTGGAGCTGCGTTTGGAGGTACTAACCCAAACCGAGGACTGGGAAAAAGAAAGAGGGACGTGTTCTGTATTTGCCCCCAGATGAGAGCCGGGGAGACAGGGAGATAAACTGTCAAGAGGAGCCGGTGAATCGGGCGTGACAGGGGGGGGGGGGGCCCGCGGGCATTTGGAGAAGTGGGTGAAGTGGAAAAAGGGGCCGCGCAAAG
The DNA here is from genome assembly GCA_907169785.1 of Menidia menidia. Taxonomy (NCBI): domain Eukaryota; kingdom Metazoa; phylum Chordata; class Actinopteri; order Atheriniformes; family Atherinopsidae; genus Menidia; species Menidia menidia. The sequence goes on along the minus strand of CAJRST010007779.1, from coordinate 15,977,220 downwards.
CTAAAATATCCAGCGAGAGATGTCTGAAAGAGCGGGAGAAACGGAGAGAGAGAGTCCAGAAGACAGACAAAGTGAGCGAGCGAGATGGTGGCTGCTGATTGGCTGATTGCTATCTGCGCCCGGCTGGATGTGCGCGACACAATCTCAAATTGGAAATCGCTGTTTCAATCTCGCCTCACTCGGTGGCTACCCGCTCCGCTGATAAGGGGAGCGGCCTAATTCTATTAAAAATATCCCGTGAGCCCGGCGAGGGGGGGGGGGGAGGCCAAATGTCGGACGGGGGATGGCCAGAGACCTGGTCGTCTGGAGAAAAGAAGACGGGGAAAAACAGGGAGAAAGTTGCGTTTGCCGTGTGCTTTATCTCTTTACCCCATCTGCCCATCATCTCCCCCAGCCTCTCCAGCTCCGAAAAATCAGTCTCCTCCATCTATCTAACTACCCATCTGTCTATTTATCCGTCTATCCATCTGCCAGCTCTTATCGCCCGCCACAGGTTACTGTTCTCATTTAGAACAGCCCCCCCCTCCCCTCCTTCACTTCCTTCACTACCTTTCATCTTATCTTCCACTCCATCTTCCCCTCCTCCACTTGTTCATTTCGGACTCTTCAAATCTACTTAACCGACTCGTTTTTGTCCCAAAAAAAAGCGTGCTATTCTCAAAGCCCCAGAGCCTGCTTCCTGGGCCCTTTGGGGAGGTCTGACGTGTGTTCTTTTTGTCCATGTTTGACCAAAGATCACATTTGAAAGTGTCAATGGGCCGGTGAGTCAATCTGGTTCCTTTTGTCAGGAATTTGCTTTTCACTGGACGGATACGTTCATTTTGGAAAAAGCAAGTGAAACGATGTGTCATTTTGAATACCAAAAGCCAGACACAAAAATTTGAATTTTCTATTTTATTCAAGAGTTTCGAGGTTGGTCTCGAGTAAAAAGCCACGACTGCACTCGCCAGGCTGCTGAGTTCCACACTAATCATACCTTCATTAGTTACTCTGTGCAGAAGTCCGAGCCAACTGCCTGTGCTCTTTATTAAAACGGGAGCCGGAGCCGATAGCGGAGACTCACTCGGCTGTGAAAAAGACTGTCTGCTTGCGTTGCTTAATACACAACCACCCAAACGGGTGTGCGCACATTATGTTTCGCAGCTTCTGCCGGGGATCACCCGTCAAAGCCCATGAGTTCAACCTCAAACCTGAGAGGAGCGTGAAAGATGAGGTCTGAGGGAACGACACACGCGGGGAAACCGGCGAGGAGGGGGACGGGCGCGGATGAAAAGAATCAGACAGTTGGGAGAGTCCATGCAGAGAGATGAGACGCCTGGATTAGTAAAGAGAGAGAGAGAGAGCGCGAGAGATGAAGTGGTTGAGATATGGAGAAGAGCAGTTGTGTAATCTTAGGCTTTAGGAAGAGCTGGTCACCGCTTTGGCTAAAGGAAGGGGGTTTTGAATTAAAGAAGATTGAGGGATTGCAGGTAGTGATACAATGACCATGACAATAATGAATGCGTGCCAGGAATCAGGACAATTACTGCTTATGAATCTGTCCGGCAGCTGACACTTAATCTTTCCCTTTAGATATTACCTCTTTTAGCTGAGGCACAACAAACCACACACAAGACACACAAGATCCTAGATGTGCGTCAGTCACAGCTCAGAACAAAAGTCCCTCTGTCACTGCCTCTGCATGATGGCACGAACCGAAGAGGCTGTTCGGGTTTATGAAGATTAAACCGAAAGGAAGAAAGGACCCCGAGGATCCCCCAACCTGTGAATTTGAATTAAAGGTTCACAGCCACAGGGACCATCATTTAAACAAGAGAACGACCACTTAGCGCTGAACCTTTGAGGTTTGAGCTCTTTTGCCAAAGCTCTTAAAGGACAATCAATATCCTAATAACAGCACAGTACAGTGTGGAACAGAGTTCAGTTGAAGCCAAATTTATGAGTTCAGAGTGGCAGCGGGAGCATAACGGAGGAGACAACGGAACAGAGGCAGATGAACATTTTAAAGGTGTCCTCTTTACATGTTTTCACAACATGGGATTCAAACTGGCCGGGCTGCGTTTGCCTGCTTGGCTGGTTAGGGTTATATTCAACCAAGAATAGCTCAAACATGCAATCTCACTGTATGGACAATCTTAATTTGACTTTCATTGTTCGCTAGGAGCATTCTAACTGAATATTCCCCTACCTGAAGACAGCCAAAGCTAAGGTGCTGGTGGCATCCAGCTCCACGCCCACTAAGTCCGTTGTCCCGCTGATTGATAGAAGCTCCGCGGTCTTTGACAGTAGCAGGCGGTTGTAGTCCCGGTTCTGCTGTACCGGGGCGCTGCTCCCAGTCTGAAACTCCAACGAGAACCTGCAATAGGCAGAGAATTGATCAATTCGCCGTAGCGCCAAGCCCACAAGGGTGCAGAGCAGAGCATAAATGCAAGCAAGTCAAGCGTGGAGTGAAATATCCAACTACTGTCACCCACTGGAGCCCAAGTCAATGCAGTTAGAGAATATCCACAAGACAAGAGACTCACAGGGGAGGCAGCTGAATCATATAGATGATTTCCGGTGACCTAGATACTTATTTTGGAAATGGAGGCTTCCATGCAAGCCAAATGACTTTTTTCACAAAGGTGTTTCGTATTACACTTTTCACATGATCAAGCACCCCTACACTCATGGTCGTATGTCAAATCAATTTGGCAGCTCAATAAACGCACACGGGACGCTTCAATTTATCTGTGTCAGAGTGATGAATCTGACCATTATTGATTTTTAAAGAGTAAAATATCACTACCATGTTAATAAAACCTTTAAATAACTCAGCACATTTTGGGCTGTAACATCAACAGAAATGCCATCCTCCCAGTTGATCTTTTGTTCACTCAATCATCCAAATGCATTTTGTGTACAAATTAATTGTGTACTGTGTGTGAGCCCTCAATGATTGTATATATTTTAATCACCCAAATCTCTACGCTGCGTTTCTTTCTTTGTATATTTGCTTGCTTTTGCTGTACTTTATGCACCTTTTCCTCCTTTTTGAACCTAACCGATATGTGACCAGTGAATTTCTCCACTGTGAGATCAATAAAGCTCTTATCTTATCTTATCTTAATCAGCCATCATTATCATTAAAATGCTAATGTTCACTTTTAATGCAACCAAATGCATGTGAATAATAAAAATTGTGACAGCTGAGGAATGTTTTTAAACCCAAGCCAGTGCTTTCAATCCTGAGTATTCTGAGTATTTTTTATTTCTAATCCTAAACATGTGACGTTTAGGCCCCAAAGACAAACAAAAATGGGTTAACTTGATTTACCCTAAACCATGACTGTTTTCTAACCCTTATAAGCTAATGTTAGTCCCTGGACCCAATCAGGAAGTGCAAACATTGGATTTTTGGAAGAAATGAGTGTCTTCTTAAAGGAAACTTTAGAATTCTGTTTATAGTTATAGGGAAATGTTCATAAGAGTTTCCCTAATGTGAGTCCTGTGGGAACATAGATGTTAAAAGGGGCATTTAAAAAACTAGCAATTTGACTAACAGCTGGATGGATACCTAGTTATTTGCCTACTTAAGTGTCTTATCAGAACATCTTTTTATCTAAATCTGACTGTAAATTTATGCTTGAAGATGCTTAAATAAATTCCATTACTTATACAGAAGTTACATGTAACCTCTTATCCTCAACTCCACTAGATTGTGTGTAATTCAACTACAGAAAATAAAAAAGCACAGTCATTGAAAGAAAAGTGTAACTAACTGATAGATTGTTGTTGTTTTTTGCTTTATGATCTATAGAATTTCTGTTGCCATGTTATTGCTAAATCTCCATTGGCAATCTATGGTCTGTAACAATGGAGGAAAAAAAATCCCATACAGCAGCTTTAAGCTCCGATGATTCACTAATCACATTCAAGCAAGGAGCTTACAAGAAGCGGATGGATCGTGTGGCATATTTGTATCTCATTCGAAGGATTTCATTTTGCCATCCTGCTCCATCAACAATAATGCAAAAGGCCAAATCAAATTGTGGTGACTCACAGCAGGTCATGCTGTATTTAAAAATACACAGAGAGCTTATTTATCTATCCCAAAGATAAAAAAACTGAATGAAAGCTACAATACACAAGACGGCATTTGCATCAAGACAGCATCTGGACCTTTTATACCATAAGCATGAAAAGATAAAAACAAAATATAACAGAAAAACAATAAACTTTAAAAGCAGCAGTAAATTTTGATTATTAAATTAAGATCGTACATGGACAGTGATGATGATACTGTCAGGAAATAATCAAACTCGCCAGTACCACTGGTCAGTTGGTTAACAGTCTTATTTGAACTTGCTGGATGAGTACAATCACAAGGATTCCTCAGTCGTGCCTCCATCTTGTAAAAGCTGGCCTTTTTTCAGGGGGAATATCGGATCGATTTATAGTCCGAGCTATTTTTCTCCCTACTCTGTCATCCATCTAGTCACTCCATCTGTGATGTCTGAGAAAATACCGGGGCTTGAGTCACACATGGTCACGTTTGGGGACAGAGCGAACAAAGGCCCATAAACCGACTGACAGTGTAATGAGAAAACTGCACTTTCATCATCTTTTTTTGGAATCATTTTGACTGAGGTGTGCATCAATGATGTAGTGTGGTTAATGGGAGTGTTGTAGACATTCAGGAGCTGCCATATAAAAAACTTAAGACTTAATTGCTTATATAGTGTGTTCACTCCCTTTTAGTTATTTATTTAAAATGTGATGATTTTCCACTATGATCACCACTATAAAGACCATTTTGCAAGAGGAGGACATAGTACAGAAAAAAGATAAAACAAAATCCTGAATTTAAAATAAAGATATTTGCCAGATTTTCCATATCCAGCCCTAGTTAATCATTTTGAGTAAGGCAAAAATGTAGATGGCTGTCTTTAGCTTTTTCCGAGGTGTAAGCTGCAGTGGTTGTGATGAAGCCTGGAAGTGAACTCCTGCAAACTTGGATGTGAATGAGTCAAAAGATTCCAATGACCACATATCCAACATATGTCAATTTAGGAGAGCAGAAACTGAAGTGGCACTAACTGGATTTCATCGGGATCGATCACTTTCGTGGCCACTCAGCCTTGAAAATTAATGAAAGGTCACTTTGACGGAAAAAAAGATCAATGTGAATCGCGCACTTGCGATAATAATTATGAAGTTATGGACATCATTCAAGACATAATGATCCCTACCAAAGATCAGCACTCCTGATGATACAGCGGGCTCATTAAGTCTGGCTGGCCACGCTTTACCCCCAAAGCTCTTCCAGTTTCCAGATGACTACCAGAACATACACAAACACTGCATCTGAACATTACACCCCCACACCTGCATGTAGACGAACTGAGGCCACGCAGCCGTGAACACGCCGGTGATGAGTTAATATGAGCACAACAGCAATGTGCTCCACTGAGGCGCTTCATGCCCCGTGGGTCTGTGTGCAAGAAGCCAAGGCCAAACGCACAACACATTTAAATCAACAGTCGGGGAAAAAATATTGGCATTTAAAAATGGACCTCCACTAAATGGTCACAACAACAAGGGGAAGCTTCCCCTCACTGACAAATGGACAGTCCGGAGAAGTTATGATGACAGCATGTTGCCGTGGAGCGAATCTAACCGGTCGGCTCCACGCCTGGGCCTCTGCCTCCGCGTTGCCAAGAAAGAAGACTGATCGATACATCCGATCAATGGCTTCAAAGATTTAGCCTAAGCTCTGCTCCGTTCTCAGAAGGCTGCCATTCACTTCCTGGCTGCCCAAACGCTCCTTATTCCAAAAGCTGACCGATATCATTTTGTGACTTTTAAACTGTCAGCAGAAGGAAAAATAAATAAAAATGTTTTTTTTTTAAAACTATATTGTCCGATGGTGTGTTTTCGGGGGCTGAGCGCAGGAATCGGAGCGCTGGAGGGTTTGGAGAGAGAAAAACGGTCGGGGGTGTGGGGACAGAGGTGGCTCTGTGGAGACGCCGCGCTGTGAGAACAGACGATTGCAAAGGCGGCACTCAGGAAATCATCAAACAGCAGTCGGTTAAGGGTCTCTCTTGTTCCACCGCAGTAAAGGGACCCTGATGATGTGACACCAGGCTGAGCCCATGAATGCAACTTTTGGCTCTGGTTATAGATAGTCCCATTTTAGTCGACGCGGGCCGCCTTTCTTCCACTGGCAGCGAGCTGAATGGGGGCCTTGGCATTTGAAAGGAAGCCGGGAGATTTGCTGGCGGATTAATCCTTTCATTAGGGGAAAGTGAGACGTTAATTGCGGCAACAGCTGCATCGCTCATGTTTACACGACTGACGGTTTCGACGCCGTCCCTTTAAACGGAAAAAAGCAATTATCAATAAATGCAGGGCAATCTCGCAGTGATGAATTGAGCTCAAATTAGGCTTTCTTCATCTCTGTGCAGCACATTCAGGGTGCGAGCATCCGTGTTGGCTAGCAGCACGTGGTTGTGAGTTATATTGTAACACAACAAGGATAAAAATACTTGACTTTCCGCCATGAAGAGCTCACAGGGAGAGCAATCAAAGGTGAGTCGTGATTTTAAGCTGATGAGGAGAGAGTGCAGGGAGGAGGGGGGGGGGGGGGAGGAAGGAGAGTGAAAAGCGCTTGTGCAGTCTGAGGAGGAAGAAGAATCGGGTGTGTTGACACACTGTGGAACAACAACTTCAACAGGGAAAAAGCTTGCCAGAAAACTAGCAGTCAAATTATGCAGGCAATTGAGAAACTGAGACAGTGTGGTTGTCTACATCCTAAAGCTTGGCTTCAAAAGAAAAGGATCAAGAGAAACAGAAAGAGGAATGAAACAAATTTGAAATAGGAGAGAAAGTTGAGGAGGAAATGGGGCAGACAGGGGTTCGGGTTCGGGATGGAAGGCTGTGGCAGTGGGATGACTGAAAACAAGGCCAGCGGGGAGTCTGACAGCCAGAAGAGACGGGCGGAGGACAAATGAGGCGGGCGCACGGTGGCGGGGGGGGGGGGGGGGGAGAAAAGGTAGCTGGAGAAGAGAGAGGCAGGGTAACATTCACCGTTAGGGCCGATCAATTTCTCGTCCCCTCAATAATAGATGTGACGAGCGCGGGGGGGGGCTGTTATCTGTCAGGCTTCGCCGGCCGGAGTACAATCCCCACTGGGAGCCCGCACACAAACACCCTCCTGAAAAATGTCAGCTTTCAATACGCAGATTCTGCCAGCCCCACTCCCAGGCTACTCCACATGTTGGCGTAGGGAGAGGAATGGAAATTCGAGGGAAAAATGGAAATAGTTAGGCTCACCGACGCTCACGTTGTCGTCCCCGTGGTCACACGACACCGACGCCGCTGACACTCTCATTCATCAACCGGAGCCTTTTCTCCATTCCACACGCAGAGGCGGGAGGCAGCCGCTCTCATTCACACACCCTTGTGCTGTGTCCTTTTAACCTCACACCCTAAATCTTTCACTCAAGGCAAAGTAATATCTCACAGACACACACGTGTGCACTTCTGAGGACACTACGTTGAATCTGGCCCTTTAAACCCTATGGCAGTATCACCATATTATACATATATATATATGTGTGATTGTGTGTGTGTGTATATATATATATATATACACACACACATACACATATATACATATCTATACACATACACACATATATATACACAATGAGACCTAAATATGCATATATACATATACGCATCTACACAAACAAACATTTGCTTCAGGTTAGGTAACAGCTATCAGAATATATGTGTATATATATATATATATATATACACACACACACATACACATATATATATATACTCACACATATATACATATATATACACATACACACATATATATACACAATGAGACATAAATATGTATATATACATATACGCATCTACACACACACAAACATTTGCTTCAGGTTAGGTAATAGCTATCAGAATATATGTGCATATATATATGTATATATATATATATACACACACACACATACACATATATATATATATATACTCACACATATATACATATATATACATATACACACATATATATATACACACAATGAGACCTAAATATGCATATATACATATACGCATCTACACAAACAAACATTTGCTTCAGGTTAGGTAACAGCTATCAGAATATATGTGTATATATATATATATACACACACACACACACACACACATACACATATATATATATATATACTCACACATATATATACATATATATATATACACATACACACATATATATACACAATGAAACCTAAATATGCATATATACATCTACGCATCTACATACACAAACATTTGCTTCAGGTTAGGTAACAGCTATCAGAATATATGTGTATATATATATATACACACACACACATACACATATATATACTCACACATATATACATATATATACACATACACACATATATATTCACCATGAGACCTAAATATGCATATATACATATACGCATCTACACACACAAACATTTGCTTGAGGTTAGGTAACAGCTATCAGAATATATGTGC
>CAJRST010007779.1:15952073-15968567 GCA_907169785.1 Menidia menidia | reverse complement strand
AACAAACATTTGCTTCAGGTTAGGTAACAGCTATCAGAATATATGTGCATATATATATATATATATATATATATATATACACACACACATACACATATATATACTCACACATATATACATATATATACATATACACACGTATATATATACACAATGAGACCTAAATATGCATATATACATATACGCATGTACACACACAAACATTTGCTTGAGGTTAGGTAACAGCTATCAGAAGCGTCAGGCAGATGCAGAGAGGCAGGCATGTGGAAGGAGCTTCTGCATGACAGAGCACAGCAGAAACTAGTTCTCACTCAGCGTGTATCTGTCAGGACCCCCTCATGTCGCTTTACCCAGATGTGTCGTACCAGAACGCCCACACCCTTCCTACACAGCTGCTTGATCTCCAGCTGCACCCCTGCAACTATGAAACGGCGATAAAAGGCGGGGTAGGTAGCACGCTTCAAGGCTCTGACGCTCTGTGTGTGTGTGTGTGGGGGGGGGCACAATAGGCATAAAAGTATTATTTTCCCATCACCAAGTCTTGAAATCAGTTCAATGTTATCCCGCTTGAGCAACATGGGACAAATGACATGTTGTCTTTGGATAATGAGCTAAAACTAACTGTAAACACAGTAGTTATTCATCTTTACGGCGGCCAGGTGCTGCTAATCAAATCAGCTTAATGGCCCGTTTGGCCAGGTTGCCGGTCTGGAGCATTAAAGTGTCCGTTACCACACTGACCAGGAGGAAGACCTACACAGTCCACTATTCAACCGATTTTTCATAAGTGGAAAGCAGAAAATACAGCTGCTCAGCTCAAGGTGAGTCTGTGCAATGCATAGTGAAATTCACAAAAAATGTCCACAGAGCTATATCCATATAGTGTAACAACCCTATGGGCTTCAGTTAACAAAAAATGTTACAGCTCTGGACAGCACAGACAGAAAAAAAACTGAACATGTATGGCTTGTTTGGAAGGTTTGAAGTAGAGAGCCTTTTCTCTTTAAATGTAAAATGGCAGCCCAGCTTAGGTTTGCAAAGTTGGGTATGAAAAAAGGAAAAAGGTCCTTTCAACAATGTGGGGTCATAATGCACGGCAACACGGTAGCAGTCAAGCACGGCGGTGGAGGGCTGATGATTTGAGCTGGTTCTGGACACATCTTGGTCCAACAGGAACTCTACGATATATCTCAGTTTTCCCCAAAAAAATGAGAGGCCATCTGTCTGACGGCTAAAAGTAGTCCAAGACTGGGTCATTAACGAGGTAGTGATCTATCACAGCTGCAGATCTCAAAAAGAGGGAAGAAGAAAGGGAGGGGGCTGTTGGGGGGACAATGTAAAAAAAAAAAAAAAAAAAGAGTGGGCCAAAATTCCTCCTCAGCAATTATTTTTCGCACACTGATTCCAAATCTTGGCATTGTGAGGAGCCGCAATCTTCTATTTACCTCATTCAGAGACAGGGCATTAACCAGATGACTTCTTTTACTATGCCCTCATATAAGAAACCTTAAGATTTAAAGGAGATTGCAATTTTCTTTTTTCTGACTGCTTTCACTCGCTAACAGACGAAGAGAACAGCTCATCCTCCACCACGTGTGTCACTGCTGACATTTGCCTAATTGCTCGCCAACGTTTTCAAGCACAAGCAATGCACAGAGACGACAAGCAGAACATAGAACACGAGTCCGTAGGTAGTGTAGGCACACCCAGGACTCGTCAAGAAGCAGAAGAGCAAACGCTAATATAGCTCATTGGCGCCCGTCACGCTGGCGGGAAAATGTCTAATTCGGTACTCGGAGGCCTTTAAACTTGCCCAAGTGAGAATGAAACCTTTCAAACTGAAAGGCGCCGTTACATAAATAGTCGCCAAACTTATGAGTCAGTTTGTGGGAGTCAGCCTCAGATCTGCCGAGTCGGCATCATCCCGGCATGTGATGGGAGATGACACCAACACTGGGACGCGCCGCCACGCCGGCAACAGGTACGCAAACAGCCAACCAGCAATTATCATGTTTTGATAAACCAATGATTTATTTAGCCCTGGCTGAGGAGAGGCGTCATGCAGCCATAGGTCCAATCTGTTCCTGCAGCTTTGCGCAGAAAATTCCTGTTCGCCGACGGCTTCTAAATTACCTGTCAGTCACGGTTTTAAACAGAGGGGGAGCCAGGGGGAAAGCGGGTTCATATTGAAAAGTGCTTTTTTCTGTAGAGATCTCGCAGGAAAAGAAGAGTAATGCAGGTAGACACTGGGATGCCTCCTCGGCTCCAGCCGGAGCCTCTTCAGTGTTCGGCTGACAGGAGCGGATCTGTCAGGGTTTACTCAGAGCTAAGTCAGCTCATGTGGCGGAGACTCGGAATTATATTCAACTGTTTGTTTTTTTTGCCATTGCATCAGGCTTTATCAGCCCTGCAGACCCACACAGATATTAGAGTCTGGTAGCAGACCTCCGACATCACAGGATACGAGATGCTAAACAGGAAGGAACGCTGACTGACAGGCTCAAATTCATTTTCAATACGCCGAATGATACACATTTTTACCTGGCTTTGTTTTTATCTCCAACGTATGCTAATGTGTTTCGGGGCTAGAGCGCTGAATTTTATTAAGAAACTGAACACACTGACGCAGGCCGGCTCTGCTCCCGGGGGCTTCTCTGGAAGCCCGGGAACTGATTATGTAAATGTTGCAAACAGGTGGTGGATATAAAAAGGAATGTGTTGCACACCATCCGCAAAAGGAGTGGCGAGTTCAGGGCAGGGTGGGACCACGAGGGCAAAAGTGTTGAAAACCACTCATTTTTCAAGAGTAGCTTCCAAGCAGAACAAGCATTTTTGTATTATTTGGAAGCGGTCACAGTTCTTGAGACGTTTTGGAAGGTCTTTGAATCTTTTTCTTTTGGACACTGGCAGTGTTGCTTTCATTTTCTGCTCAGTCCTTGTCCCTCGCCACTGTTCAAGTAATCTGTTTTTCATATTTCAAACCTCCCCACAACCTCATTCAAGCATAAAAAGACCCTCAACACAAGGTAAACCTGTGTGGAGTCTGCAGGAAACTCACAATTTAATACATTTTTAAACCACAGTTTGGCAGACATAAAACCTGAAGGTGAGATCTTTCAGAATCCAGCCCTGACCTGTCGCAGGGTCTGAGAAATTCTCTTTCAGCTGATGCACATACGGCTCACTAAGCCTCATCAGAAATGGTCTCCACGGACAAGCGGCTGTCCAGAAGTCATTCTTAAGGAAAGAACACCTTCTTAAGGAAAGAAAAAAAACTGATCTATGCCAGAGGACACAAAAAGTGGACAGATGGAGGGATGTATCCTCCCCAGAACCTGGAGCTCAACAATAGAGGAGCCATGGAATAAAAGGGAGCCAACATCCAAAAATAAGAGTTTTGTCCTTCAAGAAACATTGAGAATTATTCCTGATAAACACTTAAGATATGACAGAAGGTTTGTATAAGAGGGATAAGGCATTGTTGAATTAAAAAAGGTGCTTAAAACAGATACTGACATTCAGGCTTGTTAGAATTTTACCAAATCAATTTTTTTCCCTTTTGCTGTGTTTTTATTTCAAGAGTATGGGAATTTATAGAGGACACCTATTTTCTCTCTTCCCAATATACAGAAAAGTGCTGTGTGTACTGTACTTCAGAGACAGTGACAAAGGGTTGGACCACTCCACCCGTGCTGCTGCTGGTTTAATTCAGAAACAGTCCTCAGAACTTTCAAGGCGAAGAAAACATGTGATGCAAGATTTGCTCAAAAATTCAAAGCTGCCGAGAGCTTTAGTTAGCACTTCCTTTCTGCACTTCGGGCCATCGTGCAGAAAACAAATCACTCCTTTACATTAAACCCGAAACACCTTTTCAGGAGAAAAACCCTTTGAAAGCGTTTGGCGGTGGCAGAGTTCGTCTTTCTCCGTTCTCAGGCTGCATTAGATATTTGTCTCCCTCTGCTAAGTGCATGCGGGAATAGAATCTGGTTCACCTTTGACCCTGGAATAATCCGGCAATGTGAATGAATATGGCGATTGTATGCATTTAGGAATCATAACGTATCCCACATACACTAGTCAGTTATATAATCCTAAACAACAAGATATTTGGAGATTTCTTCTCCAATATTAAGAGGTTGCATTTCAATTCTTTCCACACAGCAGCTGTACATCATTAAACAATCTATTATAAATCAGTTACTAGAGAGTCGTTTAAATTTTCAACTCCTCTTTCATGCTCCATTTCCATTTTTCAGACCAGCATTACTCAGGCTTTTATTCATAGTCTTGCAGTATGTGTAAAAATAGCTTGAATCAGTGTACAGATACAATATGCTGGGGGGGGGGGGGAAGTAATATGATAAAAAAAAGTATGAAGGCATTTCTAGGGCAGGACCGCAGGAGGAAAATTGCTTCCCAAGAACTGAGCGGGGCTCCCCAGTGAGCAACTCACAAATGTATAAAAGGACATTTTACAAGTCCACTTGTGAAGAAACAAATGACCAAACTGAAAACAAAAAAACAAATAACCTTTCAGCCCAACGTGTTTGACGCACGGTGGAACAGATTCTCCTTCTAAAGCATGCTCCATCAAGTTTAAAAAGCACGGCTCGGGCTCCGGAGCGCTGTGAAATCCCCGCCATGTAGGCCAGGCCAAAACAAATGTGATGTCAATGCAATAATAAACGAGCTTTGTGTTTGAGTGCGACCATGATAATTAGTCTCAGGACGGTATGTTAGCGGAGAGAATGCTCGTAAAATATAGAGGCCATTTGGCGTGCACTCCGAAACAAATCTGTAGTCTGAGAGCGTGGGCTGTTCCGCTAATGTTCGACACTGTTCAGATCTGGCAGAGGCACAGTCAGAAAACTTTCTTTGGGGGGGGGGGGGAGGGGGAAGAAAGATGCTGACGGTTCCGGGCAGCAGGCTAGAAAGATTGCCGAGTCAGCACATGCACCATAGATGCACAACCTCTCCCAGACACGCATAATGCATCTTTCGTCATACGACACAATCCCTTCCCCTTAAAAAAAGAAGAAAAAAAAAGGAAAAATTTGACTTTTTGTTGACTCGATTGCACATTTGCCCGAGAGACCAGTCGCCTCACAATTTAAGGTTCCTGACAAAATTGGGATTGACTCTTGAGCGGCGCAGCAAGCCAAGGTCAGGGAGACGATAATGATGTTTATGAAGTCTAAATCCACTAAATAAGATTCCCTCTGTATCTCCCTGAGTGGCCGCCTGTTGAGACCCAACGCAAAAGGTCTGCTCCCCAATTTCAGCGGGGAGCTGCGGCACACACAGCCCACATGTGCCATTTAAAGGAAAGGAGGTACAATAGAAGCATGCCTACGGTTTAAATGCAGAGATTTATAAGATTATTGTCCTAATGTCGGGACACCTGGGGGGGAGACGTTGACATTTTGACAGCGCTAATAACCTCATTCCGCACCTCCTCTGTTTGCTCGTCTCCAGCAGCTCACACAGCGCAGAAAGGAATAGATAAAATAAAGAGTTTCGCTGCCCGTTGGGCGGGCCACGAGCTCCTGGTGGGCTTGCTAGTTCAAGATGTTTGCTGCTCGCTCAAATTGTCACAATATGGATTCACAGCTTCGGTTCAAAGCGCCCCCCCTCAGCCCTTCTGAGCTACGTATTGACCGGCGTTTGAAAAGCTAGCAAAAACAAAGAAGAAAAGGGACCGCACACCCCTTTTTGAGCGTTTAATTTTGTTGTCCATTCTTCTTGCTTGTGTTTCCTCATCGTCAATAACGCACATCAAGTAGGGCTTTTTGATTAATGCCTAAAAACAAAGACGAGCTCCAGCTTGAGCTATTTCAAGACGGAGAGTGGGTAAAATTGGCTTAAAAACCATCACAAACACACGCACACACACACAAATGCACGGAAAAGAACTGAACATAACAGTGATTATTTTTTCCCTCAGTGAGCACTTCCAGCTGGGTTGCCATTTTCATCCAAAAAGGCTGCAATGGGCCTCTCATAAATCAAAGCAGATAGCGTAGATACAGGAATAAATATAATAACACCTAACAAGCAAATTGTGTTTAATGCTTCGGAAAAGCCGCCGTGCACCTCTAAAGGGCTCTCACACTCCGCGGCGTTCACAGCCTCGACCTCAAACGGCCGCTACAAACCCAATTACAATTAGGTCCCGAGCTCGGTGCTCCTCGGGGACAGTGTATCGATGATTCATTTTATGTTTTATCAAAGAAACAGGAGTGCCATTAAAAAGAGATCAGTCAGCCACCGGGCATGAGGAGTCTGCCGCTAATTGGCCATTCATCAAATGCTCTTCTCAAGTAGATCTTAGGACTGAAATATCGTGCATGACAACTGAACTGCACTACATTAATTACGCCACTGATGAACCTCCAACTCGGGCTCCCACCTCACAGTTTTAGAGAAATCCAGATGTGCACAGATGCACACATACACCTGGATGAGTGTGTATGTATATATATATAGACGCAACCCAGAAAGTTCTGGCTGCGAACTAGTGCGTAAACCCACTGGCTTACGTCACATGTTAGCCAAAAATTGAAATCGCCACTGTAATCTGACACGGGACGAGCGCTAACAGTTCCTCTCCCTCTGTATTTTTAGTTTCAACACACCTCCCGGAGGTGCTGCCATTTCATCCGCTCAATATCACGAGTCAAGCTTTAAAAGGATGCTTTCAACCATCCGGATCACAGCAGGTCCAGCGTGTTTTCACAGAGACCGAGCACTGGTTTGAAAAGGTACCGTATTAGCTGTCTCTCTGCTGTCTTTGTTCAACTGAGCTGCCATCAGGACACACACACACACACACACATACACACACACACAGATGAGGCTTTTGGAGCTCCGTCTCTCTCCTCCCACCACGTGCGGGGAATTCTCCCTTTCATCCATTTCCTGATGCACTCTAACTAGACAGTTTTCGGTCATGTCCCAGAATTATGCATGCTACCCACTCTAGCTTCTCACACACACACACACACACACACACACACACACACGCGCAGAGACAACCATAAATACAAACAGCCACACAGTCGCTGATAATTCATCCATCCCCCGATTCCCTCATTTTCTGGCTTTAGCATTTTGGTGTTTGCCTCCATTTTTGGAGCTGCTGGATCATCTGGGCTCTGGTTCGTGGCTCAGCAGCTGCCCACAGCCAAAAAAACGAGCAGCAGCCTCTTTAAGCGCGGTTAGGAAGCTACTTCGGGGCTCAAACGCCCGCAAAAAGAGCCACATGTAAGCCCTGTCTGTATGTTAGCACGTACTGTACACAAATGTATCGGCCGTGTCTCCCGGGGGCGCGATAATGCTGAGGAGGGATTCTTCTGCGATTCCGAGAGAAGCCCAGATGGTGTTTGATGTGTGGATAATGATTTAGTAAAGGCTAGAGCGAAACCTTCTTCACTTCCAAGCTGAGGAGAAGCCTGAAACTGTTGTGCAGATCCGAGCATGAAAAACAGTAATTGACAGCATTACAAGGCATGGCAAATACAGCTCTGACGTCTTGGATGTGCAGACTCCTCTGAAACCAGCCTGTCTACGAAAATACTGCACTTACTTAAAAATAAAAAAGCCATACAGGCTTGTTTCCATTTATTTTTCTGAGAGGGTCATTCTTTGAGAATCAAGCATGCGTCCTTAAAGGCCCTTGTGTGCGTCAGTCACAGGACCTCTGAGCTGGGAACCACTCCTATCACTTCATCATTGTCATACAGTAATTCAGTATGTAATGTGCCTCTAAGTCCCCAAGAAGCAGAGGAACAGACACACTGTCTACACCGAGCATTCTAAGCCCAGTCGGTGTCCTGCAGGACCGGCTATTTAACACAGGAATAAGCCAATTATCTTCCTGGAGAAGGCAAATTTACAATAGGATTTTGTCACGATCTGTTTTGGACCCAAAGACACCCAGACACGGCACGGTCAGTTTAACAGAGTTTATTGCAACGAGGGCTAATCCAGGGGCGTGGTCAGGGCAGTCCAGGTTCGGTAACGTGAGATCCAGGCAGCGAAGGTATTCCAACTCGTGGTGAGGGGCCGGTCGAGGGTCAGAGCCAGGGAAGCAATCCAGAGGAGCAGGCGGGAGCACGGAGTCAGGGGCAGGCGAGGTCATACACGGGCAGGCAGTCAGGATCAGGCAGGCTCGGAGTCAAACAGACGGGTCAGGCGGGGTCAGGCAGGCTCAGAAGACAGGCAGACGGAAGGCAGGTCGAAAACAGGCAGACAGGAATATATAATGCTGGAAGTACTCACTCTACGGCTCGATACGTTCTGGCACGGAGACTGGCATGAGCAGAGTATATATGGAGGTGGAAACAGGTGCAGGCGATGAGGGTGATTATGGATTGAGGATGCTGAGCAGGTGTGCAGACGGGGGTGGAGCCAGCTCCAGTGCCAGGAACGTTACAGGATTTACTAAATTCCTGCAGGACTCTTGTGTCAGGGGCGGCCGCTAATGCTGTAGGTTTCCTTTTTGCCATGGCCCCCAAACACAGACGCACACACGCACACACAGCCGTGCAGATACAAATAATCACAAGCCCGTCACCTACACAGTCACTCCTATCCGGGGCGCGCACAGCTTTTGATTATCCGAAGCCTAGATGTTACTAAACAAACAAAAAAGATTAGTCACCTCCTGTGCAAACAGTTTTGAACCTAACTGATCGGAATTATTGTTAATACAATAAATGTGATCTATTCGATCCCAAAGTTTACAGTCATTGGCACCGTTCGTTGCAAAGCTTATTAAATCTTTTGAAATGGTGTTAAACCATGGCGTGAAAATCATTGCTTCCAATTTCATATGCGCTCAAGACTCGAGAAGTAAGAACAAGTAAATGAGAAATCCAGCAAAAGCTGGAAAATTGAAAACTTCAATTCCATCATGTTTAAAGCTAATCGCGTCAATGCGAGGTCTAAAGTGAGAAAATCTCATTTGATGTTCAATACAACGGTATCAGAATCTATGAGCTGCGGCTCTAATTGTGGCCTCCTTCATTTCAGTGTGAGATCTGACCCGTCTCAACGATCCCGGCCTCATTATCCTTGTACACTGAAGTAATGCAGGCAGGCTCAGGTGACTGATACGCCTGTTCTTTGATCGGTTTCTCTCCTCTCCACCTTTTTGTCCTCTCACCACCGTGACTCATGACTTCTTGCGAGTTAAGTTTTGAATTAGCTGTTGTAGGGCAAGGTGTTAAAATTCCATTTCTATTTGATATTTCAAATTATTGAGATATCTGTGCTTTAACAAAGAGCCTGGGCCACTGCTATGCTGATAAAGGATCAGAATTGGCTTTGGAGGCAGAGACATCACATTGTAAAGCTCACATAAGCTAAATGGTAAGTTGCCTTCAACCTGATGGCACATCCATCCATCCACTTTCTATATAGCTCTTATTTGGCCGCGGGGGGGCGGCCAAATAAGAGCTTTAAGAACTCCCAACCCCACAAAACTCTCATTCTGTCTGCTGAATTCACTTCAAATTCTGGGACAATAGGTACTCTACCATGAACTCAGTTCTCCTCTTTGGATACTTATGTAACATTAGTGTATTTGCATGGATCTATAAGAGTCGTTTACAATTAGATTTTAGAAATAAAGTGAAATAATGCTCGGTAACATTATCCAGCTCAATTCCTGACCAAACATTCCACTTTCCATTGAAAATAATGAGATAAAAACTGTTGTTTTTTAGCTCGCCACTCCTCTACTGTAGGCGGTGGAAGCAAGCCTTGAACGAACACACACTCGTATAAGCTTTCTCGTTTTGTCAATGTCTGACTCCCCTGCCCTCTCCCTTTCTCCATTCTGCACAGTGGGGTATAAATGTTAATACACAGAACACGCGCGTACACACAAGAACGCCAACACACTCGGCCCGGGGCGTCCTCCTGTCTTTTTGTATTATGATGTCTCCACTGGAGCGAGCTGCTGTGCTTTTTTCCACTGGAGTCGTCCTTCATCCCACCCTATCCAAACGGCCATCCTGGGACTTGCCGCCACCAATCTGGCTCAAAGATTCAGTCCACGCAGACAGTAATACAGACCCCCTGCTGGTGGCTCAAAGAGAATGTCTCTCTACTACTTTAATTCTTGTTGAGGTGAGCGGTGGAAAGGGGGTTGGAGATCACAACATTGTTCAGGAGTGCGTGTGTTCCTCCAGGTTGCCGGTTTTAGGAACACTGGCTCAGGACTTTTTTTTTTTTTTTTTTTAATCAGGACAGTGCACATTAATGAACAATCTCATACAGATTGTAAATGAGCCAGATTATAGCATAGTTGCTAGTTCACATCTGTCGTCCTGAGGCAGGAAGACCAAACAACACAAAATCACAAAATACAAAATCAGTCCAAACACACGTTCAGACAATGACATTACAAAATTAAAATTAATTCAATTCAATTTCATTTATATAGCGCCACATCACAACAACAGTTGTCTCACAGCTTTCCAAACAGAGCAGGTCAGACCCTACTCTGAAGTTAATTACAGAAACCCAACAATTCCCACCATGAGCAAGCACTAGGCGACACAGGCAAGGAAAAACTTCCTTTTAACAGGCAGAAACCTCGAGCAGAACCATGGCTCAGGACGACTGCAGTGAGGAAGTGGGTGAGTGTCTGCAGTGTGACACGCATCCGAGCTAACAGCATTGTTGGTCTGTGGGAATCAGACCGTGACCGAGTCTGCAGCACCGTCCCACAGGCTTCCACAGAAGAAAAACACTGCACCACTAGACTGTTTTTTTTTTTTCCCCCTTCCGAATGACTGTCCCATTCCCCTGACCACCAGGGAGGGGCTGGCCGGGGTCACCATGTCCCGCTCCCGCTCCCGTCTCGGGACACTGGAGGCGTATAGCGCCATAATCAAGAAAGTCGGCATGCGTGAAGGATGTTCAAGCTAATTCCCACACTTTTCTTGAGAGACGCCTGCTGTCAAGACTATTGGCAAATTTCCCCCTAGTTAAAAAAAAAAAAAAAGGGCAGCATCAGCAGCGATGCATCTTCCCCCCCTCCCGTTTGATGCACGATCACCATCAAAGGCCACAGAGGTTTGTACACCATCCCGCACACCGGTCCGGATTATAAAAGAGGCGTCACGTGTGGGTGAAATATAGCCTGTCAAGTCAGTCGCCTTGAGCAGGTAATTGGAGACGATATAGTCGAGATCTACCTCTAAGCAAAGTCGATGCAGAGTCACAGACCTTATTACTCCCCCTTTTAGATCACTGACACCAGAGGCAAAGCACTCAGCTGAAGGTTTTGTACCGCTCACTCCATTTTCCCCATGACTGAAAATCAGGATGTAGGGGGAAGCAAGAGCGGGATGTGAGGGAAACATCAGATCCTGGAAGCTCGTTGTTTCTTTTCCTGTTTCGAAGAGCCGCGTGGGGGAATTGTGCCGTGGCATTATCTCTGTGCTCGGAGGCCCCTGGGGAACGTTCATGTGTGGAGCACTAAGCAGTCGCTTCCTCGTTCTCCCTCGGAGATCCCTGGGAGGCCACGTCGCCCGATCCATTTCGCTGAATTGTCAGCTAATGAATGGCACGCGGTCGTCAGCCGCCACAAAAGAAAAAAAGCCCCCATGGGGGGGTTCTATGCGGGGGTTCTCCCATTCTCATTAGGAAGGAGTCAAAAGGAAATGGAGGATGCAATGATCAGTTACCGTGTCCCCACGCGGGTTGCATGTGAGGCTACGTTTGGAGATCAGCATGTCTGGACACATCTGGATCAGCTTTGAGGGGCAGATTGTTGACGGACTTTGATTGAGTCATCAAAGAAACAGAGTCGGTCTAGTCTCTAGCACAACACCAGTGTGAAATCTGTCATCCTGGCAAAGCATTGAAAGCCACCTCAGGCAGAAGAAGGAGAAGAAAAAAAGAAAAACAAGGCTGAGGAGGATGAGCAGACGAAGGCGGTTGAAGAAAGCCATGATTCAAGACCTGCGTTCACACTGAGTTACCGGTGCATCCTCATCAAGTTTCTCCTCAGAACAGGGAAAACAGCTTTTCTCCACAATTCCCTTCCTCTGTGTCTTTTGCCCTCATTGCTGGTTCTTTCTTTTTTTTTTTCCCCTTCTCAGGGAAAGACCATCTATCCTGAAGCGCCTCCACACGGCCGGCCAAAACGGCTAATAATCGGATTGGGCGCTAATGGGACTCGGGGTGTTTTTCTCCCCTGACACAACAGCAGCACCTCTCATTCCAGATTCTGTTCCTCAGGCAGTTTTATCACCAACACAAGCCGGTGACTCAGTGCAACCTGTTCGCTTCTGCCGCCACCTCCTCCACCTCTTCCTCTCGTTCACCACTTATTTTTCTTTACGATCTCTCCTCCCCATACCTCTTCCTATGTTACATCTCCCCCTGTTCTTCCTCCCAACCACCTCCCCACGTCCCTCGGCGTGTACTAAACTCCCCTCTCCTCCTCTCAGTGCCCTTCTTTGCATCTCCCTTTTGCTCTCTAATCCCCATCTGGGTAAACATGACCGCTATTTGTCGCAAGCAGCTATTAACTGAATTTTAGCTCACAAACTGGCAGGTTTTCCCCTCACTTAATGAGAAAAAAGGGGGCGGTTGCAATTTCTTCCAAATGAAGATTGTGATGATTCAAAGTCCCTGCTGATTCAAAGAAAACGTGAAGGAGCAGCGCCTGTGCAGTTCAACACACTCAAATGAAGATCAAGGCAGTCAGAGAGAAATGACACACAGACTTAAACACCAGCCCATGCAGCCGTGCAGCAGCTTTTCATCCCATTCAAAACCAGCACAGAAAAGCCATCACAGCTTCTCAGAACCACGAATGTGTCAAGGACTCTGTTTGTGAGCCTCTGCTGGATAAGAATGAATCATTTTTCCATCTGATCAGCATAGAGCTCTCAAAGAACAAAGATTTTCAACTTGAAAAATGACCTCAGCTTAAGAGAGACAGGTTTGGAGTTGAGCTCCAATTCGAGAAATCAAGAAATGATACACATATCTGACAAACCCACGTTTCTATTGGGGGTGCGTGTGCTCGTGAGTGGGTGTGGGGGGGGGTGGACAAACGCCTATAATAATCAATATAACCTGAGAAGACTGGTCATAAATCCAGGCAAACGTATTTCCCAGGGCATGGGATGCTCTGGGTCTCGCGCAAATATTATTACACTTGCGCGCGCGACAGAACACGTCGGGTTTTGCAGACACAGGAGCGTCGCCCCCCCCCCCCTTCAGATGAAGCCAAACACTTATTATCAGAGACTGAAATGGACGCGATTAAGCCGGGGGGCTTCTGAAGCCGACCAACCTCATTACGGACGCGCCGAACCGCAGATGAACGTGCACGTGCGGACGCGCGCGGAGGTAAAAACGCTCGCCCCGGGTGGTTGGGGCTCCGCGTGTGACAGTCTGTCTGCGCGCGTCTGATCGGAATCTCCTCACGTGTGTTTAAAAAAAAATGAAGAAGTGGGCGCAAATACTGCGCCCGTCCGGTTTGCGCTAAAAGTGACCCCCCCCCCCTCCCGTCTCTGTGGTTAGGGGAGACCACGGATGACAAACGTGGTCAGGTGGACGGTGGATGGATCGATGAGGGGACCGGTCACGTCGGCTGTAAAGCAGCTGTAATGGGGCTTAAATTCCCGCACAGAAAGGCGCAGAGCAGTGCGCACCGGCGGACGGGTCCACAGCCTCTTTCTCCCCTGAGGACTTCCAAACAGCTCACTGTCGGCCATTGCGAAACTGGCCCCGCGATGTTTATGTTTCATTACGGCTGAACGGTATATATTGTCACTTTAATTTCAATTAGACACTTTTAAAACGACCCAGAGCCCGCAGACACGGCGGAGTCTGGAAGATGCGCACCGAGCAGGTCCCCCGTCAGAATTAAGCACATGGGGGGTACAAAATATATATTCTCAGAATGACTGTCAAGTTCCTTTTTACTGTCACGTTACCTCAGTTTGAGACCGGAGTCCGTGAGGTGGTCAGGGAGCAGACAGGGAGGGACGCGGATATTCCCCAAAATCAAGCGAGAGGAAACTGGGTCTCATCTTCAGTCTGCCTGGCCGAGGTAAAGGAAAGGCAAAAAAGAAAAAGAAAGAAAAAGGAAACCATGCATGCTTACACTTCGAGCATCAGCTGGTTTTCAGGCAAATCCGTGCAGAAATTACCTAAAAAGAGTCTCTTCTCGGAGGGATTGGCTCAAGTTTCTCCGGTGTCTCGCGCTGCCCGTTGGCCGGTCACAGATCGGAGTCCAATACGGACAAATGCTGTTATCGGCCGTCTCCCTCTCTCTCTCTCTCTCTCCCTCTCTTCCTCTCTCTCTCTCTCTCTCTCTCCAGCTCTGCTCTGCTCCACTCTCCCGCACAAAACCGAGTCTGGAAAATCTCCCTGCACGCTTTCCTTAAACGCCCACCTTCCGCTTTCCGTGGCTCCGTCTCTTCATCCTCTCCTGAGCTCCTCGTCACGGCTGCCTCTGCGTGGTGATTAACATCCGTGCCCCGCTGAGTCCATCATGGCTCATAATCCCAGCCACCAGTCCGACCAGCACGACCACCACCGGGATCGCACTCCCTATCACTGGATATTTAAAAAAAGGCTTTTTATGCTCAGTATTCAGACTTTAGGGGATGTAACGGAATTCTGAATAAGTTCTTAGAGGGAAGTATTTAGGCCACTGATGTTTAATACACATTCATATAAAAACAGAGTACAAAAGCAGTGTTAATAATGAATCTGTTGCCTAGAGATGATTATATCCTGCCCTTCATATTGCCCTTATCTTGGATTTAGCTCCTTTTTTTTAATCCATATTACCCTCACTAGTACACCACACAAGATTTTGAACATCAAAGCCTCCATTCATTTTTATTTAAATATGTATCAGATCTGTCACATTTTTATATTCAAAACTGTCCTATGTCTGTCTCTTCTTGATAAATCATGGATGTAGAGTACTTGACAGTATGGAACAAGAGACTTGGCCCCCGGAGAACTAAATCCAACAGAGGGATTAAGAAGGAGCAGCTTCATTGCAATGTCCTCACAGTCAAATAAAAGTGCGGGAAAAAGTTAATTTGTTCTGGGTTTGATAGCATTTTGCTTTTTAAAAATCAAACTGTAAAGTAATTATTGTCCGTTTTTTTTTGGTAGGGTCCTTACTTCCCCATCTTCATCTCCACCCACAGTCACATTATGTTGCTTTCACTTAACTTTTGAATAATGAGGATTCAAGTTTTTCTGCTGTGCCATTTAAAACATATTATCAGTGTTTAACAATAATATATCCATACAAGACAATCCAAATCCTTATTTGCATTCCTTAATTGTTTTTTTCCTGTCTGAGGAGAGAAAGTCACCAGCCAGACCTTTACAAAATCTCAAAACGTGTCCATGGAACCGACAGTTTGGTCAATTTAGCAACCAACTGTTAAAAAGAAGGAATGAAACTGGAAGCCCCACACAGAGATCCCAGGCAGGACTCAAACCTCTGGCAGTTAAGGGACAATGCTAATTGCCTTTCCACAGAGGAGTCCTCAACAGGTAACGTTCAATACATAATTGTTACCACGTAGGTTCCTCAGCTTCATACAGAACTGTAACTCAAAACACAAATTATTTCATTAGATGTGGATGGTTGGCTGGTTGGGCTCGTATCAGCTCACAGGAAATGCAATTCTATTAACTTTGATACCACCATGATGTGTCTCAGTGTACAGCTTTCATTAATGTCTTGTTTAAAAGTTGTAAGGAAAAGTGAAGAGCCGTCAGAATAAGTGGCAGAAAAGCATTTACTATTATCGCTCCCTTTAATTGTTTTTCTTTATAGAACTTAAAATGAGCTGACAGAATAACGGGCACAGGTTTTAGACATCAAGGCTAAACACTTTTTTTTTTACATCCAAGAAAAACTAATATATAATGTTTTTTTCATGTTATTGACTGTGGGGGAACTTTTAAAACAGTCTTTTCTATCACTAGCCTACATTTCCAACTAGGGAGCCATCATCATCATTACCGTCACTATCAGTACCCAGGTATCACCAGATCACAATCCAATGAGGACATTATATCAATCTTAATCGGATTATCTGATTTTTGACACAGTCTTATTTCAAAAGGCCTCTAGCTCGAGTCCTTATCACTGAAGAACAAATTATACCACGTCATCTCCGCGTAGACCCCAGAGAGTGCACACACACACACACACACATCTCATTAGGCCCACAGACCCTCCTCTGTCATTACACGTGCTGCATGTCGCCGGTCCTCAGTCTAACAGTACACTTCTAGATCGCCTCCACCAGAAAACTCTTTGAAGAACAGAGGAGAAGGGAGGAGGGAGTTTGTCTGTGTGACCATTAGAAAAAGTATGAGAGAGGAAGTGCACTTCTCTATTACAGAAACACAGCATAACAGGGCCAGCCAGATGACAGAGCATGAAAGGACTGATTTATCCAACAGGGAGATACTCTGTGTGTG
>CAJRST010007779.1:15851936-15952063 GCA_907169785.1 Menidia menidia | reverse complement strand
TGGAGAGAGGGTTTCGCTCCCTGAGGCAACTATCGGCCTTTGATCCCAGAAATATCTTCCAGTCATCAATCAGTATAGAATATCCTCAGGGGAACAAAGAAACGGAACACACCGATTCTCTGCATAGACTGAGGATTCCAGAGATGGTAAACAGAGTGTCAGGGAGGCTGGACGGGTCTGATAAACAGGTAGGCCAGCAGATAGACTCGACTCGGAGTGTGCTCGCTTTGCTTCTCTTTGCGAGGGGCCGGCGGGCAGAGTGGCAGCTAGCACGGGAACAACAGACGGCCAGACAGATGCGCGGTGCTATTCCAGATCCGCGGCGAGAAAAAGCAGCCAGGTATGGCGTCTGATACCAGGCGGGCGCTGACGGACGCGGACAGCTGCCCTTCTCTCCGCTGGAAAAGAGGCTTCAGCCCGGCGCCCACTCACACAAACGCCGCTCTGCTCATCCGCCTCCTTTCCCCCACCTGTCTGCTCTCTGCTGTCAGAGATCCAGACAGGTGGTGATGTTTGTTCCCCCAGGCACTGTCACCAACCAACCCCCCCCATCCCTTTTTTTTTTTTTTTTTTGCACATGTCTCCATCCTTCTCCTTTCCCTTTTTTTTTTTTGAGTGGCATTTAAGTGTCGCTGACCTCAAAAATAATACCGGGGACAGAAAGCGCGGGGTGGGTTGTGAATCCACGGGTCTTGCATGTGGCAGGAGTCCAGGTATGAATGTGACAAGGGCTTTGTGCCGGAACAATCGTTAGAATGCTAATAACCGTAAATAAATGCATTGTGATTTGGCTTTTTCTGTCTCTCTTCTTTTCTGGCCAAGACCCTGCGGCGCATTATTTCAGCTATGAATGGCTGCTGACAATCAGTGAAATAAAGAGAGGGATTGAGAGAAAAGGATAAGGAAAGGGAGAGGGAGGGTTGTTACGTGGATTTGCCACATTGGCCTTCAAAAAAGACCCACTTGAAAGTGTGTATGATGTTGTGGATTTTAGTATTCCAGTGGATGGGCTTTTTTTTTTTGTACTAAGAAAAAATGCATGAAGATTTGAGGCCATATTTAATAGAGCTGACGTGATCTCTTACCAAAGACGTTTGTCATTTCAACTAGTGACAGCTATGGCACAAAAGAGTCAGTAAAGCATGCGTCAGCCTGAGGGGGAGGACCCATCCAGTGCAACAAAGTAGTCCCCTTCCTGGCAAATGTGGGGCACTCTTTGCATAAAGGCATTTGGGGATTCTCAGTAGCATGGGGCTGACCGGGAAAGCCAAACAATATAGTAGTCCTTTCAAAATTCCACCAATAACTACAGTCT
Organism: Menidia menidia; assembly: GCA_907169785.1. Lineage (NCBI taxonomy): Eukaryota > Metazoa > Chordata > Actinopteri > Atheriniformes > Atherinopsidae > Menidia > Menidia menidia. Next base: position 15,950,748 of record CAJRST010007779.1, on the reverse strand, counting down.
TTTACAGAAAAAAATAAAATAAAATCAGGCGTACCAGAACATTTGACCTCTCCAAAAGTTTTCTTTTCCTTTTTTTTTTCCAGCCACCGGAGCGGCTTGGCACGGAGTCACATCAACTGTTGGACGAAGCACAACTTGCTTATTTGTCCAATATGTTTTAATGAGCCGGCTACTTGGAAGAGTGTGCTCACAAATCCATGAGTGGAGATTACGCTGCCGGTTTGTTCACTTCCACGCCATCTCGGTTATTACAACCGTGAGAGGATAGGATATGCTCGTGGAGGGTTTGCCTTTCCCTCCATGTCTATGTAAATGTCTGCTAAGCCTGAATGCCACCGCACCAGTGTAGGGTAGCAGAATTATGGGCTGCTGTCAGTCAGAAAGCCGGTGGCCCGAGTCCCGGCTCCCCATCACCAAATGTCAATGTTTCCTTTGGCAAGACACCGAAAGGCAACATTGCCTCCGAGGCATCCATCGGTGTGTGAATGTGTGTGCACTGCTTAGCCCATAAGACAGTGTAGGCTCGTGCTATAGTGTGTCAGGGAACACTTCCTGCAGAATTAAAGTGCTTTGAGTTGTCAGAGTAGAAAAGATGGACAAATATGGTATGATACTAAATAAACTGAAATATTCTGCAGTACTTTAAATTTGATCAATCAAAATTAAATCTCCATCTCTGCACATAAACACGTAGGAATCATTTCCATCTGCCAGAGTTCTAACTTCGCATGACTGTTTCTGTGGAAAGATTTGCACCGATACGGTCCCAGTGGCTGGAGCCAGTTTATTGCGGGCTGTACGGCAGACCCCAGTGGGGACTGGAAGTGTTTGCAGGAGAAGTTAGATCAGGAAATACAGGGGATGTGTCCACAGTCAGGGTCTGAAGGGGTAGAGAGGCATGTCATTTCCAGGCACAGGGCTTAAAGATAATCCAGAGGTCTATCCAGAGTTATTTAATTTAATGGTACGTCTTATCTCACTGATAGTGATCGTCTGGGAGATATGGAGGAGAGCCACTGGTTGTCCTCGACAGCGGCCGGAACTGTGGACGGGTGGGTGGGCAGGGTGGCGAATAGCTGAGGTAAATAAGCCAAAAATAGTCTTCACAGAATGTTAGGAAGCACAGGGGGGAGTAAAGCCACTTCATGAGCCACAGGAAAGCACCAGGAAACACAGGAGAAAGTCAGTTTCCCTGAAGCAGTCACTCGCAGAAGTGTTGTAAGTACCTGATAACCGCAATGTGGAAGTCAACTATCCAAAATAGGTGAGAGGAGGGAGCTGAAGAGCTAAAGCCTCAACTCCACTCAGGAAAACAGATTCACACTTAGTCCAACCCAACCTTTGACTCAGAATATAAAAACTCTAAACACGGACAAACCCTGCAGGACCATAGAAAATATCAAACAGTTGATCTGAAGACGTTCAGAAATAACAGAAACCAATGGCCACTGAGAAATGCTTAAGTTTGGAATATCCTAAATTATCTAGTTGATTTATAGGTGACGTGGATGTTATGGTCTGGTTCCTTCTCTCTCTGCTCATATTCAAGTCATGTCAGAAGTTATCCACCAGTAAAAATGGGAATTTTAATTACAGCTCTGTGTCCCAGAAAAAGATCTTAATTTAATACCATTAAAATACATACATTTAAAAAAAAAATGTATTTAGTTGATGTTTAAACTTTATTAAGTTTAGATTAATGATAGCTAAACAATCTACTTCGGTTTGGATAAATCAACAGGTCAGCAAATCTATATGAATCATCTTCACATTCACAATGTGCAAATGTGCTTTGTTAAGCCAATTCGTAAGATGTAAATCTATTTTCTTCTTTTTTTTCCTCACAGCAGATGATTACAGATGTCAACTGAATGTTCCATCATCCACCCATCCATCCATCCATTCACTCTACACCAATTTCATCCAGTTCAGGGCCTGGGGGGACTGGAGTCTATCAGTGCTGACATCAGAAAAGAAGCAGGATGCACCATAACAAAAAAAAAAAGGGAAAGAAAAAAAAAAATCAGTCCACGAGTCAATCACAGGGCTTTCACACAAAGAAAAAGACAAGCATGCTTACACTCACCTGACACACGTGTCTTTGTACAGTAGAAATGGAGCACTTTGAAGCACAGGCAGGAAACGCATGACTTCACATGCTGCTCCTGTCAGGGTTCATGGATTGTGTTGGTTTTTTTCCCACACAGTTCCTTCCCTGTGTGTGTACGTGTGTGTGTGTGTGTGTGTGTGGTTCCAGTTTCCCAGTGGGCATGGTGACTGATGGCCACCATGATGATCGCTTATCCTCACCTGTGGCTGATCTTGCATTTCCTGCTTTGAAGCTCCTCTCCTCTTGACCCCACTTTGAGCGTTCCCCATCCGGGAATGCCGGATCTGCCATTTTTTTGCCACGCAGCGATCAGAAGGAATGCGCCCTGTGTTCCCACTGTCCCTCTGCTGATTCAGCACAGGGAAGTGATGTCATTGTAAGATAGTGTGGTCTTCTAGGGTCTTCAAGGTGAGCGAAACAAACTGCATAAATCACCAGGTTCCAGCGTTTTCAGAAGAATTTTATTTTAGTTTCCTCCTCTGACATCCATCTGCTCTCTCTCCCCCCACTCCACAAACACAGTTTTTTCCTTTTAAAGCCAGTTGGCAACACAGCTGCACATAATTGGGCCAAGCCACAATCAAACAGGTAACAACGAAACAAAGACAAAGTCTAAACAAAAACAAGAATAATATTAATCAAATTTACAAACTCAACCTAATGAAATAATGTACCAAATAAACCCTGGCAAACAAGATAACTCAAAAGTTACTTTAAAGAAAAACAAACAAAGCAATACTAGAAAACCTTCTAATTGGTAGATCCCAGCAAGGTAATCAGTGACATCATTCAGCCATTCAACAGGAGACACTCCCACACTCCTGACCTGCTGCAAAGCTACAAGGGAGAATGGTAAGTGAAAAGAAACACAAATACCGAGAATCTACTTTGAAACAAACCTAGTTCAACCAATAATTCAAAAGTGGTAGCTTTAAACTAAACCTATAAATAGATGGAAACTGCAACCCAATATCAACACAAACAAACCCGGGATAGTAAATGAAGCAAGGTTGCATTCATGTTTAAATCTAAGCATTGTAACCCATTACAAAAATAAATGTATCAAAATAATAATAAGGGACAAATGGTGAACATACACTGAACCACTTTGTCACAAACCTCCAGGACTTCCCATTCTCTGCCGGAATCCCTCAGGTCTTTGCTAACCAGCGTCTCGTCCCTCGCTAAAACCCAAACAGAACAGACTGACCAAAAGGATAACGGATCCTCCAGGGATCCATTATCTATTACAGGCACTTGGGAGCGGGCACTCGACAGAAAGGGGCAACTTCTGGGTTACCTCGCACAAGTTTTTCCCTCTCTGGTTGACGCCACTGTCGTTTTTACATAGAATTGCACAGCCGCCCAAATCTGGGGTTTGGCAGCAAGATGAACCACAGTAATTTTTGTTCCCTGCTGCCTCACCAACAACACCAGCAGAGCCCTGAATGCCCAATCAAGAAGCCTTTTAAGGCGACCCCAAGAAAGTGTCGGGGGTCCTTTTTCTGCAGTTCTTGATGTTGTTTCATTGCATCGTTCATCCATTCCGTTTCTGCTCTGTTAATAAGTAAACGTTTGAGGACAGTTTGTGCAGGAGAGATACTGTGTGCAAACAATTTTCCATAGAACTACAAATGAAAGGCTTGTCTTTGATTTGATTTTAAGGTCCAAAATGTTCTAGTTCATTCGTCTATAATTACACATCTAAGAAAATCATCCTAAATGTATAGAATGATAGTTATGAAGCAGTGCCCCATTTTAAGACTCAAACTGTTCTTCACATTTGTGTATTTGAGCAGAAGAAGCTTTTGCCTCATGGGTGAAACAGAACAATTTCAGTGTAATAATGCAAAAATATTACAGCCAAATCATGGTTTCCATGCAAGTTTTCCCAGGAGCAAATGCAAAATAAACTCCATCACTCTCACTGGTGTGTGAGGGTCCCTATGGTCATCTGACAGCAGTCTGCATGCAGCTAAGATCTGAAACGGTGTGGACGGAGCACAGTGACAAATCTGGATTCGCCTCACAATCAGAATGAGATGAAGATGAGGAGCAGAAGCATAACATAGACGGCCCTTGAGGAGAAGCTTTGCATGAGAGTCGCTTCTGTCTACATCTCTATAGGAGTGATTGCGCATCCACTGGCTCACATCTCCAGCTGTGAGGCAGATGTGTAGCCAAAGAGTTCCTGCAGAAAAAGAAAGGAATGGTTTTCCCTTTTTCCATAAAAGCTAGTCTAACACGAATCCGTTGGGTCGGAAAACAGCTTTTATCATTGCAACACAAAGCTGTACATGCACCATATAATTGCACAACTGTCCATGTTACAGCACACTGAGAGAAATCAATTTACAGCCTGAAATTAGTCAAACACACAAACACCATGAATTGTGTGAGAAAGCACTTGAGGCATTTTGTTTCTTAGTCTTTTTAGGGGACGGATCATTATCCGTGAAATATAGCTGGATTCACTGCAAATGAATCCTTTTCAGGTTTCTTGTGTTGTGGTTTTGTTCATGCCGCAGTGATAAAGCTAGGAATTATTAGAGTGACAGTCTGGAAATGCTGAGCGACTGTGAGAAGACAGTCCTGACGGGCTGATTTTCAGCCCCAATCCCCGATGTGTTAACAGAAGAATATGTGATTTCTATTAGAGCAGAGTGACGGCTTGGAAATGCTGTCAGGAGCAGGAAGTTGATCTGAAGTCCAAAAGGCCTCAGACAGGTTTTCTTTTTGTTGCAAAACTACAATTTTGGTCTGCACTTGGTAGAGAGGTTTTGGATAACATTTCCCAAAAGTGATCAGGCTGTCAGCCCATCCGTTTGCTTTGTGTGAATGCACTGGAAACAAACACAATGGCATTTATTTGTTGTTTTTTTTGTCTTTATATGTGTGGGCAGTGTTGGGTAAGTTACTTTAAAAATGTAATCCGTTACAGTTACAAGTTACCTTGTTTAAAATGTAATTGTAGTGTAACTTTTTCGATTACTTTTAAAAAGTAATGTAACTAATTACCTTTGATTACTTTTTGATTACTTTAAGGTTTTAATGAGTATTGACCCATGATTAATTTTAGCATGTTAGTATTAGCCGTTAGCCACAGCTAGCAGTTCAAGGCTAACATCTGTTATCGATACTTTTTAAAATGAGTATCGTATCCGGATACAACATTTTAGTATCGATACTTTTTTAAGTATCGATACTTTTGACAACCCTAGTCTGAAATGTAGGACATGTCCGGGAAAAAGAGGACGTCTGGTCACCCTACAGTTGGGTAGGCTAGGCTAGGCTAGGCTAGGTCATTGACATCGATAAACGTTTGTCATGCATCAACACCAAACAGTCAAATATTAGTAAATCAATACGCTTCGTCTATCAGTGAGTTGCATATTTCGCAAAGGTTTTTCTTTATATTTTTTAAAAAATGTAACCAAATTTGTAATTCTTAATATTTTCGGAAGTAACTGTAACTGAATTACATATTTTCTCATTGTAACTGTAACGAATTACAGTTACTCTTTTTTTTGTAATTAAATTACGTAACGTCGTTACATGTAATCCGTTACTCCCCAACACTGTGTGTGGGTAACATTGTTTTTTGCACAAATATAGGTTTAATGCTCGATTTGGCTATAATGCGACACTTCGCCGCAGAGCTCAACATTCAAAATCAGCCATTGATGACAGACTGGGATCAGAGCCAGTTGAACCAGCAGATGGTTGAATCGTTTTAAGAGTGGAGCCCTTGTCAGGGAGTAGAGGGGGAGCATTTGCAAGTCCAAAGCCTCACTTGATACAAAAATGACCAGAAATATTACAGTCAGGCATTCGTGGGCAGAAAAATAGGGGAATGAGAGCAGCTTGATTTAAACAGATTTTTTTAAAGCCACTAAAAGCTTGCTTTTTTTCTTCTTTTTTTATTTAACAGCACTTTGGAGCACACACAGAGTGCCTTGACCAATTTGACTCTCGTTTACTTTACATACTGCATACTGGACATGCTATTGTACTTTTGAAAAGCCCAAATGTATTTTTTGGTCAAACTAACATGTTGAGATGCAATAAAAAAGTATATACAGTATATATATATATATGTGTGTGTGTGTGTGTGTGTGTGTATCTGTAATATCTGTTGAACTTCGATAAAACAGTTCTGTGTTAGAGGTCCAGCTTAACCCAGTCTTTAAAATGCAGAATCTAACAGATCAGGTGGACTTTTTACGCTTCAGTCCCACCTACACTTGGAAAATAAAATCTGTTATTTTCATTCGTTGAGAAACTTTTGTCGGAATTGGACTAATCTGGAATTTAATACATTGGAATTGATTGCAATCTCTGAAGCTCCTTGAGAAGATATCCGTTGAGTGCTTTTTTTTCCCTTTTGGAATGATCGTATATTTAATTAAATCGTTTTATATATAGTGCCAAATCGCATCTGTCAAACTAATCTAGAAAATCATGAAAAAAATGTGGTAATTAAACAATACTTTCATGGGATTTACGCAGCCTTACATCCCGTAATGAAAAGCCTGGAACATCAGAAACGCAGCATAATTATTAGCCGTCTGGAAACGCTTCTAATAGTGCTCAGATGATTTTCATGTTAAAGTAGACAGATCTGATTTTCCTTTTCAGTTTTAATCCGTTTTATTCCACTTCGGGTCTTGTTCGGTTGTCAGAAGTGACACAAAAAGACACTAACAAACTAATTATGTGTAAGCATTAGACATTGTGTGGGAAGATAAATGGAGTGCAGATTGTCTTTAAGTGACTGTAATGTACTTTTTCATGTAGGCGTGCTTATTCTTGTATGTGGTGGCGAGGGTTTTTTCCACCACGCTGGAATAATGCCCAGCAATTATAGCCCTCAGGCTTTAACCTGTTCCGTAGAACATTATCCTCCTCATTAAATTAAAAACACACAATTACACACCACGTGCGCCTTCCCGAAACAGACTTGTAGAAAGTCAGCAGTGGCATAATTAATCATATCAGGTCGCAGTTTTTAAACGCTGGGCTTTTGTTAAAGCATGAAAGCAATTGCCTCCCTGGCCAACATATTCCACAGATGATAGCGTGATGAATATTAGACTTGTCAGTGAGCATATTAGATTGCAGCGAGCATGCTGCAGAGTAAATATGCTCACACAACCAGATGCTAGCTGCCTGCAAGCTGGCCCGTTCCAAAACAACCAAATAAACAGCCAGGCCGAGCCCACCAGCAGACTGTGCTGACATCCAGTCTAATAAAACGCAAAGCGCAGGTAACCCCCCCCCCACCATTACCCCCTCCAGCCTGATAAATCCACTCACTTTAGGCTGCCCAAACCACTTCCAAAGACTTTTATTGAGGCTGTTGATGGAGCTGCAGATTGAAAAGCATATTTTATAGATTGTGCCTGGAAGGAATCAGACTCATCAAATATCATCTTAGTATCACAACTCCGGTCCAGTCACAATTAAGTACAACCTTGATTTAAACCGAGTGGAACAAAAAAAAAAAAAAAAAAGGTCCCAGACTGCCGTAGTCATGTTTTTTTTCCGTTTTTCTTTGTATGCATTAACAGATCCACTTTGACAGGTTGACTTCTCCATCAACATTTCTGTTCATTTTTAATTCTTTCATCTGATCCATCATACCACCGTGGAAAGGTCAGCTAGGAATAAGCCACGATCCGAGAAAGTAATTAGATATATAGATAACCACCGTAACCTGACGGCAGTTACATTGAGCCTTTTGCTCCTTTCAAAAATGCTCAGCTTTCTATTTCAGCGGTGCCAGTTGAACATGATGTGGGGCTGATCATCTCTGTAATATTGCACATATTACTTGAGATGCAGCACAGGTCTGAACTGCCGCACCGACAATCACAGGCAGACCTCTGGTGGCTTTATGATGGCGTATAGTTTTCTCCACAGACGAAGCTGGCAGGTCACATTAGACACAAAATAAATACAAAGTGCTCTCTGCTTTTTCCCTGACAGCCATGTTTTGTTTTTTTTCTCTGAGACATATAAATAAGAGCAAACTGTCGAGCCACATATGACAATTCAACTGCTACCATCCAACATCATTTTAAGACAATGCCTGATATTTGCTGTCCTTTTATAGTAGTGTAACAAAACACAACGCCCTGCTGAGTGGAGTTCTGCGGAGCCGTGGTCTTTTTATCGAACCACCTTTGTGCAGAAAGGGTTCGCTGTCGGGGTGGAGTGGGACTTCTCAGCGGTTCGGTCACTGCTGTCCACCACCAGCAGCTCAACACAACTGCACACCGACATGAATTGTTATGGCTACTCGACACGTTCTCACAAAACCGTGACACTATAAAGCCCGTCGCAGCCCGCTGCACTTACCACACCGGCACGTGCGCTCTTCTCCTCGTTTTGACACTTTCGCTGACCTGTTTGACTGAGGGTGGAAGAATGAAAAGCGACTGATGTGTAAACGGGGTCACAGGAGCCAGAAAGGTTACGCATCTTGCGTGTGACAAAGGCTTTATAACCACAAAGCAATCACTCTGCAGCCTTCCCATCAGCAGCCATTCAATAGTTGACATTGCAGGTAAAACTTATGTATCAGCGAGGGCTTGTTGGCGATAAATATTCGACAAACACGAAGTTCATAATGTCAATGTTGAGGGGAAAGCAACCAGCAGAAGTAAAAATGTTCCTCACATCAAAAGCTAAAAAGGAATCATTTAGATTTAATGGAACTCTCCAAGACAGAAGACCACCATTTGTACTTGAGCTATAGGAGCACCATAACGAATAATAAAACACTTTAAAACAGATTGAATTGAAAAAAGATTCATGAGAGCACACTTGGTAGAGAAGAGGGCCAAGGCCAAACAAAAGTTCCGCTTGCCTCAGGTGTGCTCTCCAAGCTTTCCACTAAACAGAGACTCCTATTAGATTCTTTAGACTCGGTTGAAAGGCTCATTTCTCTCCTTGTAAGCCCCGCTTGTTTTTATAAAGGAAAAAAAAGGAAAGAAAGCGCAGGTTTGGGTTTCACGGTCTCGCTGGGAGAACGTTGCTGCACAATTACAGGCATGTGTGTAATTACCATGACCCAACATTCCACACAGCCTCGTTTTGAACCTTCAAAACACCCATTAACCCTCATTAAAACTTCGCTTATAATTGCACGGGAGTAAAGTGCTTTCCTGTATGTGTAAGTGTCGTGTTAGCACACATTTGTGAGCATGTCTTGAAACGAAATAATGAGGCGCCTTGCCAGAAACATGGCAGCCTTGTGTTTCCGTTTTCATCCTGACGCTAAACTCATCAGATTTTCTAAAACCTTTGTTAACCTGTGTGCAGCGACTTTGACAAGGCTGCTTTCGATCTGAAAACCCGTGCACACGCTGTGCCAGCCATCGCGACTTCTGCAGCTTCACTCCTGGCAAGCTGAGAATCAGTTCTCACTGTGAGGGAAACTTCACAGCCTGTCCGTCTGGATCACTGCCGTCCAGAAAACGGGGGTGTTCCCTGTACAACCAGCCTGTGGAGCTTCAGATTTGACGGTTTGATGGCGCTGAAAGAAAAAGTATGGAGAACTTGAACCTTTTATATGCTTGAAAGTGCAATGCAACAATGAATTAAGGTTTTATTTTCCGTTTCATCATCTGAAGTGAGTCCCAGAAACGAGTTGTTTAACGGAAACAATTACATTTTTTTTTCATATTTCTGCTAAAGCATACAGCCAAATGAAGCCATCCAGCATTTGGTTTTGAAAGACTGCTGCCAAAGCTGTGACGAAAACAAGTTTCAGATTAAATGGTTCAACAAAACAGTTGGCAAAAGTACACTGATTGATAGTCTTGTTATAATTATTTTTCTTTCATTACTAATAAATCCTCATATCTTTTTTTTTTTTTTTATTAGCGTCGTGTTTTTTTTTTTTTATAAATTTTATTTTAAGTTTTCAAGGTTTAAAACATACAGAAAAACAAACAGATAAAACCCAGATGCACAGGTCATACATAAAACATTCCAGTTGACAAATGGTGTACACACACAACAAATGCATACAAAGTCATATACATAGGAATGCATACGGCCATTAAGGTGAGGCAGAGGGGAAGGTCTAACTTGGTGTTCAACTTAGTCTATTCCGTGAAAAGTGTTCCAGGAAGGGATTCCAGTAGCATGAAAAAGTGTCTTTAGAGCCTTTGCGAAGTCTTTCCATCTGTATAATGGACATCATGTCCGCCACCCAAAGGCGGAATGAGGGGGGAACCGGGGACTTCCAGTCCCTCAGGATTAGTCTCTTAGCAACAATCAGTCCCAGTTCTAACGGTTGCCGCATTGCAGCGGGTATAGTCCCTTGTACCCGAGGGCATCCGAAAATTATAAGTCCTGGTTCAGGTTGTATTGGAGTCTTGTATGCCTTGGAGTACCAATCAAACACTTTAGCCCACAGGCCTGATAATGAAGGACAGGACCAAAAAGCATGAGACAGAGTGCCTTCAGATATGTTACACCTGTCGCACATTGGGGAGATAGAGGGATAAATCTTATGTAATTTGACCTTTGAATAGTGTAGCCGATGCGTAATTTTAAACTGAATTAGCTGATGTCTGCTGTTTATTGAACACGAGCGAATTTTGGAGAGGCATCTGTTCCATAAAGATTCAGGGATTGTTATCCCCAGCTCTTTTTCCCAGGCCTCCCTGATTTTTGTGGTGTGTGCAGCAGTGCGGTCGCCAAGTAAGTGTACAATTTTTGTAACGAGATGTTTAGAGTCAGGGGGACTCCCAAGGATGTCAAAAATGTCGTTCTCCCTTGGAAGAGTGTCAAAGTTCTCAATTTTTGACTTAATATAATGCCTGACCTGCAGATATCGAAAGAAGTGAGAGTGGGGCAGATTATATTTATCTTTCAATAGGCCGAATGATGCAAACTTATTGCCGATATACATGTCCTTAATCGACACCAATCCTCTTTCCCTCCATTCATGATACGCTTTGTCCTGCCAAGGAGGCAAAAAACTGTGGTTAGAGCAAAGCGGCGTCTGTACTGATGTATTTGGTAGTGCAAGGAAAGTCCTGATCTGATTTAGAATTCTTACTTCATGTCTCAGCACAAAGCTCAAATTTCGATAGGCTTCAGGTTTTTCTAGCCGGGCAAATAGCATAGCTGGTAGGGAGGAGTTATTCACCAGATTGGACTCCATCTTGAGCCACAAAGGAGTATTAGTCATTGGGTTACCTGGGGAGTCCTGTTGCCAATACATTAATGCTCTGATGTTGGCAGCCCAATAATAATGTTTAAATATAGGCAGGCCCAGACCTCCCTCCTCCTTTGGCCTCTGTAAATGCACTTTAGAAATCCTAGCATTTTTCCCATTCCATATGTAGGATTGAATGATCGAATCCAAGTCTTTGTAGAAAGTTGCTGTAAGATAAATAGGAAGATTTTGACATAAATACAGGAACCTAGGTAGGGAGATCATTTTGATTGAATTAATGCGTCCAATCATTGACAGAGGCAAAGTCTTCCAGTACTCAATATTTTGCTTTAGACCTGATAAAAACTCTGCAAAGTTTAGTTTGAAAATAAGTTTGGGGTCTTTGGGTATAGTAAGACCAAGATAGGTGAGATGGCTCTCAACCACTTTGAATGGAACTTTTTGTAAGAACCCAGATGGGAGTGTATTGGAAAGAGGCATCAACTCACTCTTTGACCAATTGATTGTATATCCGGAAATTTTACTGAAAGATGTAATCAGGCTGAGGAGGAAGGGGAAAGACTTCACAGTGTCGTGCAAATATAATATCACATCATCGGCGTATAAGCTAATGAGTGTTTCAACACCACCGACTCGAAGACCCTCAATGGAAGGGTGCGTCCTTATTGCCACAGCAAGTGGCTCCAAAGCAATAGCAAAAAGTGCTGGTGACAGCGGGCAGCCCTGCTGAACTGAGCGCTGTAGCTGAAATGGTGCTGACCGATCATTGTTTGTCAGGATGGAGCACATGGGTTCTTGATATATCAGTTTCACCCATGAAATGAAAGTCTCGCCGAAGCCAAACCTACGCAATGACTCAAACATAAATGGCCATTCTACCTGGTCAAAGGCTTTATGTGCGTCAAGGGCCAAGATAGAGGCATTAGCATTTTTATGGTCGAAGTATATAGTGTTAAGTAGTCGTCTTACATTAAAAAAAGATAATCTACCAGGGATAAACCCTGTTTGATCCTCATGAATGATAGATGTTAAACATTTATTCAGTCTAGTGGCCAATATTTTTGTGATTATCTTGCGATCAACATTTTGTAGTGCAATTGGCCTAAAGCTGGCCGGGTTGGTTTTGTCCCTCCCCTTTTTAGGAAGAAGAGAAATGTTGGCCTCATAAAGAGTTCTGGGCAGTTTTCCGTCCTTTTTTGAAGCAGACATCATTCTAAACAAGAGTGGTGCCAGAAGGTTGCAAAATTTTTTATAGAAATCCGAGCCAAAGCCGTCAGGCCCGGCCACTTTGCCAGATGGGAGGGATTTTATAGCTTCTGTGACCTCTTGAAGCGTCAAGTCGGTTTCCAGGTAGTCCCTGTCAGATTTATTCAGTTTAGGCAACGGGAGGGAATCAAAAAAATCATTAAAATCGGATTGTGTTGCATTATTCTCGGAGGAATACAGGTTGGCGTAGAACTCTCTGAATCTACGATTTATGTCAGCAGGGTTGGTTAAGAGCACGCCAGACTTTGACTTGATGCTATAGATTGACCTTGTGGCTTGGGCACCCTTGAGCTGTAGCGCTAACAGTTTCCCAGGTTTATCACCAAGCTCAAAATTCTTTTGTCGTAGTTTCCAAAGCAAGTTACTAACCTGGCTGCTCATAATTTCGTTATATTCATATCTAAGTTTAAGTATTTCCTTATAGTCATCAGGTGATTCAGAAATTTGGTACTTTCTTTCCAGATTGGGGAGGGCACAGTTGATTTCAAATAGACGTTTATCTCTTTCTTTTTTAAGGGCTGATGTGTAGGAAATTATTTCGCCACGGATAACGGTCTTCAATGCTTCCCACAAGATGGGATCCGAGACTTCACCATTATCATTTATTTTTATAAAGTCCTTTAATTTGGAGGTTATGTTATTAACAAAGTTATCATCATTAAGAAGGTTTGCATTAAGTCGCCAGGAGTAGGCCTGTCTAGGGAGGGACAGATTTAGAGATAAAGCTAGGGGGCAATGATCAGAAATCAGTATATTATGGTATTTAGAGTCAGCAATTTGAGAGATAAGATTGTTACTTATTAGAAAATAATCAATCCTGCTGTAGGATTTATGCACGTGTGAGTAAAATGAGTACTCTCTACTCGCAGGATGTTGAGCCCTCCAAATATCAACCATATTCCTTGCTTTGAGAAGATTATTTAGAAGTTTGGTAGACGCTGTCTCGGATGTTGGTCGTTTAGATGATCTGTCAAGAAAGGGGTCAAGATAACAGTTCAAATCCCCTGCTATTATTACATTTGAATGGCTATCATCGGGAAGCAGGTCAAAAACCTTTCTAAAAAAATTAGGATCATCTGAATTTGGGCCATAAACATTAAGGAGAATTAAGGGTTTTGAGTCTATGGTGCCAGTTACCATCACGTACCTGCCCATAGGGTCATTGACCACAGATGATGCCTGAAATGGGATATTCTTTCTCAGTAATATGGCCACACCACGAGCGTGTGAAGTGAATGGCGACTGATATATTTGAGACGCCCAGCTGCACTTTAATCTATCTTGTGCATCTTTTCTAATATGGGTCTCTTGTAGAAAAACAATGTCCGCTGCTAAGGACTTCAGATGTTTAAAAACTTTCCCCCTCTTCCTTGCACTACCAAGACCTTTTACATTCCATGAGATCAGTTGCAGGTTTCTCCCCTCCGTCCGCCCCCCACCACAAGCATCAGTCATTGAAAACATATATTGTCAGAGCTGGCAGTTTTGATGTTGTGTGATACAAACAAGTAACATATGTGCATCTGGGTAGAACAAAAGAAACAAATAACACACACCCCAAACTCCCCCCCTCCCACATCCCGGCGTCTACGGAACACGACACCCATCTCCCCCTAAGCAAAACAGGAGCTGCCGGACAGATAGCGGACAAAACAGTCAGGTCGCGACATCCTCCTCCACAACAAACATTAGACTGGCAGATGAACTAAACAACTCAACCAGATAATCTTAAAATGTATTTCTAAAAGAAAAAAAAAAAAAGAACAGACCCGGGTTATTCAGCTTGCGTTCAGGTCTTCAGTACATTTTTAAAGATATAGTTCGTAGGATAAATCACTGCGTGATGCTGGTGGCTAGCAATAGGGACTCAGCATCCTTAAAACAGAAAAGATGAAAAAGAAAAAAAGAGAAAAAGGCTGCCGCTTGGCTTACTATTCCCTTTCAGTCGTGCCGCCCTTCCTCCGCAGGCGAGCCGCCTCCGCCTGATCCGGGTCGTTGAACACCTCCGGGGAGTTGCCGTCCTGCCACTGCACCTGCAGCCGGGCCGGGTACCGTAGCTGGAACTTGATTCCCTCCCCTCTCAAGGCTTGCATCACATTTCGAAACGCGCGGCGCTGGCTCATCACTTCGCTGGTGTAGTCAGGAAAAATCAGCACTTTGTTTCCCTCGTATTCCAGCGGCTGCGTCCTGGCCAGGCGTAGAATTTGCTCTTTCATCTGGAAGTGATGTATTCGGGCGATGATGGTGCGTGGTTTCTCGCCCGCCGCCGGCTTGGGCCACAGAGAGCGGTGTGCGCGGTCGATCTTCAGTGGATGCGGGAAGTGTTGTTTCCCCAGTAATTCGGGAATAAGCTTAGAGACAAACTCAGTTGGTCTCCCCTCTTCTGAGTTTTCTTTTACACCAACGATTTTGATGTTGTGCCTTCGGGAACGAGCCTCCAAGTCCAGCAACTTAGTTTGCTGTTGAGTAACAAGCTTGGCGAGCTCCGCACACTTCGCGTCAAGTTTCCCCAGTCGCTCTTCGTGAGCGTTAATTGCTGATTCTTGGCCGGCCATACGGTTTTGTAAGTCAGTCTGTGCAGCTTGAATAGACTGGAGCCTGACTTCAAGGGCGTCAAAGCGCTCATCAAGCCTCTCCAGAATTGAGGCTGACATATTTTTACATATTTCCTGGCACATTACCAGCATCTGGGTTTTGTCTCCCGAAGCGCAGTCCCCAGCTTCGTTCACAGTCCCGCTGGCGGGGCCACTGCTGGCATTAGCCTCATTAGCGTTAGCACCGCCGATGTATCCGTCCATGGTCTTATTTTTACCGGAGATTGTGGATTTTTTCGGCGGCGGCATGATACCCAGTTACTAGTCAGAGGTGCAAAACCAACAGCACCGGGTCCTGGATGTTTTTATCGTGGTTTTTAGATATTTATTTAAAGTTGTGGTGGAGAGCGCGAACCAACACGTCTACATCCTGCAGCTGCGCACTAGCGCCCCCATAAATCCTCATATCTTAAAAAAAAAATCCCTTCTCTATGTTTCCAAGTGTTGTGAAACCATCCAGTCGTAACAATTTGGGCTGATCTTTAAGCTTAAATTGCTGAAGGATAGTGATAGTCCAGGGCTTAATGACTGCTCTGCTTTAAAGGCCGCTGCCTGTGATGACTGCAACATGCAGCAGGGTTTTGAAAAAAAACGGGAAAAGAAAAAAAAACGAACTCCTCGTTTTCACAGACTCCCCCTGAAGGAATTCATTTGTTACACTCCACTTTTCAAACCAAAAGTGACAGAAAATCAAGTTCTCTCTCATATAATTGGCTGTCAGATATTTTTTTCTAACCATTTTCATACCGTCTAGAGCAAAACTGATAATATTCAAATTGAAACAGCGCACTGAGATGTACATGCACCGAGTCTAAGAGAAGTATAAATAACGCAGGCATAAATTTGATTCTTTACAAAGGCCTCTTTTATACTTTGATGGGAGCGTGGCAAAAAAAATATTAACAATAATGCTAATCAGTCTGCCGGTTTCCTGATTCTAGTTCCTTGGAGCTCCATCGGCAGCCCCTGTAGGATTCAGCTTCCCTCTGCTTGACTCTGTTCTCCAGCTCATCCTAAATCACCCGAGTAGGATTTAGGTCAGGTGATTACGGAGGCTTCCTGTTGCATCAGTCTACTCATAAGTCATGCATTTCATGTTGAGACGCATCTGCTGACCTCGGATGTCTTCCTTTAACGGAGCCGCTGCTCATTGGGGATGCCTGAAGGTGATCACTCTAAATGAGTGTCTGTGGTACTTCCAGTCCTCTGTCCCTTAGAGTTGTCCTCAGGAGAGCAATTTGCATCCCCCAAATTTAATTTTTAAATAAATAACTTCTAGTTATCTTTTACCCGAACTGAATCCCTCCAGATAGTTGTGGCTGGATTGGGCTGTAAGGGCTGTTATAGACATCTTAAAAAGCAAACCCTGGGATGATTTCAAGTTCTGCAAAAAAACCTTCAAATACAAGAAACATTTCAAATTATTTAACGGAATATTTTAGAGAAGTGGGGATTGCCAGAGACACGGACAGCTTAGATTTAATGGATGCACTGAGACTAATGTGCCGGTCAGATGTGTGGCCGACAGGACAAAACTGCAACCGGGGGACACGTGCACAGCTCCACCATCTTAATCATTTAGTTCACAGTTTGAAATTGACAAAAGTATTAGATTTCCTCCACGTGAGCCTGAGTCTCAGCATTGTTTGAACACTGATCCGAGTTCCCTCTACAGGAATGTCTCAGAGCAGCTAGCACGGCTGATTTTTATTTACTTGGTAATAATTGGGCTTGGCGGGGGCGTGCTGCTTAAGACATCATCTCACACCCAGAGGGTCCAAGTTGACCCTTGACGTTAGCGTGTGGATCAGGAACCAGTCCCCCTACACCCCCGGTTTGGCTTAAATAGGAATGGAAAGTTGATGGTTCACTAATGATGGCACATGATGCAGATTACTATCAACTTTACTTTACAGATTGGCGTCTAAAGTCATCAGAACAGTGACTGCAGAATATAAATCATCATTCTTATTTAACAGTGCTTAAAATTCTACACTTAATGCGACTGGAGGGACAAATAAAAAATAACAAATTATATTTCATGAAAAAAAATCATATTAGTGGCCATTGCTTAGACGTTAAAGCAGTAATTTTCCAATGAAAAATGATTACATCGATCCCAAGTGCCTCAAAGTCCTTGAGATGGATGCGAGTAAGAGGCACAATAAGAAGTGATTTGTAGAACCTAAACAAGATTAAAAAGGTGCAATTTCGATGTGTCATTTCTATTCAATATTTCAAATTTAGATAAAAGCATTCAATCTGAATGTGATAGAACAGGAAAGGGCTCTCAGTGTACCACTTATGAATAATAAATGCATAAAAAGTTTAACATAAACAAGAAAGACGAACACCTTAGAACAACTCCTTCAAATATAATAAATAAATGAGGACTTCCTCAGACTTTCAAACTGAATTTTGTAGCATTGTCTGACTATACACGTAAGCTGTGAAATGTCTGGAAACGACTCTGCTTTGTGGAGACGTGTGATCTGAATATGTGTGTGAGGATGTGGGTGTAATGTTTTATCTTCAAGAGTTCCGGCTCAATGTCAAGGCGCCAATCGAGAAAAGGTTTTTTTGGTGCGTTCCCCCCTTTCTAGTCCATATTCCCCGAGCAGGAGATGGATCGCTGTGTCCTTGAAACACCCTGAAATAGGAAGGCGAGAAGAAATGCGCACACCTGCATCACAATGAGAAACTTAATAATAAAAAGGACATAAAAAGAAAAAAAAAAAACAACTTTTCCATCACTTGGGACGAGCGTGCTTGCGAACAACGAGCACAACAAGAGTCGAGTGACTGATAATCACCGTAATGATGATAATCACCATTCATCCGAGCAGAGAGAAAATAAAGTTCCGAACAAATTATACGCTGGTTAATTTTTTCCCCCCCACTCAGCACATGGGGAGGATTAAGTTGGCTGTGGCTGAGCAGCTAACAATGATGAATTGTCCATACCTGCAATCATATTAACCATAATCACATCATTAGAGGGGTTCTTGCAGTGATAGAAGTGGGCCTTGTGAGCAGCATACAAAGCTGGATATGAAGTCTTTGTCGCTTACATGTAAAGTCCTCCCCATCATGTTCCCTTTTCTCTTTCATCAGGGCCCAGTCTTGTGTGTGCAGAGCGCCGGCTGACAGCGTAATATACAGGTGGAGCCGGGCTTTCTGCCATCCACCATAAATTGGTCTCTATTCTTTGACATCCAGGCTTTCGGAGGCTGATGATTTCTTTGATCTTCTCAGTGCAGCCAGAAAATTCTCTGGTTTTCCATTTCACATTTCTACTTTTCGTGCCTCTTTCTTGTCCTGTGTGTTTTTTTCTCTTTCTGTCTCATCGAGCCATCTGCCTCTCAACGTTTCCCTTGTCCTTTTTCCGACAGCATTGTTTATTCTACCCCCCCAGTTTCATCTTCTTTGCAGCTGTGATTAACTTCAGCAAACCCTGCCATACTTTTAGCTGCATCTCAGTAGCAGCTAAAGTGCTTTATCCATACTAAACATGCACCGTTTGGCCAAAAGAGGAAGAAAATAGTCAATAAAACTCTAATGATTTGTTAGACTACCTTCAGCTCTTATTGGGCATGTTTTGCCTGGCATTATTTGGATAAGGAAATGCTATGTCATATCTTCTCCATTCAGAATTGCCTTTTTTTTTTTTTTAATAAACAGGATTGTTTTAATTATAGGAGAGTCCATCACACCCCAAAAATTCCCAGGGGGATCCAGCCCTGGAGTCTGTTGTGGTTAATCCATGTGTGAAAATTATGCTTTATGCTCTGATCTTCATCTGCTGCTCTTAGCCACAAAGCATCCATCCTTGAGTCAAATCTTAACAATCATGTGTAAATAGAAACCTAAGTTAAGACTTAATATGCAGAGGTTGATAAGGATAAGGATCTGTGGCTATTAAAACATTTCAGCAAGATTTACTTTTGACGGTTTTTCTGTTTCATACAGTACTTGATACCTCCCGTTTATGCTACAATGCTGAAAATAAGAAATTCTGAGCATTTCTAAAAGGCTAATCCCTGACAGATTTAAGACAGTTTCACAGAGACCTAATTGGCTAACTAAATATACCGCAAAGCCTCAAGATTTTGCAAAATCTCCATTAGTGAGTCCACAACTAGATTTTCCCGAGATTATTATGTAGCACCTTCATCTTAACAATGAATTCAGCCGATAAACAGCTTCTAGCCACAGTTGCATTGTCAAGTGCAGCATTTTGAGCTGAAAAAGAAAAAAACTGCACAAAATACAACAGTGCAGCAGACTCTGGACACATTTAAATTGATTGCGACAGCTATTTCTTCCCACATTTTTCTCCTTCTACATTCTTTTGCGATACAAAGGAGATAAAATGCAGCCATAAAATGTGAATTGCACTTTTCTCTTTTTTCCCCCCCTTATTGCTACAGTTGCGCCAGCTTCCTCTTTGGAAGCAACAGAAAAAAGCTGAATGTGAATGATACAATTTCATTGAACAAGACTGAAAGTGTACCATAGAGGTAAATATGTTTTGATGTATTTGGTTGTGAACCCAAAAAGTGAGAAGACAGCCTTATAACATTCTGGATTTAGTTCTTTAACCAACCATGGTCCAAATAACCAAGATCACAAAGGCAAGTCACACCTCTCCTTAGCTTCTTTCTGATTTAGGAAATTATTTCTTATTTTAAAACTATGCAAAGTATGCTCCGAGTATCAAGATTTTTTTTTTTATGTTTTATTTTCAGCAGTCTTCTTGGTTGCATTTAATCCAGAACTATTCCTGAGATGTACAACGTTTTCTTTGACCCCAGAATGTATTTTCTGATATACTTGGTGAAGAAGAAGCTCTATCAAAAAACTAGGACAAGTAGGACATTTTCTCTTTTTTCTTTGTTAGACTGGACTTGACAGAAAAAAACACAAAACCACAGATAACTTGAGAACACTTCTCAAATGAAGAGCAGGCTGGATTAAGACAAATATTCAAGTGTTGGTTTACACATTTTAAACAGAGGCCCACATATATGACTTTCCTATTAATTAAAGTGGTGTAGGCATACCACGAAGAACTGGATTATTATATGTTTGTTGTTTGGTGGCCTGCGTGTTTTAACCTCTGTGGCACTTCACGCTGCAGAGGTTTGTTTCTTGGGTTTTTTCTGTTGTTTGTAGTCTTAAACATTAGCAGCCTGGCAAATTACTCAGAGAAACCAGCCGTCTCTGAAAGCGTTGCATTAATTCCCTATTCATTATAATTCCGTTGAACCTGTTAGGGCTTCTCAAAGCGCGCGTTTGTGTTTTGGTACAACAGACAGCATAAATTTAGCACCGCAAACTGTCAGCATCATTTATCCAGCTGCTCGTGTTTCATATGCAGAAACGCTAAATGTTTGCGCACACCTTCTCGTGCTGTGGTTTTCCCTTAATTGGCCTTTTTTCCTACTCTGTTAAACAATACCAAAGACATTAAAACCCCAACAGTACACTCGGGGCATCAATTGCATATTCTTGGCATCATCTTTAACCACTTTGAGGTGGTAATGCGATCAGGTCTCAGGAGGGAACGTGAAACAGTTCCACTGGTCCGGAGCTCCACATGTTTGATTATAAAGAGGCTTTAAAACCCTAAAATTAGATCATTTTCCTCACTCTGCTCCCTTAAGACTTGTATCTCAAATTTAGTTATAACTCACAATGAGATTTTTCCACAACTGCTTGTCTTCAATTGGCCACAAAGGCTTAGAAGGAGGAAGTAGAAGATGGGAGATGGAGTTAGTACAAAGCCCATTGAGCAGTTTGGTGGTTCTTCCCTCTTCCCAGCACTTTTTCTCGTTTTGATCAGCACTCCCTCCCTCCTCGGGTATTTCTTCTCTGCATCGAGTCCAGAAGGCATCCTAATGGTGTTATGGAAGTGAAATTTTCTTTAACGCAGTGCTGAAACAGGGTGTTTGCTCAACAGTCTGGAGTTTGGTAATAGAATTTCTGATGCTCACGGACTGCTTTCTTAAATAAGTAAACAATCCACCTCCTTTTATGCCGTCAAGCTATATTTCATTATCTAATTCAGGCCTTTTTCAATCTTGAAGAGACCATTTGAATTCCTCAAAGCGGAATCAACAACTGTCCATGTTTTACTTCTGCTTTTTAATGTCCCTTTATGAAAGTCTTTGCTCCATTATTTGTGGAGGTGTCATCTTTCTGATTGCACAAAAATGACTGCCGTGCATTCATTTCTGTTCTTGTTATAAATTCAGAGATGCCGATCATTCATTTCCACCGGTGCTGCGGGAGAAGAGAGACTCATTAACGCCCGGGCAAAGGACATGCACCGTGTTCATTAACAAAGTTAATAAGGTCTTCTGGCAGTCATGTGTTCTTGTCAGTTCCACCTGGTTGCGTAATGATATCATCTAAATGCTCCCTCGTGCTCTCTGTGGTGTGAGGCAAAGGTTTTATTTCAGGGGATAATGAACGCCGACTTCGGCTTTGTAACAAATGTCTTCAAGACAGATAAAATACCCATTCTTCTCACCGCCTTCTAACAATGATGTTAACCGCTTCCTTAGCCGAAACTCGGGCTAATTACAGTTAACAGCTGTATCAACTCCAGCTTGGTGACTGGAGCTCATTGAAGAAGTGATGACGCGTTCTCCTGCATGCTTTGTTTCATGATGGGCCTCCAGACACTTGGCTTAATCTGCTGCTACTCTCCAATTAGCAAAAGCAAATGGTGGACCTGTAGGAAAGTTTGGTCTCCTACACACTTGGTGCTTTAGTGAAAACTTCTGCTCCCGGTACAGGGGGGGTGGAAGGCAGACTCAGAATGGGCCACACGTTCAGTCGTTCCAATCGTTTGGGCAACATCAATAAATAGAGTAATAGGTTTTTAGGAAACGAGCAACAACTTCCAATAGCATCACCAGCTCAGAGTGGCTTGAAATTAAAAGTCAAGTTGAAAATCCAGTATCACAAGCTGTGTAAAACAATAACGGAGAGGAAAATATGTCCGCAGCCTGACACTGAATTCATCCTTACAAGCCAACTAAATTGAAATGTTCACAATTTAATTGGTATATCGTTATGGAGCCGGACAGCCTGAGCGAGTCGGTGCTGTGGTTAGAACTTCTGCTTCAATCTTGGTTGGGAATGTGGAGATTTTTGTGATTCTTTTCCGGTCGTTTGTCCATCCCTGTGGACCGAACAGGAACCCTATTGGTGCTATACCCTGCCTCTTGCTCATGGAAGCAGAGGAATCTATGAGGGCAATGATCGTTAGAGAACCTGGCTATTAAACATTGATCCGAGTCCTTGTGCATTAGAAAAATGTGGTTTTTAGATTCTCTGAGGGGGTGAGAGTCATTAGCTTCAAAAGGTGGTTAAGGTGGTTAGGTTTAAGTACAGAATGAGGGGGAGATAAGCAGCAGTTGACGGTTGAGGCTGGAGGAAGTCTCTGGAAATTAATGTAAAAATAACGTCCTCTGAAGTAATGGATATGCAGCTGTGTGCGTTTGTGTGTACATATAAGTGGCCCCTTAGTCTCGGCTGAGCAGCTTTGCTCCCCACACACACACACACACACACCGTCGCACTCAAACATCTCACACACACACACTCCTACTCCGTTCACTCCTACATATATATATATATTTCTCATAAATTCCTCCAACACACTCACACATTCCTCTGATACACCCTCCCTCTTCTTTTCATCTCCCTTCTTTTGCTCCATCCACCAGATGGCTGACCCATCTGTTCTCCCTCTCTCCCCCCTTACTCTCCACCTCTGTCGCTCCGTCTCCCCCCGATGCACCGTTCTTCATGTTGGGGCAAACCGAGTCCTGCATACACATAACCCCCCCCCCACACACACACACACACACACGCACACACGCACTTTGACGCAGGGTGTCCACTTGGGTGACTTGCTCCCCTCTTGCAAGGATTGCGTGTGTTTATGTGCATCTGTTTCGTCTGCGTTTTTTTTTGCGTGTGCTCACATTTTGAAGCCATTTCTCTTGATGGTTCCTGAAACTTGTGGTTCCCTGTGAGTGTGTTTGTGTACACATCTGCTTTGGTAGCCAAATTGTAACTGTGTGCGCAGCATATCCATCTGTTGGAGTATATCTGCATTTAAGGAGGAGTTTGTCTGATTATAGACCAAAATCTGCTGTTTGAGTGCACATATGTGAGTTTCACGAGTGCTTCATCTGCAAGTGCGCATAAACTATTCATGGCAGGATCACTGTGGAATTGTCGGAATTTCACTTTTGGTGTTGATCGGACCGTACCATCTCTTATTTACATCTACTTGACAGATTCCCATGCCATGTTCCCAAGTTCCACTTTTGTGTGATGAGCCTTTGAATGTCCTAAAATCCCCCACAGACTGACTCGGCTCCTCCATCAGTTTTAGTGTTTCTGAATGTTTGCAGGCCAGCTTTTTGCATCAGTTTTCTGCATATAATAATTCCTGAAATTGATCTAGAAGAATTTCCTCCCGTCTGTGGTTCTTCAAATCTTGAGGCGTCTTAAATCTGCTTCAGCCCACTTTTGTTTGACTCTTTCCTGCTGCTTTTATAAACACTAGTGTATTTCCCATGGCTTCAGAGACCATCTAGCATTGTGAAGTGCTTCAATTCAGACATTTTCATTTGCAGTGAGCGTTCAGTGTTTTGGCATTTTGAACCAATTAGCATTTCAGCCTGAATTCCCTCTTTATACCCACATTTTATCAAATTCACAGGGCTTCTCTCAGTGTCAAAGATGCACCAAGCAGAACATTCAACCAATTAAAACCATTTCTGTTCAGTAATGCAACTGCATCAATAGAATCTGAACCTCATTCAATATCAGTGTTCACTATTTTTCTTCAGATTTTTGTGAAACTATACGTGCAAGTCTATCATCCATTGCAGAAACAGAATATATGCAAATTGGAATTAGTGGTCCAATACATTTGTTGAGCACTGTTTATGTAATAGTATACAAAAAGATCATATAATGTCTTTGAAACATTGCTATACAGCTTGATAGCATTTTCACAAGACAGCCTTTAAAATCCCGACTATAAATCAATGATTGAGTAATGGCTTTGTATGCACTTAGGGGTCATTTGAGAGCATCCCTGCTTCTTTTCCAAAATAACTTGTGTGTAAATTGAACAGAAGTTTGTAGCCATCAGAATTTCCACTTTTCCAAACCACAAAACACAACTTAAGTCATTCAAAGTGCCCTGAGACCGTGTCCGCTGTCCAGGCTAAACATTTCCTAGTTCCAACATCAAAAGTACACTTCAACTTGCAAATCCCATTTCGTGGTTGCAGCGCTGACTATAATTTCTGGCCAAACAAGCCTAGATCATGTCAGGAGTGCACAATTAAGGCAAAAGCTCAGATGCATTATTAGTAGGCAATTGAAAATGTGGCCAGAATTTCAGCAACAGATCTTTGCTACACAGTTAAACTGAGCTCACAAATACAGGAACTGCACCGCAGCAAGCGTGAATCCCGTCCGTAAACTGTGATAGATGTTACACCACAGGAAATGCACGGATGTGTTTTACATCTAGATAGGTTTAGCATGCCTGGACACTCTTCATGCTTCTGTTGTTTGCCCATTAAGTCTATGTCCATCAGAGTAAGGAATGGGGAGCGCTGTGCGCTAGCCCCGAGGGCTCAGAAGCCCTAACCTGCCCGTGTGTCTGAGTCAGCATGACCTTGCCATCACAGATAGCTGATACTCAGACGTTTGACTGACAGACGGGTACGTGGACGCCTTGCACAAACAGAGAGATTGGCATGTAAACACACACACACACACGCAAATTCTTGGCCCACATGTGCATAGACAAACACAAACAGGTGGGGTAAATTCAGCCCCGAATGTAGATGATGGTACGTGCATGAGGAGGAGAGCAGTTACTTCAGATGCATGAGTCGACTAGAAGAAAAACAGAGGAAAAAAGGCCTAAGAGGCAGTGCAGGAGGCTAGCTGGACAATCACACAGATGGGCAAACCACAGACAGATTGGCAGGCTGATATTTCCCATGCAAGCCCCTGCTGCTTTAACCCGATATAAATATCCAAGTGCAAACCAAGACGCAGAGTGAAAATGAGGAAAACAAACAGAAGATTTGACATTTAGAAGAAAAGGAGGAGAAAATAAATAAATAAAAATCACACACACCCACATAACCTTCACCGGCACAAAGTCGGCTTCTCTAAAATACAGAGAGAGTTATATATCTGTTTTGGATACGGAGGATTTATGTCAAAATTGTGATCATAGTCTTTTGAGAGGAGAGAGAACAGAGAGTGCAATGATGGGACATCCTCTGAGATGTGCAGCCTCTTTAAATATTCAGTAAAAGATGGAAAACAACATGAAGCACGACGCTGGCTTTGCATAGGTGCAGGTTTGTGTTGAATTTGTGTGCATCTTTGTTTGTATTAGGAACACTCCTGCTGGTGCCTTGGAGTTATCAGCCGTGACAAAAAATGACACAGAAGTTCAAGATAGTGGGAAGTGGGGGGGTAAACGATCACATTGGAATAAACACACCAACTACATACAAACAAAACGACACCAACGGGCAAAGTCAAGCGAGCGAGACGCATTCCGTGTGTTAACACGAGTTGCAATGCGCAACGCTGTTCCCCACCAGTTGCTGCCGACTCCTTTTGGGTGATGCCTGAGGTCCAGGCAGCAGACGGAAGAGGAGGGAGAGGAACAAAGCAGCTGCGGAAGAGTCGTGTCAAAGAGACAGTGATCCGCTCTCATTGTTCATAAAAACAACACTATGCGTCGTTTAAAAAATCAGCCAGGTTCTTATCAAACCCAACCGATTCATTGACGACCTGTCAGTGTGGGATTCAAGGCCCTTAGGTGAGAACAACACAGGGAGAGTAGTATGGATCCGTGTGTCTGACGGCTAAACCAAAAGCTAAAATCCTGTCATACCCTCCTGAGACCCAAATAAAAAAAAGTGTCTTCAAATTTCTTTTTTGTTGTGATTTTCCATGTATTTGGACCTAAAAAACAACATTACAATTTACATTTTTTTTTAAATATTTTTAATTTTAATTTCATAGCATGTCCACTGTGGAGGACAACAGGACGATTTGCATGGGAAAATAAAACTTGGGAAAAAAAAAACTTTAGATAATTAGATAATAAAAAAGAAGATGTCTTGAAAGGGATAATTACCTAAGAACTCTTAGGAAAAAAGTAAAGTTCCCAGCATGCAAACCTATCACATGGCACATCACTGGAAAGCCCAGGATGTCCTCTACAGAACACTATAGGGCTTGATAGGGTAACTCCAGATACTTAGGGGGGATACAGGTGGACAAAATGTCCACTATTATGGACATAAATGAATGGGCCGGGTCTCAGGAGGATACAGCAGGTGGGAACGATCCCTAACAGGCAGCAAATCGGCAACAGAATTTCTGAAAGGGAACAAAAAACTGGGAGGTGCCGCAATCTTTCGCTGAAAGTACAAACTTCAACCCCATTGAAAGGCCTCAGAGCTCAATTTAGCCCAACCACGTTGTGAAGAAAAGTAAGTGAGACTTCCTCCGCAACGATGTGATGGAACACCATAGAGAGAACAATTTCAACCAGGTTATTGCTGCTGAGGGGTGGTTCTAAAAGCAATTGAATCACAGGGAGCGTTTCATTTTTCACACGCCGCTCGTCTTTGGCTCGGTTTGTCACATGGTTTCCGTACAATACATTTAATAAGACCCAGTCAGATTCGATTATTTTATTTTTTTTCATCTGCGTCAGTCCTTTTCATTCCAATGAGGTGTTCTTTCCATTTCACAGAGCTGCAGGTGGGCTCACGTGTGAGGCCGATCTCTGGCCCTCACCTCTCCTCCGTACTTTAACCCCTCGTTAAATCCCGGCGTGGTGCTCTGACCCTCGTCGACTGCGCCGGGCCAGCGCTGCAGCATCTTCCTCCTGAAAATTCCCTGCGCGGGCCTTCAGAACCAATTATGGAAGATGAAAGCTTCTGCTGGAGCGCGGCCACCAGCTCGCAGGAAGAGAAGAGGGGCGATCGAGACCGAGGTGAGATGCGAAACGAGGAAACAAACCATTAAATGTGAGGCTGCAAGTCACTGGGGTAGCGTTTGCTAACAGGGAGGGGAAGAAGAACAATACGAGGCACTTCTTTTTTTTTTTAAATCCACCTCCTTTCCCCAGTTTTGGCCCTACTGAGAGCCAAGATATATTCACTGGTACGTGACAAACTACAGTATCAAGCAAAAGCTGAAGACAAAATGAGGAATGGGCAGTGGGTAGTGACTCAGGCTTGGAAAAAGGTGGGGAAAAAAATGTTAGGAAAAGAAAAAGGTTTGGACGGACCAAAAAGCTCTGTTGCCACTCCTGGAGGCAAGAGCGCGTCAATGTTTGATGCTGTGGGACAGAAGTACCACGCCTCACCGTGGCAGAAACACTTCATAAATACACCTGAACAGTTTCACAAGGCAGACAGGAACAGAAAACAAGCCACAGTAGTAAATATCTCCTGCTAGAATCAGCATTGGAAGATGCTCCCAGAGCAATAACAACCTCCTGAATCGAGTGGTTTTATGGGGGGTATTGTTCTTACCAGCACAGGAGGGATTACAGAAGAAGGCAAAGCAAAGACCTAGCTTATTGTAATGCGTTCAACACGAGTCGAGAGGGAGAAAAAACAGCAGCACTATATAGTAAGACGACGACTGAATTTAGACGAGCAGGAGTTCTAACATCCAAAGACTCTTTAGGAAAACTATATATAGTAAAATGAGGATTAGGTTGTGGAGCACCATCACACATATCCTATCCAAAGTTTTTTTCTGAATGAACTGCTGCCAGAGAGTGATTTTGCCCTAAAGGAAGAAAAAGAAATCCTAGAATGGGGAATCATATTTTTTCATCCCAAAATAGTATGTTAAAAAAAGTATTATGCTAGCTAGTCTATGCTAAATACCATAGTGGAAAATATTTATTATTATACTGATTTTTTATTTATTCACAATATCCTTTTTCTATGTCAACAGAAACAAATCCACAATGTTAGAAGTGAACAGGTGACCTGTACGGCTCCAGTTACTTCCCAAAACGCACAGAATCTCAAACCACTTCTTCAGAATCTCAAATCACTTCTTGGACCAGCATGTTGGTGCGTCCAGCCTCTGGTGGGTCAAACAGCACATAAAGTTTCAAACATTTTCCTCCACATGGAGTGCACGCGAGCGATCAGGGGTTCCAGATTGTCCGGCTTTTACCCCCTTTGTACGGAAACAGAAGGGCATTTGCAAACAGCTTTTTTTTCTGCTCCTTGCTCACCTGTCATGGCAGGAGAAATGCAGGTGGAACTAATCGCCCTAACGACGCCTCTGTTGCACCGGGCCGTCCCGGGAAGCCTCTGGCAGCCAGTCAAAACGCACGGTGTCAGGACCCTGGAACTGGCACGCCTCGGTGGTTATTAATGTTATTAGTCACACCTGTGTTTTGTCTGACATGTCGGAATATTGGCCTGCGGACCCTGGTTCTCATTGCTGGCATTTAGAGCCGTCACAGGGACGCACGCTGCTGCTGGGTGTGTAGCAAACCGACAAGCCCAGCAACTAATCACAAGTACACACGTCCCTTACTGATGGGGAGCTGCGTGGATTTACTAGGCCCAGGTGCTACTTAGAGGAAAAAGGACGGGAAAATATATTGTTTGAATTTTTTTTATTTCTTTGGTTAACAGCAATCAGACTCAATGATAGTCACACATTATGGACTTTGAATTATGGAATCTGGTCTTGCCCGCTAAATAATACAATAATCAAACCTGACTTTTCTATTACATGATAAAAAAAATACAAGAGATTATTTACTAACTGCCCTTTAGTTCCAGAGAAAATGGGCAGCACAGGGCATTCAGACATGTTAAGGGGAAGGGAGGACTCAGACATACTTAATTGCTTTAGAAAAAGTTTTAAAACAAGGTAACCAGTTATTTCAACTCATAATAAGTTCCACAGCTTAAAGAAAAAGGACAAAACTGACCAAAAACCTATTGAAATAAAGAAATGTTTCCTTATTTTGTAGTGATCAAAAAAGTTATGTTCTATATTGGATTTTAGGGCAAATGTTCATAACATCCCTCTGTTTTTTGGGGCCATAGCTGTGCATTTCTTGGCAAACTTAAAAGCATCCTGCTAACAAGGAGCTCAATGCTCTCATTATCTTGTCAGGATCTTTTGTGAGTGCAGGTGAGATAAGGACATACGAGTTTGCAACAACTCCACAAACTGGAGCCTCTGATATCTTCACCCTAGACAGAATTCTCCAAACAGGTTTATTATAAGCCAGAAATAAAACTCTGTTTGAGCCAAAATACATCTAGGAGCTGCACTGAAAAACATTTTTCTCTTTTTTAGGTGGTGAACTTATGCAAAAACATATATTTTGAAAGGTATTTAAACAAAGATCCCATCTTTATTTTTCTTTTTATTCAACGCCTTTCACAACTACAAACACCACAAATTTTCCTGAGATATAACTTTGTAACAAACAATACAAGCCAAAGGTCATGGGGATAACAGTTTTACCTCCACTTCTCTGCCATTTGGTGCACGATTCATACCTCTAGAGTCTTGAAAATAAAACATATTTTAAAATAACTGTTGCAACAATCAGATTTTCCATTGAAAAAATATATAGTAAAACAGCATTTTAAGATTCTTTGCATTTAAAGGCGGTTTATGCCTTTTCCCAAATCATGTCCCCTTTTGTAGGCTTTGTGCCAATGTTTGTCTTCCCGTCCCCAAAGACCCCGGTATGGAATTGTGCTTCATAAAATAGGTTAAGCAGGCATTACGTGCCCACCTGCCCATTCAACATCACCTCTAAGCAAAAAAATAAATGTGCAGAGCAAAAAACAACACAACACAGCGTAGCTTCAGCACATGCTTGCTGTCTCTAACCAGACTTCCTTGTGGTTAAGCTGTGTCCACGTTTCAAAACAACATATTACACATGTGACACGGAGGACTTTAGATTTATCTCAATGTAAAATTCACAAATCACAAAATCTTGCTCTCTTGAAGCAGTGAGGACTGCAAATCAGAGTCTTAACAACAGCTTCAATTCCAAAAGGGAGATTTTCATGTCCAGTATGGATACTTTGTCTTGCCAAAGAGCTACATCCTTTGTTCATCTGCCTAACTTTCTGTAAGCTCTGTAGTTCGTTGCTATGCAAGGCCTTTTTTTTTAACTAGAAGTATCAAAATGTGAATATTACAAACTGAAGGTTTGGGCGAGATAAAAAGGTTTCTCAAAAAAGATTTTTCTCTCCTCTAGCCGCAGAGAAGAGCCAACCCTGTGATGCGCTTCAGGGCCGAGCGTTTCTCCCTCTTTTTCCCATTCAGCTCCATCAGTCATCAGGTGCCGCGCTGAAAAGAAGAAATCTGTGACACTGATCGTGATTATGCTCTCCACACAAGGTCAGATGTTTTTTGAGTCCCTTTGCTGTTATTGAGATGTTATTTAGATGACGGAGGTGGATTCAATCAAGTCTTTTAAACACGGCTTGTTGAGAACATTAACAAACAGCCTCTGTTTAAGAGTTAGCATTCCGCAGCGTGCCAACAAAGAAGAGCTTCTTCAGCATCAAATTTCTGTGTGAATTCAAACCTTCCAAGTGTGTCTTTTCCATATGCGGCAAAATGCATAACTGTGTAAAGTACATGAAGGGATCAGAGCATCTGATGATCAGCACAAAAGCCTCAAAGATAAATTAAGCACAATTCTTTAAAACCTGCTCAAGAAACTGGTGGTTAAGTATGTGAACTTTTTCTATACAGCACCTGTCACAGAAGAGCTGGGAGGCGGTGTGGAGATGAGCATCGAGGCCTCGCAGAAAAAGGGTTTCTGGCCGGAGTCCTCGGAGGGCTTTTCTGTGTGGAGATGGCATGTTCTTCCCACGTGTGCACGGCTGCTCCCAGGGTGCTGCGGCTTTCCCCACAAAACACGCATGGTTGGTTCATTGGTAATTCTGATTTCCCCACAAGAGTGAGGGTGTGTGTGTGAGTGTGATGGACAAGTGACCTGTCCAGGGTGTACCCCCCTCAAGCCTTTCAGGAATAGTCAAGTCAAGTCAAACTTTATTTATAGAGCACATTTATAGAGCATTATATATAGAGCATTATAGAGCACATTTAAAATAACCAAAGTTGCCAAAGTGCTGTACAGGTAAAAATAAACATAAAAAGCTAACATAATTTTGAATAAGCAGAACATAAGCAACCTCCTTCTAGATAAAACTCTGTGAGTTACAGTCAAACACATAAAATAAGCTAATTCAATATATTTGACTTTACAAATCCTAGGTGAGATGTAGTGACCATTAGAGGGAGCACATCAGAGTTTGGATCTGATTTCAGCTTTGCATCATCAGTTTCATAATCGTCATTTGGGATGAAATATGAGGACTAAAAAAGAAAGAATGTGCTTCATTAAAAGAGCTTCTGACTGGAGATGCTAGTGATGCTTTAAAGCTGTTTTCATTCTGAGCCTTTCTTAGCATGGACATGTGGGGGGGGAGTCAAGTAATGTTGATGCAGAACTATTTTTGTTGAGAAATAGTTCAAATAAAAATCGTTCATGTTTGTGGTATCATACACAGAGGGAGCTGCCACCAGCTGGTGGAAGCGGGGGCTTTGGTAAGTTTTCCGTGGCTTTATTGGCCTTGAACAAACTACCAAATTTTCTGTTTCTCACATTTTATCTCTGAACTAGTCAGATAAATAGCTCGGAATATGATTAAACTAACTTTGTCCACACAGCCATCTGTGGAAAAACAGGTCCTGCTCAGTCAAAAAGGATAATAAATGAAACCCCATTTTAACAGTTAGGATGGACACTGCTGCCCAGCAACAACAAGTTTTTCAAAAAGGTTGTAATGAGTAGACTTTTTCTTTAATAACCCACATATCAAAGATACACTAATTCATTACAAATTATTTATGGAATGCAATTTTAAGCTGTTCAACATTGTTGAATCTGTACCTAATGATGGTCTTTCTTAGGATTCTTGGTGGATTAAAAGAAAATGAGATTTATTACATCCCAGTCATTAAAATCTTAAAGCCTCCGAACCATCTATCGTGGATAGATGGGTAAAAAGACTTGGAGGCCTGTTTTATCAAGGATGGATAGAAGGACATCGTCAAATTAAACTGAACTGAATTAGATTACACTTCATGAATCCCCAAAAAGGGAAACTGAATATGGGATACAAAGAATATCAATGATATATTAAGCATACAGCTCCTTCTTCAACACCCTGCAGATGCCCCTCTTCCCTCCCGGTCCCTACTGCTTTACTCGCCCCCGTTCAGGAGCAGAACCCCAGAGACTCAGACTGCTTCACTTGAGGCAGCGACTCTTTCCCTTGCTGAAGTTGAGGAATTAACCCTCACCGGGCTGAGGGCCTCACATTCAGAGGGGGTTTCATTCTGAGCTCAGCTGCGTGCTGCCCCGGTGTCTGCTGCTGGAGGTCTGTGCTCCACGAGGCCGAAAGGTTCAAAGCAAAGATGGAATAGAAAGCTAACTGAACTGGAAACCTTCTGCGCTCTGACCGCCCCCAGATATTCTGTCTGCGGAATATGAAAAGAATCTGTGACAAAGGGGCCGAGCTCACCAGAAAGGAGTCCGACTTGGGCGGTCCTCAAGAGTCCAACTTTTTTTCTTTGAATCCCACTGGATCATTTATGGTGCGCAGCATCCTTTCGGATGCCACTTTCCTCAATCACAGAGGAAAAAACGACATTACACGCTGCACAGTTCTTTCATTTCTAAGTTGGAAGAACAGGTGTGATGTTTTTATCATCCTTCACGTAACATCCACCTCCACAATTCTTCACTAAGGAGACGTGAATATTGATGACTGTTTTTTATAAGACCAGTTATTCACCTGTCACAGGTGAGTTGGACACTGTGCTTTTTGTTCTAAATTCATAGTGACTTAAAGAATTTTTTTAAAAACAACAGAAGAATATTGGAATGAATAACTTAATGTGCAAAAGGAAAAGATTAGGAGTAAAGGCTCGACCGAAAACATTGCATAAATTAATTAATTAATTAAACTGAACTTTGCATTAGTATATGTATTGGTATGTATTAGTATTTATATGGATATATTGTCACAGAGGGATGTGCCACCGTGTGGAAAGGGGGGACAAATGGGACACAGCCTTACTTTGAGACTGGTTCATTTGCATTTTAGTCAAATGGGGCGCTGAGATTGATTAAGTTGGAATGTAAACCACAGCTGCTTTGAAGCCAATTCTCAAAGTCTAAGATATGCACCAAAAGGGGACGAATAACAGAGGAGCGCCAGTGGTTCAGGTAATGTGAGGCACTTGAACTTATTGGCCATTTCCAAGATCAAAGGGAGTTCTTCAGCCTGAGCTGGTCAAACGGAAACTCAAACTAGATGTTGCCACGAGGGCTCTCAGGCTTCTGCCGGACACACTGACTCCCCAACAGCTTAAACACAGTCGGAGGGTCCGAGATAAACAACGAGCATGTCAGGATGCCCAATTCTCGGTGGGTTAGCGCTGCTATGACGCCGAGAGGTCACGCAGCTGAGTAGCAGGGGCCATGTTGGTTTGTACCCAGAGAGAGAAAGCACTTCTGTGTGAGAGGGCTGGAAAAAGGCACTGGAGAGAGAGAGAGAGAGAGAGAGAGAGAGAGAGAGAGAGAGCACCGTTCAAGTGAATCATCAGGGCCATCTATGTAATGGGAGCAGATCGGTCCTGAGCAGAAAGAGGCAGGGAGGGGGGAAAAGGGAGAGACAGAGAGATAGAGGGATAATGTAGACAGAGCAGGAGAGTGAATGGTTGAAAGCGTTGGAGCAGAGTACAAAAAAAAGGAGGAAAATGGGAGCGAGGCAGGATACGGAGCGCGGCGCGGGAGGATGAGGAAAAGTTGCTGATGGAGGCATACGGTGGGCTGTAATGGGCTTAGAGCTCAGGCAAAGAACGGGGACGCGTGAGGAGAGACGGTGGCTGAGCAAATAAACAATTTGATTTTAATTTTTTTTTTTTTTTTTTTTTTTTTTCTCCGGAGTGCTTAAGAAAGCATCAGAGACTAAGTAACACACAAAGGAGAGCTGGTGCCGGGCACGCAACACTTGAGCTCTGAGAAAACCTACAACACAGCACACAGTGAGAGGACCGGATTACAAGATAGAGGGCAATGCGAAGAGAAAAAGGCCCGTTGGTTTAGTTCTCGTTCAAGAAACAGGACACTATTGATCAGTCTGGATGTCTC
Organism: Menidia menidia; assembly: GCA_907169785.1. Taxonomy (NCBI): domain Eukaryota; kingdom Metazoa; phylum Chordata; class Actinopteri; order Atheriniformes; family Atherinopsidae; genus Menidia; species Menidia menidia. Next base: position 15,916,258 of record CAJRST010007779.1, on the reverse strand, counting down.
TAATTTTACAATGTTTTCATAGCTGCGACCTGGACTTTAATTAAACTGCCATTTCCACGTTTTAGCCCATTAGCTTCTCGTTCTGGTTGCACCATCAATTCCGTCATATCGTCAGCTCTGACAACCCGGGCTATTGTTCGCAATCGCGGAAGCCGAGCTTCCAAGAGGTCATTACTCATATCTGGCGTTTCGTCTGAGCTCCGGAAGAGAAAAGCCATAAATTATTTCCCTCCCAAAAGGGGAAAAAAAAAAAAAAAAAAATGTAAATCCTTGCTCCAAAAAACCTGGGTGTCAATCACGGCGGAGTCGCTCCTGGGCCCTGTCACGTCCGGCCCGGCGGAGCATTTGTCAGCGGGCGCTGGTCCGTTTGGACGGGCAGCCTCTGTTATTACCCTCACGTCCAGGGCCGCGGGCCGAATTGCAAATGCAGTCAGCGGAGTTGCCAGGAAGCTGAAAGGGCTGAGCCAGGGTAACGAGCTCTGGGGTGCCTAATTAATTCCTCCATTCCCCTGGTTGGTTTTGTTGGAGGTTGAGAAGGGGGGTGGCGGGGGAGGGCAGTGATCAGAGCAGGATCAGGCCAGAGGGAAGTTGGCGACAGGCTGAGGACACCTCGGGGAGGATTAAGTCAAAAATGTTAAAGAGAAAAAAAGAGAAAAGGATGTGAAAGCGAAGGGGAGAGAAAGAGAGAGAGAGAGAGAGAAGGAGGAGATGGGAACGTGGCGTCCAGCTTGGCAGGGTCGGTCCTCTCGAGGTGGGTCCTTCCGCTGGGAATGGCGGTTCTGTCAGCTGGCCTCCGCTGCTGAGTGACACTTCAAACCTAAAAAAAGAACGCCGCTGCTCCCTCAGAGTCACGGGGCGGAGACACCGAGAGGGGGGGTGCATGGGCCTGTCGTGATTCCAACTTTTAAACTGAATAAAACATGTATTTTAAACGGGAGAAGCTAGCTAACGTTAGCATGGTTAGAGAGCGGACAAGCAGGCCGCCATTTAACGGCACACCGGCATTAAAAATGGAAGCGCTCACAGTACCAGAACCCATGTTTTAAAAGACACGCTGCAAAAAAAGAAGAAAAAAAGCCCGGAGCCACATCGGAGAAAGTGAAGTGACCCTGGCAACCGCCATCGCTCTTTTGGAATGGTCTGCCTGACCCTGATTCGGTTTGCCTGCGAGCTGAGGAGCAAACAAACAGACAGGATCCATTTACACCGTCAGGTGTCACCACCAGGGATGAGCAGCGCACGGCTGCGGGCCTCTCTAATCCTCCTCATCCTCGCCACCTCCCTGATCGCCGCCATCATCGCGGGGGCGTTGGCAGAGGCTCCCGAGAGCCTGCTGGGAAATGAATAAGCGTTGACTCAAACTGGACCCAACTCAAGGGGCTCGGCCGTTTGCGTTGCCAGGCTCACGTCCCTGATTTAATCCAGTCAAGGGGTAAAAAAAATAAGAAGGAGAAAATAAGAAACTGCCAAAAAACAATGCTTGGGAAGGAGGAGGGAAAGCGAAAGGAGGTGAGGAAAAAACAAAAAAAATGTCCTGAGTGGAGCGAGATGGCGACGCGGAGGGAATGACAAAAGCCCGGCTGTCACCGGGAGGGATGAAAAACAGCAGCTCTCAAACCAGGCGAGGCGGCGGGCTGCCGGCGAGGAAGAGGACGCGCGCGGAGACCACAAACACAATTATCTTCATGCCAGCTTTGTTGTTTGTCAGAAACGGCGCGCGTTTACGGGACTCAGGGGGTGCTGATTATGTGACACCCGGAGAGCCTTTGGGGTGGACAAGAGGCAGCCAGCCAGGAGTCATTACCCAAACCAAATAGACTCCTCATTTGTTTTCCCACCGGGATAAAGCATCAGCAGAGGAATGAAGAACAGCAGCGAGACACTCAATCCCCCAGACGCGTGCACCCCCGCAATGGGCGTTCTTCACTTCTGAGGATCCAATTGCGAGCATCCTCACATCAAATCACAGCAAATAACGCCTCAAAATGCAAGTTGTCTGAGAACTCAAAGGAAGATTTTTCAGATTCTCCTCATGACCGTGTTCAATTATGCTCCGACGTCTGGAAGCCAAATCATATATGACTACCTGACAGATGGCGTAATGTGGGCAGAGGGGTTATTTTCTAACAGTGTGAAAATCATAGTCTTGGCATCTCTCAATATCGCCAGCTGGTCCTTTTCATTCCATTCAGTCAAATTTAGGCACGTTTAAAGAAAGGAAAAAAAAGCATCTTGCCCCTCAGTGTAAAGCTTGGTGAGGTTGTTCTGGAAGCTGGTAGAGATAATGGCTGCCAAACCCAAAATACCTGTTGACAACCTGTAATCTCCACGCCAGACATGGACCACTGTCTACTTCAGCACCACACACCATCTGCTGGGTGAAAGGCAAGGTCACACACACACACACACACACACACACGCACAGAAGCTGGGCGAGTCTAAATATAGAAATAAATAAAAAGAGAAGGAAAATTCTGATACATGAGCAGACAGGCCAAAAGGGCAGACGGGGACATTCACCTAAGCAGCTAAGGTTTAGGAAACCAAAGCATGAGGATGATAAAAGCTGATTCGGAATAAAGCTAGAAGGGGTCTGGGACTCCTAACACCTGTCCCTGGTGGTCTGGGCTCAGCAGCAAGATAAATATGCTTAAAGATAATTAAAAAAAATAATTTTGCTTAATTTATTATGTGTTAATGGGATGAATACCAACAGAAAAAAACTTGAGGGGTGGTTTACTTTGCTCTCTTGAGGTGGTTTCTGTTTGTTTGGGAAGAATTTTGACAAATAGAGGTGAAATAAAATGAAGACAAAGTGACTCACCAGCTTTTTCCACTCACATCCCGCTGACAATAAACTCGTATGACCCGACTGGTGCCTTGATTTAATATCCTAAAACTCTCTGTTGTGGATGTCCACTGCAGGTGTTGTTTCCTTTGTTTTCCTGTTTGTGGTTTACTTCTTCTAAGGATAACCAGTTCTTTCACAACATTACAGTCAGAAATTTAGTAATATAACATCTCAACACCCTGTTTTAACGCTGTTTTTTTTGTTCGATACATCATTTCTGAAGATGATTGGAAGTATTATGAAAGACTACTCTCACTTATAATCATGACCTTTTATATACCGAGATGTTTGATGGCTTTCTATGAGACAAAGTGACTCTTTCAATCACAAAGAACACAAACACAATACTGGATGTTTCTCATGACAAAAAATATATATATATTCCCCCCAAAAGGTCACATGACCACAAGATGGTAATAAGTGGTTGATTCAAGTCCATGCAATGGCACACTTTAATGACATAGTTAGGGATAAATCTACTGTCTTCTGTGTGTCAGAAACCTTTTTAACAAACTAGTTGGATGCTTTGTCAAAAATGAGGACTGATGAATGTCTTTGTGCAGTTTACTGATCAAAAGAGTTGGCTACACAACACTGTGGGAAAAGGCTTAAAAATGCTCACAAAACCTTGTGTTCACCAATTGATCGGCCATTCCGGGTATTATGTAGGTTTCTTGTTTAATAAGTAGAACAACCGGTGCATTAACTTCCAAAGTTAAACCTCCGATACGCTTTAGCCTTAACGGTCTCTCATCGAGCAATTTTGGCCGAATATTAAGGCCTCTAAAAGATTATTCTTGTTGTGTTTTGTTTTCTTAATATAGAGAAAAGCCATCTCTGACTCATGTAATAACAATCCCGCATGTTGGATTTTTTAATGGAGCCGGTGAACCTCGTCTTCATCCACTCTTCAGAGGATAATGCAGAATCATATTCAATCCATCTCTTAACTCTTTAAGCCAGCAACGGAGGACATTTAAGGGGCCGTTTCCCTCCAGAGGTTTAGTGCTTTTATATACAACTGCACTAGTTTAGCATATCTCCATAGACTCAGACACTATCCGCTCCTATTGATGTGGCTGTTCCCATCACTTCATTTACCAGGAGCAGCGTCCCAGACGGGGACCAGCTCATTTCCATTTATCGAAATCCCATTTCTATTCCATCTGCCAACTAGTCACCTGTGAAACTAGTTTTTAACCATGGTTTGAGAGTGCAGTGGCTTCAGCCGTCCCACACACACACACACATCCCCTTTATTAGTGTTTATTCCGGGGCATAAAACCACTGGAGGGGCACCCAGTGCCAGCGCTGGTCGTTACGTTGTAAAACACCGAGGCGGGGTGGCACAGAACGCTGCACCCTCGCCAGCTAAGTGTGTCAGGGAGGAATTAAAGAATAAATTTTCCCCTTCCAATTAAAAGACGCGTTTATGCAACGCGAGCGGGAGGAAGGAAACATTATCAATGAGGGGGGAAGAAAAAACACACTGTTACAACTCAGGAGGCGCAATTACTGAGGGCTGGTGGCGTGCAATTAAATAGTGCCATTCAGCTAATACATCCAGAACATATAGAGGAGACAAGAGTCTTTGGATGTACCTCCCAACAGCTGGGGGAACAGACGATGGAAAAGTAAACACAAACAGTGGTAAAACATTGAAAAGGGGGGAGAGGCGCTCGTATCTTGCATTAACATGAGAGTAAACCGTCAAGAGAATCCTGACCCAAAACGAGGAATCAGCTCCCACACAGACCGCTAGAAATAAATGAATAAAGAAATTGGTAGCATTTTTAAAAAAACACAGGTTTTTATTGAGAAAGAGGATTTCATTTTAAAGGGTATGATCCAACTTGAATGTGTGCAGGGGGAGCGGCACTTTCAGCCAATCAGAGCAGCTCACTGAGGTTGTAAAGAAAAACAAAGGACCTGAAGCCCCGAGCAGTAACGGAAACCATGCAGCTGGACGTCGGTGACCAGATGAGTCCTTTTTATTAATGACATGTCAACTTCTTAAACACTTCTTGAACATTAGGGGGAAAAAAGAAAGAGAAAAAAACAGGTCTGGACTAGGCCTGCTCCCTGTACTGCTGGTGCAGGACCAGGACGTCGTCCTGGGAGACCCGGGTCCAGCCCTCGCTGTGGACGTGGTAGAGGTTGACCTGCCCCCCGCTGTAGGCGTCGCGGTAGGTGGCCTGGTAGATGGCGCGGCGGCCCAGCTCGCAGGCCTCCTCCACGCTCAGGTCCTGCCGCAGGCCGCTGTCCATCACGCCGTAGGCGTACATGGAGCCCGAGCCCACCGCGAACAGGTCGCCGCACACCCGGTTCCCCTCCGAGTCCACGTAGTACAGACCTGAGGACAGGGGGGGGGGACAGGGGACATACTCAAAAAAGTATCGATACTAAAATGTTGTATCCGGATACGATACTCATTTTCAATGCCGTCGCTGCCCCCCTTCTCTCAGATTTATTCATGTATTTTTTTAAGTTGTTTGTGGTCATTAACAAGTTGTTAGCCTTGAACTGCTAGCTTCGGCTAATGGCTAATAATAACGAGCTACCATTAATCAAGTACATATCCGACTCCGCCCACATCGAAGTCGGCCATTATAGTTACATTAACAATAGGAAGATTCCAGGCAAGAAAATCCTAATTGCCTCATGGTAATATAGAGATTCATTTAAAAATTGTGAAACTAATCTTTCAAACACTTAATTAAACTCTATACATATTATTATGTTAAAATAGTGCATGTTAAATAGGTTTGTACAATAAGTCCAAACAAGTTTAACCAAAAAATATTTATTTTTCACAATTATGAAGGGTGGAGGGTTAGGGTTAGGATTATCAATGCAGGCCACCAGTCACGATATCATCAGTAACAGGTCAGTTTGAAATGAAAGACACTAACCTGTCAAAATTCATTTAAATTTTGGGGTCTTTTTTTAATCCTTGTGGTATCGAAAATGGTATCGAGTATTTTCCTGAGCATCGGTATCGAGTTGAAAATTTTAGTATCATGACAACCCTAGTTGGTGGAGCGCTTTTCGATGGAGCCAAGGCAGCTGCAGCCTCTTTGAGGGAAGCGGATATGAACAGCTGCATCCTCTTCAGGCAAAATGAGGCGGGCCCCCCGACCTGCTGACGAGGCTGGGCCCGCGGCCCCGCCGGCCCCGGGGCCTCTTCCCTGGACCTTATTGATCCCCGCAAACAGGCCAAAAATTAACTATCGACCCACAATCCCAGCTGTCCGGGCGAGCGCCTCTCACACCTCACCGGGGAGGATTAAAAAAATGTTTTTTTTTTTTTTTTTCACACTAATTATGCAATAAGGTTGTTGTTTTTTTTGTTTGTTTTTTTTCTCACACTCTTGTAATCACCCTGTGTTTGTGTTTGCTTGTTTTTTGTTTAAAAATGTAAAAATATATATGTACATTCGTACCACACTGTATTATTTCTGAAAAAATAAATTTAAAAAAAGGTATTTTTTTATAGAAATAAATAAAACAAAAAAGGAGCGTCCTGTGGATGTCTGACAAACGGGATGGATCCAGAGCCATCTCCACACACACACACAAACCCAAACACTGCCCTCACCTTTACACTTTCCCAGACTCCCGTGTCAGATGGAGTATCACTCCATGTCAAACCGACCCAGCGTGTTATCCCATGAGCAACGCGGACCTGCAACGCTCTGCTGGCCCTGTGAGCGACAGTTTGCTCCACACACACACGCATACACACACACATGGGCTTTACGCACGCATTTTGTTCTGCGCTGTGACACAATCGGCGAGCTGGGCTTGAGAGTGACGTGGACGCGGTGACTGGCGCCCGCCTGCCAGCCCGCCCACAGCCAGCCTGCAGACGGCAAAAAGACAGCCTGCGAAAAAAGGCCTGTTTTTTTCTGACGCTTTCACCAAGCAGAAACCCGAGAAAATCATTCTCTCACCAGAAAAAAAAACCATGAACACGTGGATTCCAATTGACCAAATATTCACCACTGAGGCTCGAACCCCCTGGACTGCTCATCCTCAGTTTTGGGTCGTCGGTTTAACTAGTGACAGTCTATTAGCAATAAGGAGCCACTTGCTTTTTTCCGATGGGGTAAAAAAAAAAAAAAGGAAAAGGGCTCACCATCGGCCTCAGCTGGCAGATTGCAGCTTCCTGAGCTTGTCGTTTGCTTGCCATGATAATCACCCCGTGCCCGCCTATGCACGGGGGTAATTTGCCATTCCAAGACCTGCCTGTTCCTCTTGAAAGCTGTGAGCGACTTGTTAAGCGCATAATGGGCCGGGGAGGAAGAGCTGTAAAGGCAGGCTCTTGTGCCGAGTGGCACAGTCGACGAGGTGGTTGAGGACTCTTTAGAAGGGGTCCAAGTATAGACGCAGAGCAGTGCCCCCCTCCGAAAAGAAAAAAATAAAACCCTCCCCACATCCCCCCCTCAGCCCACACCTGGGCTCTTTGTAGCTGTGAATGCGCCTCAGACACGGTGTGAGCAGGAAGCCGGGAGAAAGGGCTGGAATTCAGGAGCCCGGGTGGGGGGGGGCAGGCCGCGGGAGGCCTGCGCTGCATCCGTCACCTGGCAGGTGCTTAAGGAGCCTCCTGTGAGCGGGGGGGGGGCGACGTGGGCGAGGAGCACGGGAGGCATCAAACGGATCAGTGTCTGTCGTCCGTCCACAAACGGCCCGAGAGTAAAAATAGAGCAGCGGTTGTACAAAAAAAAAAGGGGGGGGGGGGGGAACAGAAAGAGCCATTGCGTCAGCCTCTCGGGAGCGGCTGTAAAACCAGCTGCCACATGGGTCCCTCTGACAAGGCTCAGTATCAAAGATTACCCCCCCCACACCGATCGTTGAGATGAGGCCGTTTGCTGTTTAATCGAATACAACCCGTCTTGCTCTCCAACGGGGCTGCTGTTTGCTAGTCGCCTTCCTCTAAAGAAATCAAAGCCGCGACCCCTCACCCTGACCCCCCCCCCCGGGCGGCGTGCCGGCAGGGATGGCCATCCAGGCCCCTCGCCGTCGCTTTGGTCCCGTTTATTCTGCATGCAGCTTAACGCGCTCAGTCCGGGGAATAAGTGCTCTTGACATGATTGTAGCTAGCTAATGAGCTTTCGGACTAATGGCGATTGACTTAATTTACATGACATTTACCTCTTCATTCAATCATCAGCATGGCGAGGGCCCAGAGTTTCCCACCGCGCCGAGCCGTCCCGAGCAGGGATCGTTATTTCAGGGATTGATTGCCTCGGACTGAACAGGAGTAGCGCGCGCAGGCCGGCCCGCTGTCGGGCCGTCATTGTTCAAACAGACCTCTCTGCTTTCCAGACAAAGCTGGCATCGATCTGGGTGGACGCACAGGTATTATGCATGTGACCCAATTGTCCAGGGCCCTAACGTCCATCATCAAAGTGAGCTTTCGCTGGCCCGCGGTCCCAGCCTCATCGATTTCCTATTAGCGTGTCACCGCGGTGGCCTCTTTAAGCACACCTTCCTTGATGTACAGCCTCACTTTGAGTCACCAACAAGCAGCAGCTCCAGATGTTCAACGTGTTCCGGCCAAAGAGAGGCTGCGCTGCCATCTAGTGGTGAGCCGACTGAACTCCGGACCCTTTAACACCTCAACACCTCTGTGCATAAAAACATGTTGATTCAAAAGGCCCCATTGCATTCATACAAAATATGATAATATGTATACATCTATAAAAGCGATTAACCACCTCTGTTCAGCTAAATCTCCAAAATTATGAAGACTAAACTTATGATCGCCAAGAATAAAAGAACTGATGTTTGACTGGGGATTGATGCTAATGAATGTCTCATTAGTGCATTTGAAAATTTAAATTAACATTCGGATAAATACATATTTATGTAACTAAATTTAACAAATAAGCCTATTGACACACTGAAATGTTTTCTGATTAGGCAACTGAAAAATATTTTTTTAATTAGTAATCTTTATTTAGATTAACTCAAGATGCTCTTAAATAATGCTGAATATAATTACTCTTTTTTCTAATTCATCATCTTTTTTTTTTACTAAATGTTTATATCATCAGAATTTTACTCAAAGAAATTTAAAAAATGCCTAAAGGTACTGCGCAATCTAAAATGTAACAACTAAAATGGCGCGTATCTGTTTCAGTTCGATGACTTTGTGATCTTTTCTCTTCTTTTCTCATGCGGTCATTTTGCCAAAAAGGGAAATATAGAATTTATACAGCATAAAAAACTGACGATTTCCTCATGACTGATTTTAAAAGCCACTCTCGGGAGCCTGGCGTGTCTGTGGGGTGCAGCTGTGAGCGTTACCTGGGCCCCTCTTGTCCCAGCCGCACACCATGGTTCCCATGCTGAGGCCCATGCCCTTGTACTGGTACACCATGTTGGCCAGCAGCTTGGAGGCGGCTGCCACCGAGATGCGTTCTTTGTTGCGAAGCTCGTAGATGCGGCACTGGCGGGCCAGCAGGCGCTCCCAGAAGCTGCAGTCGGCCGCTCCTCCGGCCATGGTGCCCAGCAGGTAGGGGTTGATCTCGATCACCTTTTTCACCGTTTGCGAAGCGATGTAGGAGCCCGCCGTGGCCCGAGAGTCCACCGCAACAATAACTCCATGCTGGAACTGAGAGAGAAGCGGCCATGAAGGAAAAGGACGGTGGTGAAGAGACAAAATAAACGTCACCTAGTGACCGGGTCATCCTCAACACCTTAAAAGGCCGGCAGGGAAATACGACTTACACCATAAATGATAAGATATGTCTATATGAGAAAAAATCTTCCACATGTCCAGGTTTTGATTCATCCAAGAGCTAAATGTGTCACTTTCATTATTCATTAGGATAAAAAATAATAAACTTTTGACCATTTTGCCATTTTATTGTCATTAGTTTTTACAGACAAGCGTGACAAAAAAATATATTGATGATTTATCAGAAATTCTAGAGACTGCACATCAACCAGAAAACAGCCAAATTGACTTATCTAAAACCAGTTAATCACAAACGCATCTTTCATTATACAAAGGCAGAGAATATTAGCTGGGAAATTGCTACTCATTCCCTCTTTATGGTGAGAAGTATCAACATTACATACCAACCAACACATAAGATGGTAGAATAAACAGAGTTCCTGGTTGATCAGTGACACAGATTTAATTTTGTATCTCAGAATAATCCACACAGCTCCAAAATAATAAAAAGGAGAACACTTTTTACAGGTTTGGTATCTGGGATCAACCTCTTTATATACAGGTTTAAGATAATAACTCAGATACAGGTAAACACACACATATCCAAACATGCTCCAATGTTCAGTTCAGTTCATTGAACAAAACTGAAGATAATTAGTCTTATTTATCTTAGGTTTTAGAATCGGTTATTTGAAGTTCAACCAACCAAAAAGATTCTTTAAAAATAACAGCATTACTGCTATACTGCACTTTTACGTGAACTACAGATAACCATGCTGCCATGTTTTAAAATAAATGTTATCAAACAAACAAAAATAAAAAAAAACGTCTCTAAGAAAGTGCCATGAGAAAGCAGTTTGTAGCATCACTAGCATGCTAACACCGGAGGCGAAGTTGTGTGACATCCCGTGTAATAAAACAAAATAATAATAAAAGCTTTATCTACGGTGTATTAAAACGGCAGTACGATTTATCTTAGGGTTATTATACCAGCTGGCTAAAAGAGGCGAAACGTTAACTTACTTTAAACGCTAGGGTGGTTGTTCCGTGCAGTAACTCTATTTTCCTCTCAACTCCGCACTCGTCTCCGTCAACGAGCGGGTTTTTAACAGAAAAACTTAGGCTTTCTCCGGGCAAAGCCTCTGATTCCAGACCGTTCTGTCCGGATCCATAACCAAAAGCCAAGGGCTGGCGATAATCAAGTGAAAAATCCTCACATTCGCTGCTCAATAGATTAGCAAGAGCCATCTTTGAAAGTGTGTGATGAACAAGCAACTTCCGCTACATAAGAAAGGGACGCTTTACGTCGTGGTGCCTGAGTTAAACAGCGCCCCCTGTGGTTTGGAGTAATTACATGCAGGTAGAAAAAAACACGATTCAGTTTCAATGTTGAGCAAAACTAGCAATACAAATAATCCTAATGGCATGGACATATGCATTTTGTCCTGGTTATGTAAATAAATGTCAAACTTTAGATATGGTTAGACTTTATTCCTTATCAGTTCAAGTCCCTCCTTAGTCACATAAATGTTTTATGCTCTATTTAGCAGCTTTGGGTGATTCCAGTCTTTTCTTTCCCTTTGCATCCTCATCCCTCCTTTTCATGTCTCTGTAATATTCATCTTTCAGGTCCTCCCTCTTTCTTTGGCTCCATCCCTGGGCTGTGACGTGGAAAAGATCAACGTTATTTCCAGAGTAGGCATCCCTGTGAGTGGCTCTGAACACTGCCTCTCTTGCCAAGGCGACTGCTTCCTCTTTACACAAGCTCCAACTGAGGCCCCCATCCAGGACTCCGTACGCATAGGGAGAACCTGAGCCCACGGAGAAGACCTCTCCCTGCAGTCTGGCCCCATCACTGCACACATAAATAAGTTTCGGGCCACCGTTAGAGGATGGAGAATATGCTGTGTAAGGAACATCTTGGTCTCTAACAACAGCTGAAGTGCCTTCATCATCAGATTTTGAAGTGCCTCGGGCCTCCTCTTCCTTATCCCATCCGCACAGAGTGAGAGCTACACACACGTCGGTGCCTTTGAAGGGATGCAGCATGAATGAGAGAAGCTTGGCAGTCCCACGTATGGAGAGGCGACGCCTGTGACGCAGCTGGTAGAGCCTGAGCTCTCTGATCAGAATACGCTCCCACAACATGCAGTCCGCTCCGCTGCCTGAGGAGGTGACCACTAAATGGGAGTGAACAGGTGTAATCTTATGAACCGCTGGACAGGCAACAAGCCCCCCAGCACTGGCGCGCGTGTCCGCCGCTGCGATGACCCCACCTTGGAAGATGAAACCCAGGGTTGTGGTTCCATGGGCCAGAGGGAAAGGCCTGCGTACCACTGAGCGGTTTGGCGTGTTGATGAAAGACGTAGCCCTTGGCAGAGATGGTATGAAAAAGTTAAATGGAATCCCACAGGTTTTTTCCACTCTTTTCTGTTTGCTACATTTAAGGTCGTTAAAGCCAGTCACACGAATGGATGCAGTTGGATCCTCCTCAGCAGAAAGAGGGAAACAATCTTTGAAGTTACAGACGTCCTCCAAAGCCATAACGGGGTTAAAAATGATGCAGGTAGAAGAAGAAAATCAGTTTTCTGATGAAAGTGAGGCTAAAAAGTTATCTTCAAATGCACAGAGAGCAGGATACTTCCATTTAAAAAATAATCAACAGTCACAAAGTTGTTAACAGAGTCGTTAGAGCCTTTTATGTGTTGGGGATCCCTCCCAGCAGCAAGAAACTTCAACTTCTGTCTGTCACCCTTTTATATCTCTGGCAAAAATGACAGCTTGCACAAATGTGCACATGCACCAACATATCCAGGAGCAATCTTGTTGGTAGAAGGGATATTTTACCTGTCATGCTGTGAATCTGATATGCAGTGAAGCCACTTTCTGCTAACTTTACATTCTGTGCTGAGTGAGTCACCTGGCTGGTTTGGTGAAAGATGCTTGTATCATGCAAGTTTTACTTTGCACTTTCTCGTGGCACAGCAAAGAAGTTTACTCATCTTCTTGACATATGTCTACATGAAATGTAAAAACTGACATACTGAAAACACAAACTGGAAAATGCATACAATTAAAAATCCTTCATTTTAATTGTCGCGGTCTTTTACGAGATGTGCAACTGGGGGCCTGGAAAAGACATTTTGGCTCCAGACGCCTCGCTACGCAATAAGCGCTCACATCCGTGTGGATCCAAGATGGCGCCGGTTTCCTGGGAGAGCCCGGCCAAAACAGCCCCACTCAACGCGTTCAGTCGGCCGAAGTCATGGCGTCCGCCAGTACAGGGAGCAGAGTGTCCTGCGGGAGAGATTTGAATTGCGTACCGGAGATTGCGGAGACGTTGTCTGCTGTCGCCAAACTCGGGTGAGGACAGCTCGTGACCCTGCATGTTGTCTTTTTTATTAGGTGCAATGAGAAAAACGGAGTAACGCGCTGTCTGGTTAGCCAGTCAGTTTGTGATGCTTGCTAAGCTAGCCGGCGAGTTATAAGCACGTGCGCAATTACAATGATGCTGGAAACCAGTTTGAGGGGTTTGTAAAGACATTTGAAAAAACGGAGGCACAATTTCATAAACTGTTTGGATTAAAAGAATTGGAAAGCAGACTTGTGTTTTGTTTTTATTCTGTGTTATTAACAAATGAATGTAATTTTCTGCCTTTGCCCCTCCGGTGGACAGGTTTGATTTCCTGTGCATGCCCCTGTTCCACCCGAGGTTCAGGAGAGAGTTTGAGCTGGAGCCCGCTAAATCCCGCCTCGGTGCCCAGACCCGGTCAGACCTGCTGCTATGTGGACGAGGTGTGTGTTTCTACCTCCCTACCTTTTACTTGTGTCAGGTTTTTGTTGTCATTCCTTTGTTCGTCTTCGTAAGATACACAAATAAACTATTGGAAATGGGACTTTTCCGGTAACATGACGGTTGATCTGAAACGTGATTTTAATAAGGGTAATTAAAATGCAATTGTTCCAACATGTCAGGTATTTCGTAGGAAAACTGACTGTTTAAATGCATATAAACTTTTTAAAATGTTCTGTATTATTTATAAAGTTCTGAGTCTTTTGACATGCAAACAATGTTGATTTGCTGTCAAGATGTTTTGAAAAAATAGGAAAGTCATGAAACTCAGATGTTGAGTCATCATATTTCCAGAGCATTTTTATTATTGGCCAGTTTGATTAAAGAGGTATTTAAAAACTATTAGCCAATAAACCATATTTTAAAAAAACACTGATATAAAGACTTCAGGCTTTTTTGGTATGCTGTGGCTCATTGCTTAAGAAGAATACTTGAAGGAAGTCAAGCATTTAAAGTGGCTCGAGAGATCCATGAGAAATACAAACGTTGGTTATTTTTCCTGTTCTCTCTCATCTAGATTGGAATACTCTCATTGTTGGGAAGCTCTCACCGTGGATCGATGCTGATTCAGAAATTGAGACAGAGCGCAGGAACTCAGAGGCTGTAAGTCTTTCTCCCTGTGGACGGTGTCTTTCATGTAAACTTTAATACTAATAAGGAAAATTGTGGCTTGAGTGAACTCTTGTCTGTTGCTTTCTAATCAGTCTTTCTGTCATCCTTTTCTTATTCTATTTTATCTTCAGGCTTTAACACAAGAGCTGAACTTCTCAGCCTACCTGGGTCTGCCTGTCTTAATGATCCCCCTGAGGGGCCCTCATAACGCCAATCTAGCCCGAGTGCTGCTCAACCACATCCACACGGGGCACCACACCTCAAACGTAAGACGCTCGGCTCGCCGTCCCACGTCTGAGGCCAGCGCTTTAACCTCTGTTTTCCTCTGCGGCCGCTAGTTCTGGATACAAGTCCCCCTCGTGGCGTCGGAGGACACGCGGGAAGATCTGATTGAAAACGAGCCGGCCACCTCTGCCGACGACACCAGCACGGATGAGAAGACCTGGACCTGGTCAGTCCGTCCCCCTCCCTAAGAGGCCGCGCCGAGGCGGTTGCCTCTCATTCCCTTAACTCGCCAAATCTCCTCTTTTCAGGTGGCACTCATTAAGAACCCTTTGTGATTACAACAAGAGGATCTGTCTAGGTGAGAAAACGCTCCTCGCAAAGCAGCACGCTGGTTCAAACGTTGCTACTGAAAAGGTGCCTTTTGTCCTCCCGAAGCCATCGAGATCGGAGCAGATCTGCCGTCAGAATCCGTGATCGATAAATGGCTCGGAGAACCCATCAAAGCAGCCATACTTCCAACCAGCATCTTCTTAACCAATAAGCAGGGCTTCCCTGTCTTGTCAAAAGCCCATCAGAGGATAATCTTGCGTCTCTTTAAGGTATCTGCATCCCTCAACAGCCACTTGTGACCGGACGACGTCTTTAGGCTTACGTTTCCTGAAAGGCTCCCTCTCTTCTCTCTTCTCAGTTGGAGGCCCAGTTCATCTTCACAGGCACCAGTCGGCACACTGATAAGCACTTCAGGTCCTACCTGCAGTACCTGGAATACCTCAACCAGAACAGGTCAGGACCCAACTCCTACGAGGTCTTCGCCAAAGGCTACGAGGACTACCTTCAGTCCCCACTGCAGGTCAGGAAGCTCTGGTCCAGCTCCCGTTTTCCCTTTGACCTCTTTAGACGCTGAATGGTTTTGAAAAAAGTTTTCTTCCATCTTACAGCCTCTCATGGACAACTTGGAGTCACAGACGTATGAAGTGTTTGAGAAGGATCCCATTAAATATTCTCAGTACCAGCAGGTAAATCCGCCAGCGACCTGTAACTGATTTTTTTCCCTTTTTTTTTAAACTGGGGAAACTGTGACTGTGTTGTTTTATGCATCTTTTAAGGGCAAACGGTTCATTTTGCGGTGGTATCAATATCGACCTGATTTCTCTTCTTTTCGTGCACAGGCGGTGTATAAGTGTCTCCTGGACCGAGTACCAGAGGAGCAGAAAGACACTAATGTCCAGTGAGTACTGTCCCGTCGGCCCCGTGGACCCAGTGATTCAGGCCTGGGGGCTTTAACGTGGACGGGGGGGCTGAGTTTCACCGGGTGACCTTCCCTCTGCGCAGGGTGCTGATGGTGCTGGGCGCGGGGCGGGGTCCTCTGGTCAACGCGTCCCTGAACGCCGCCCGGCAGGCCGACAGGAAGCTGAAGGTGTACGCCGTGGAGAAGAACCCCAACGCCGTGGTCACGTGAGTGGAGGGCCGCGTTCCGCCGTCCACAGCCTGTGAGGGGAAGACGCGACGGGAGAGCAGCCTCAGACGGTTTAATCTCATTTTCTGATGTTCAGACTAGAGAACTGGCGTTTCGAGGAGTGGGGGGACCAGGTGACGGTGGTGTCGTGCGACATGCGGGAGTGGGCGGCTCCGGAGAAGGCCGACATCATCGTGAGCGAGCTGCTGGGGTCGTTCGGCGACAACGAGCTCTCCCCCGAGTGCCTGGACGGGGCGCAGCACTTCCTGAAAGGTCCCGCCTCTCTCCCCGTCCCCCGTCCCCCCCTCCCCCACGCACCCCGCCTCACCCCCCCCTCGCCGTCTCGTCCGTTTCAGACGACGGCGTCAGCATCCCCTGCTCCTACACCTCCTTCCTGGCCCCCCTGTCCTCCTCCAAGCTCTACAACGAGGTGCGCGGCTGCCGGGAGCGCGACAAGGACCCCGAGTGCCACTTTGAGACGCCCTACGTGGTGCGCCTCCACAACTTCCACCAGCTGGCCGAGCCCAAGGCCTGCTTCACCTTCAAGCACCCCACCACAGGTCCGATTCCAAAATTTTCAACTCAATACCGATACTAGGGAAAATAATCGATACCACAAGGATAATAACAAAGATCCCAAAATTTAACTGAATTTCTACATGTTAGTGTTTCAAACTGACCTATTACTGATTGTATCGTGGCCGGTGGCCCGCATTAATGTTGGCGTGTTATTATTAGCCATTAGCCGCAGCTAGCAATTCAAGGCTAATGTCACGTTAATGATCATAAACAACCTAAATAAATAAATCAGAGAGAAAGAGAAAGATACCTGGGGGGTTTGTATCAATACTTTTGAAAATGAGTATCTTACCTGGATACAACGTTTTGGTATCAATACTTTTGACAACCTTCTGCCATCACACGGCACAGCAGCAGTCTCGGCCTGAGTCCTACCGTTGACCAGCTGTCCTCTCCTTCCTCTCAGACATGAACAACAACCGCTATCAGTGCCTCCGCTTCTCAGTGGGCTGCAACTCGGTGCTGCACGGCTTCGCCGGCTACTTCGAGACCACTCTGTACAAAGACGTCACTCTCAGTAAGTCAGCCGAGCGGTGAGGGAGTCAGGTGTTGTGTTTTTGTGTGTTAGTTTTAATGCCGTGTCTGTTTTTCTGCAGGTATAAAGCCTGAAACGCATTCCCCTGGAATGTTCTCCTGGTTCCCCATTCTCTTCCCACTCAAAGTAAGTCGGCAGGCTGCGGGACGGCCTCGTCTCCACAGCGGGTCCTCAGACCTGTATAGGGATGTTTTGCATTTCCGATACCGAAACCGGCCTACCCGAACATGTACTAAAGTTTAAAGTTATTTAGCCTCCTTACGTAGTTGTCAGACTCATGTTGAACAGGGATTTACTCTGATAACAACTTAATGACGGCTCCCGATCAAGCTTTTGCACTCCCGATCCGATACTGGCCTGTCAGAGCATGCATTAACGTTTAAAGTTATTTAGCTTACTTACAGACTCATGTTGAACAGGGATTTACTCTGATAACTCAATGGTTAGGACACAGACCTGTGGGTTAGGAGATGCTAATGCTAATGCTATTGCTCGTGTGGGATCGGACTTTTAAAAAAAAAAAAAACTGGATTGGCATTTTCTCCTGCCGGCCGATACACAGTTGTTTGCGAATATGGGCAAACTTAGACCTGTAACCGGTGTTTCCCTCCAACAGCAGCCCATCACCGTACCGCGGGACAGCGACATCGCCGTGCGCTTCTGGCGCTGCAACAACGGGAAGAAAGTTTGGTACGAGTGGGCGGTGACCGAGCCGTCCTGCTCCGCCATCCACAACCCGGCCGGCCGCTCCTACACCATCGGCCTGTGAGGAAGCCCCCGCCGGCCCAGGAGCGCCTCCACCAGCCGCCCGCCCGGCGCCGTTTACCGCCGCCGGGTCAGATCCACCGCCGCGTCTTCCAGCGACCCGAGGGAGACGCAGACCGTCCCCCAGACTCATCCAGTCCGTGTCCAAGACCCCACCCACCAGTCCACTGTGCTGAACCCCGTTTTGTTTTCTCTCTCCAGCTGCTTCTGCAGACAAACACACACACACACACACACACACACACACGCAGTCCGACGTAACCTTTGCCTTATCAGACACATTCCACGTGATTCATGAGTAGATGCTTGGTGTCCGTCCCCCCCCCCCCGTCGGTGTCAGTGGGGCAGACTTTTCTGGTCATGTTTGACAACCCGGTTTCTAGCATTTGTTTTCTGTACGTTTGAACCATTTAAATAAAAACACTGTAATGATCTCCATTTGCTCTGCAGTCTGTTTCAAACTCACTTTTAGTTTAAAAATGACCGGAGCAGCGTTGACGGTTTTCACTCGGACCGAGTCGTCATTTTCACCTCCAGATTTCTTCAAAGAAATCACTTCTTTCTTCTTATTCATAAGATCAGTCTGAATGGTAAATCCTCTTTAAAAAGAACAGAGATAGTTGCTGGGATGGAGGTAAAGTTTTGGAGGGTAGAAGTTTGCTTCCGAACTTGCACTGAGCAGGAATCCTGCTGTGCTCAAAGTGAGATGTAAATGTTGCTCTGATGGCTTCAGCACAAAGTCCCGAGAGATGAAACTTTTTAACCAAAGGGAGCAGAAAGGGACGACCACAGAAGATCTGCTTTTGTCTTACCCCGGCTGTCTTTCAGTAAATGCATGAAGCCGAGCGTCCATTTGGGGGATCGCTGAGGAAATAAAGTTCATCCGGTCAAAACACTCACCAGCATTACAGCTTTAACATTTCACTCCTCTACTTTTTGCTGACCGTGTCAATCAGTTGACCCAACCTTGCTAAAGCAAAGTTTGACGGCTCTTTTCTTTTTCTGCCAAAACAAAAGCTGCAAGGTGAAAAATCCACAAAACTGGGCAGTTTGCAGCTGCCCAGTTATCATTCTATGCTGCTCTTTAAAAAACATTAACTCTCTTCTTTCCTTTTAAGCTGCCATGGATAAAAGCAGCTGCTAAATGCACAAATGTCAACGTAAAAAGCGCATGAATCCTACAAATCATTGACCGGTTCAGGAGCAGAACTCTGCCGCCAGGGAACAAGGTCACTGTGAGAGTAATGACCACCTGCTTAATGGAGGAGGACTACTTTATCCATCACTGTCAGAGGGCAAGAGCAGAGGGCTCCCAGGCTGTGTGATTTTTTTTTTTTTTTACTTTATCCGGAAGGAATATTCTTTTCAAAACGAAAAGGGACAAGAATGACCTGCATCTCGTGTTGTTGGACGTTGCCCAAACCAGGTTGTATCATTTGCCCCGGGCTTTTTTTTACATCCCCAAGAACATCATGTACAGTCTAACAGTGAAAGACAGAATCCCAAAGAAAATTCCAGAAAATCACATCATATGAATTTATAAAAATTGATAACCATCTGATGAGGAAAAATAAGCATTCTTTGTAAGTGGGCAAACCTGCAAAATCAACAAGGGGTCAAATACTTATTTACATCACTGTATGTGCTTCTTATGACGCACACATTTTAAAGGGAAACGAAAACATAAACTGTTTAAGCAAAAGTGAGGCAGAAAAATGTTTTTTTTTGTGTTATATCGGTAAAAAGTTACTGAGATTCATCATTCTGCTCAAACTGTTCTTAGTTAGTTAGTTGTTGTTAGTTGTTAGAATTCTGTTTGTAAGTGATGAGAAATGTAAAACCTTTAAACGTGGTAAGGGTACAAATGAACAGAAAATTCCCCCCAAGATGAGTTCTGAATCAGGTTGCCTGCGTGGTGGTTCAGTTTTTTACTGCTGAGTGCAACAGCCCGCCGGGACTTCAAGGTCAGTGCAGTTTTATAGCAACAACAGAAAAACAACATTTTTGTAGCTAAAGAGCTCTTAAAATTCTGGATTACAACTGGAATTTGGGAGTGAGGTGACTCCCAAATATCAGCTCACCCGTCAGGGAGATGCTGTTAAATGAGATGGTGATCATTCTGTCTTATTGTATTCACAGAGGATTCATTTCTGTTTCAAATTAATTGTGTGTGCATGCAAAATGTTGTCGCCTGTTGCTCGCAAACAATCTAATCATTTGTTTTCTCAGTCCCTCAGGAAACATCACTGGATCTGCGATTTTTGTGAGTCCCAAGGGGGTCCTAGAGAATGCAGGCTGAGTGGGGGGCGGCCATCTTTGTGTGGGCCACAGCCAGATATGGGAGTCACCATCCCCAAGTCAGGGGGGAGACTCATGTATCAAGGTCCCCCTTGGAGGTTTGGCTGGGTGAGCGTTGTCTTATGTGATGAACAAAAAGCAAAACATCGGTTAAAACTCAAAGATCTGAGATGGTAACCTGAAAGCCAGGTCAGAAAAAGGATGCTTTTGGGAAAAGATGGGTGTCTATGTAGATGTGGCCGGGCTCCAGGATGCCTTATGTGTAATGAGGGTTCATTGGTAACCCACATCCCATTGTTCTCATTATATATTCTAAACATCTTTATAATGTGGTTGTGTGTTTCTGGGATCCCGGCATGTTGACCCAGTTCCATTCATTTGTCCTTTCTCAGGCGAAATGCCTGACTGGATTACTACAAAAGTCTGTGCATCTTGCTAATTTCCGTTGAGGTCCATCCCATTTTGTTCCTCCTATCCTTTATGGATGTGGCTCATTAACCATTATCAACCATTATCTACCCCCCTAACCAGTATGTGGTGGCTCTAACCTTCTCCGGCTACATCCTAAAGCCCCTTTTCCCCTCTTCCCTGCCCCCAAACACCGGCCTCCGCCTCCACAAGTCATGATGGACGATCGGCCGAGTGTCAAAGGGCAACTAACAGCGCGCTCAAAGGTAATCCATATAACTTTATTAAAGTCCTCCATGCTGACGAAAAAATTGCTTTCGCTGAGCCTCCTGTGTTCAGCTCCAGTCAGACTCAGAGCCCCCCAGTGAGGCGACGCAATCAGTGAAAGTGGTTCAGGGCTCCAATTAGGAGCAGGGCTTATCTAAATGAACCCTTCTACTGGATTCTGGAGTGGGAAAACCCATGATTACTTCTAAATCATCTACTGATGTTTGAGGGTTTTCTATTTTGGAGAGGAAGACACGTTCCAGTTACCATAAGAAGATTCATAAAATAGATCTCTGGGTCCTTATCAGGAACAGTTATTTTCTTTCATGCTCTTTAGGATGGGGCCTTACTTTTATCTATTTATTAATTTACATCTAATCTGATTGAGTGTTTTCACACTTTTCAAAGAGATAGATGAGTGACAGTGGGTCTGGTGTTTGCCTGATTACGCACACGAATAGAATCTCAACATGGCCTAAATAAGAATTTACACTTCGGATGGATCAGAAGAAATAAACGTCAGACGGAAAAAGTGGGATCATCCCAATTGACGTTGTCTCCCGCCGTTGTGTCTTTCATAGTAGCATTTTTCTTTCTCTTTACACTGACTTCTGATGAAAAACTACTAAGTATCTTAGTAATCAGCTGGCTCAGAATGTGCTGCCAGAACATTTTCAGTTCTGGCTCTTTTCCTTTGAAAGATTCTTCCCTCCTTATGGGCTTTTTTTATTTGATCCCATAAAGGTTGATGTCTTTCTTATTTCTGACCATACTCCTGACTTTGTGCATTTGAGCAGTGAGGTGAGCAGAGTTTTATTCCCCCTCTGTCATTGTTACAATGGTAGTTTTTAAGTATGAGGGTAATTATTTTTGAGTGCCTCAGAGCCCTGTGACTCAGAGGATTTGGGATCTGTCTGTAAAAGGGAGATTAGTCACATATATAGCTGCTTTTCATCTCTGTCTTAATCCACACACAGACACACACACAAGGTCATAATGTTAGATTTTAATGGTAATATTTGTGAGGATTTCTTCTTTTTTCACCTTCCCTTTTCACTTTTGTCCATCCTTGTACAGAGACAGCACTGGGGTATTCAGAAAGTTTACACGGATAAAACTTCTTCTTTTTGGGGGGGAACGGGCTAAATTACATGTTGTAGTTTTTTTATTTTTCCCTCCGTGAGGTTTTCAGTCCTGCTGCCATTATTCTGAACTGGACTGTGTGTTTCACTGAGCTTTCCCCTCATCTGGCACGTGCACACGATAAGTCAGCACCATCTGGCCGCGCTCTCAGCTCTGAACCGTCTCCGTCGGTGCCTGTCAGGCTGCTCCCCGCCGGTGCCAGAGAAGGCCATCGGGCACGTCTGCTGGCCGTGAATCATGTCAGCCGCTCCCGGCCTGACTGTTTACCGTGACTCATGACAAACAACGCAATCTCCACTTCTTGTTTTGTTGGTGCTGTCTATCAGGGCCGGTGTTAAAATGGAGCCGCCTGGCCCTCTCCACATGTTCAGTCCATCTCCGCTCTGCTGACATTGTGCCCCAGTGACATTTACACCCTCGTAAACTACCTTGGCTTTATCCCCGTCTCTTCTACGTCGTTACTGTTGGTGGGCAGATTGTGCAGCGGGTAGAGCAACCTGAAATGTCTCCACCAAGCAAGCAAGCGAGCAAATATCCTTTCTTTTCATGGTAATGCAAAGTTAGTGCTATAGAGGTTTTAACTAAATCTATACAACATAAACAGAGTATAGCAGTTTTATAGAGTTTACTTCGATATTAGTTAAGTAACTGTTTCAGGGTTTGTTTAACTGCATAGTTTTAGAGTTTAACACTTTTCCCTATCTTTTAGGTTGCCAAACTGGATTGAAATGACAGCTGCTTGACAGCTTTGGCTGACTGGTTCTACTCCAGGTGGGACTTGTAAGGCCGGTGATCTATCTGCTGTTCTGGGTCTATCTGCTGGTCTTTTCCCTTTACTCTGAGGTAGTGGCTTAGCCATTATGAAACCTCGAGTGCCTGCTTATTTTCTGGGAGTCTACTGGAAATACGAGTCGCAGTTCTTTAATACTGCTATGGGGAAGTAAAAATGAAACTTTTACTGTGTGTCCTGTGTAGGCTGATATTTCTATTTCAGGAGGCACTCACACACAGAGTACACTAACACTATGGTGTCTGCAAAGTAAAGAGTAAAAATATTGGGTTAATAAGTAAAGACTGAGGTTAATGAGTCAGATCTGGTATGTTTTTGTCCTCCAACTGTGTCCAGATTAAATGGCCCATATTTTTGAAAAAGCTCTTTTTATAGGCCTGCCCTGGGAAAGAGGAGAAGCCGGAGCCATAAGGACCTGAAATGGAAGTCGAAGATGGGGAAAATGGAATACGCTTATACATACACGGGTCATGATTTTCAAACACAATTCATCATGCACCATGTGCACAATTGTTTAATTGCGTTTTTCATTGCAGTATTCCACATGTGTTCCTTTATTTTTGCACAGGGAGGTTGTGGAACATGCTTGACTTGTACTTATTGTTCATATTGTTTTGTAAATAAAATCTTCAAAGTGAAGCGACAACATTTTGTTTATTTGACTCCAGATGTCTGTATTTTCTGACAGAATACATAGTAATATAATACTTTAACATCCCTTTATACACCCTGAGGCATTGGTTTGAGATTTATTGAATTTACCTGTTTGGACAACTGCAGCAGAAAGCTTGTTTTTTCCATTAAAAAAAGGCTCTCAACAAACTACAGAAATTCTGGAACAATGTACTTTAAATTGATGAGACCATAGTGGAGATGTTTGGTTATCTTGCACACCATCATTATTAAAATCAAAACCAGCATATAATCACAAATGACTCAACTGTCAAGCATGGTAGAGGGAGTCTGATGATTTGGGCTTGTTTTAACTCCAAAACACCTGGACACTAAGCAGGTTCTGAGATGATCATGAACTCCTAGTAGTAGAAGTATTCTAAAGCCTGAAACTGGGTCAAACCACGCGGCAATGAGACCAAATTCTGCAGCAAATCCACAGCAGAAATTCAGAAAAATCTAAGAATTAAGATTTTGCAGTGGTCCAGTCAAAATCCCAAATGAAGCTGACTTTTAATCATCTAGATATTTGATGCCTACAAATGATGCTTTGGACATTTGGTGTGAAGCTTTTAAAAAGTAGTCTTTATTGAGTCTGGCTTTGCTGTGCAGTGGACCGAGCCTTTGCAGGCCTCTTCGGCCTCATCAATGTTTCATCCCCCCGCTGAAGCACCTGCCAGCGAGCGGGTGGAGTTTTCCCACAATGAATGATCAAATTGCGGAAGTCTTGCACAGGTATGAACATCCGAGATGTCAAGAGGTGCTGCTGCCATGACAGGAAATGGAGATGTCATGCCTTCAAAGTACAATCCAAGTCGTGCATCGGTTTCATGAGACAGAGGCAAGAATGTGTGCCCATATTTCTACACCTCTGTAAGATCAGATGTTTTGCATCCTCATCCACAACAAACCTGCAGGTGGAGGAAAATTATGTCAAATGAAAGTTAGGACATCTATCGTTTCTTAAGCTTTTATAAGTATGTCATTTGACAACAATATGTGTGTGCCTGCTTTTTCTCATCTGAAATTGATGAAGCAACAATAATCAGATTGCTTTTGTTCTTCACGCTTTGTGAAGTGAAATATAACTGTAACTATAAGCTGTGTAGATTTATCAATTATATTGTTGCACATAACATTTTTATAATAAACATCACCTCAAAGCAAGAGGGTTCCCGGTTTGAGTCCTGGCCTCTCTCGCTGTGTATGTGTGGGCACTTTGCAAATGCTTTCTCTTAACGTCCAAAAGCATGTGCGTTAGTAAAACGGGAGATTCTAGATTGACCTCTGACCCTGTGATGGACTGCCTGCCCAGTGTGTATATGCCTCCTCTACTGGGTGTAAGTGGGATTATCAACCTGATTTATGCACTTTTATATCTTTTTTTTTTACTATAGAGTGGCAATCGTGTTTTCTGATTTCCCATGTTTCACATATCATGTAGTGAGGGCTATTGATTGGGCGACGCATATTTACATATATATATATATATATATATATATATATATATATATGTAACACACACACACGCACGCACACACACATATATACATATATGTGTGTGTGTTTTTAAACATAATT
Organism: Menidia menidia; assembly: GCA_907169785.1. Classification (NCBI taxonomy): domain Eukaryota; kingdom Metazoa; phylum Chordata; class Actinopteri; order Atheriniformes; family Atherinopsidae; genus Menidia; species Menidia menidia. The sequence goes on along the minus strand of CAJRST010007779.1, from coordinate 15,891,538 downwards.
TAAAGGCTGTAAATGCAATTTTCAAAAGGTTTTTTATTTGATAAAGCGCACACCGGAAGTTACTTCACCCATTTCCGCTGTCTTGACAGCACCTCTACTGGTGTACAGTATTTGGCGTTACAGCCAACTGGCTACTGCCGAGTGTTGAAGGGGGCTGATAGTCGGGGCTACTCTCCGAGTTCACTCAACAACATCGAGGTACGTCGTCATTTGGGAGTGTAAACCTCTTCCCGCCGCAGGCTGCCGCTGTCAGTTAGCTAGCTCTCAAACTCGACCCTCTCCTGCGCTGCCAGCATCCATAACGTTAGCTCGCCTCTGTCAGCGGGCTAGCCCCGGACTGCTTTCCCCCGACCCGCTCCAGGGACCGCGGGAGGGCGACGCTCGGCTGTCAGGCTCACGGGGAAGTTGGGCGTATTGACCACGAAAATAAGAGAGGCGGCCGCCATTTGAGCCAGAAAGCAGCAGAAAAAACCACCCGGTCTGTCAGCGGTTACACGAGTGGGTTTGATAAACTGGCAACGTTGAAGTTGTCTTTTTTTTTCTTTTTTTCAAGACGTGCACTTGAACGCACCAGGTTAAGTTCAGTCTTTTTCTGAGCTCGTGGAAATTCTGACACATTTTTTTTGGCGTGAGCTCTGATTAGCTGGCAGGCACCTGGTGGTGTGGTAACAGGAAGTGAAATACTCAGTGAATGTCTGAGCATGGAGCCGTTTGTTGAACTGTGTCAACACCCCCTCTCAGCCCTTCTAACCCCTCTCCCACCCCCTCTCTCTCTCTGTCTGTCTGTCTTCCTCTCTCTCTCTCACGCACGCGCAGCCATGTCTCCATCAGTTCCCTTGCAGGAGATGATCCGTGCCATCAGGTCAGCCCGGACCCAGTGTGAGGAGCGGGGGGTCATCCAGAGGGAGTGTGCAGCCATCCGGGCGCAGTTCAGACAGACCGACAACGGAGGGCGGTCGCACAACCTGGCAAAGCTCCTCTACGTGCACATGCTGGGCTACCCGGCTCACTTCGGTCAGGTGAGGGGATTTTGCTAAACCCCGGTCATGAGTTTTCCGGGGTCGCTGGGGTGAGCAAACCGCTGAGGCACAAAAAAAAAAACTAAAGCCCAGCCTGTCAGAGCGCGTCAGCCGTAAGTAGGCCAGCCAGGCACGGAAGAGGACGCCTCTGGAGCCGACCCCGGCCTCTGCCCGGGTCCTTTGGAGAGAAGGGACGCCGGCCCTCGGGCAGAAGAGGCGACAGCGTTTTCATCCAGCTCCTCATTTGCTCCTCTCCCAGATGGAGTGCGTTCGTATGATCGCCAGCCCTCGATACAGCGACAAGCGCGTGGGCTACCTGGGAGCCATGATGCTGCTGGACGAGAAGCAGGACGCCAGCCTCCTCATCACCAACTCCATCAAGAAGTAAGCAGCTGCTGGCAGACGACCAGCTTCCTCATGAGGAAATTAGCACAGGAGCAACAGTTTCATCCTTTTTTTTTTCTGTTCTGGCATCGAACATCATAACTAGATAGGAGGCAAGAAACAGAATCTCGTCTCTGTTTTTCCACGCACTTATCTGGCTGCCCGTGTTGTGTTCAGTGACCTCTCTCATAGCAACCAGTACGTGCAGTCTCTGGCTCTGTGCACGCTGGCCTGTATGGGATCTGCGGAGATGTGCAGGGATCTGGCACCAGAGATAGAACGGCTCCTACGAGCCTCCAACTCCTACATAAAGAAAAAGGTGAGAGCCTTCTTTTTTTCTTTTTAAACGATCATTATGAAATTAAAAGTGATGGGACGGTGTCACTTAGACTAGTGTTGGAGATAATGTGTCCAGTTTCTATCCTTTTTTTCAGTCTTTCAGGTAAATCTCTCAACCCGGCATGAGATAGCATCTCATATTAGCTGGTTTACAGGTTAGAAAGAAAGAAAGAAGAAGAAAAATCCTGAAAAGCTCAGAATGCTCAATAAAAACTAGACTTCAAAAGCAATTTTTTATTCTCTAGAAATCAGAGCAGGCATGTCGCATGTTTCAAAATAGACTATTTGAACAAAGATATTGGCAGAAATACATCTCCATAAAAGTCGGGGCTGTCCAGAGTAGATTCCCCTTCCACTCCTCAAACTGGAAGATGTGGAGCATCTGGGATTTTCTGTTCAAATATTTTTATTGTGAAGCAGACAGAATATCACTAATACTTCCATCTATGATCTATACAATGCTTAATTATTATTTTTTAAAGCAGCTTAAGTCACTACAAATAACTAAATAAATGAAAAAAAAATACATATTGATACTGATTCATTGCAATAATCCCAACTTGTTTTTAAACATGTTGCTATAGGCATTTTTCATTATTTTGAATTTTTTGGTTTGTTTTTTAACTTCCCAACTTTTTTGGAGCCAGGATTGTTTAAGCTTCGTAGTCTCCAGATCCCTCCTCAGCAGACAGGTTGATTTTACGTTGTCCTCTCTAATCTTCAGGCAGCTTTGTGTGCCGTTCACATCGTGAGGAAGGTCCATGAGCTGGGAGAGCTCTTTGCCCCCGCCGCCCGCTCCCTCCTCAGCGAGAAGAACCACGGTGAGCCCATCGCGCCTTTCCCTCAAACCCGGTGTCACAAATGCCGTTTCCACCACAACTCTGATCTAATCTGATGTCCAGGCGTGCTCCATGGAGCCGTGGTGCTCATCACCGAGCTGTGCGAGCGGAACCCAGAAACTCTGGAGCGGTTCAGAAAGGTCGGGGCCGCCCTCGCTTCCCCATCAGGACACAGAGAACATCTTCTCATGTCTTTGTGCCTATTTTTTATTTATTTATTTTTACAGACGGTGCCTGATCTAGTCCAGATCATGAAAGGCCTGGTCATCTCTGGGTATTCTCCTGACCACGACGTGGCAGGAGTCAGTGATCCTTTCCTACAGGTCAGCTGGAAATCATCTAGAACGTATCACAGCCACTTACTGTTCCCGATTTGATTCTGGATGGAAAATCTGCACACGTAGTCTCACTCTGAGCACATTTAGTGATTTATACACCTAGTTGGGCCATGTCTAGTAAGTCATTTGACAGTTTCATTGGTTGCTTTCCTTCATTTACTCTATTTGTTTTTCAAATTTTCATTTCAGTTTTCACATATCTCTGAGCGTAAAGTTTTCCAAAACAAAAACTAAGCTACGCTTCGTAGGGTGTTTTAATATATTTGTGCTTCCTGTGTCTGACATTAACCCTGACCTAATGGGCCTAACTCACCATGGAAATAACAGTTCTGTAGTTCAGCAGCAAAAAGTGGCTCAGGTCTGCAGTTCTTGGTGTTGATATTCCAGATGTCTGTTTTTTTTATTCTTTAGCACTGACACACACAGGCTCATCCTCCTCTGTTCCCTCTCCTCTAACTCCCTCTTCAGGTGCGCATCTTGAGGCTCTTGCGGATCCTCGGGCACAACAATGAATCGGCGAGCGACGCCATGAACGACCTGCTGGCTCAGGTTTGACCTCCGGCCTTAAGCGTTAAGAGTCAGAGTGACCTGTTTCCAGGTTTTTGAAGCTCTTCCGTCCACTCTGCAGGTAGCCACCAACACAGACAGCACCAAGACGGTGGGCAACGCTGTGCTGTATGAGACCGTGCTCACCGTTTTAGACATCAAGTCAGAGAGCGGCCTCAGAGTAAGACCCACCCCCCCTCCCATCTGCACCTGGGGACTGACGTTGCTCAGCTAGTAACAAATGATCCTATTGTCCAATCAACATTCAGGTTCTGGCTGTGAACATCCTGGGGAGGTTTCTCCTGAACAACGACAGAAACATCCGGTCAGTGCCGCTCTCTCTCCTCACACAACGCCGTCTGTTCTCCCTTCCTCTTTCTAATATCCCCTCCATCTATCCAGCTCATGTCTCAGGGCTATTTTGACTTCCTCATCCCACGCCGCCGATGGCAATCGCTCGCTGCCAAAGAGATAAATCTCCTCCCAGCAGGCCGATGTCATCTGAGGTCAATAATTAATCCCCCCCCCCAAAAAAACAGCGTTTCCTCTTAGGCCACCAGGCCCCGGCTGTGTGTCTCATCAGTCTGACCTCTCAGTTTCAGCCCCTGTCTCGTGTTGTGAGGTGTTACGGCTGCTTGGAGGGTTTGATTAGACTGCTGTCTTTAGCGTGTCCCCGTAGGGGCCTTGTGGACAGACGGGTCTGTCTGGTTTCTGCCTGCAAGGCCTTGGAATAAGACCATTTAATTCCCGTCAGACCCGCCTGTTTAGATAACATCTTTCCTTTTCCTGCATAAAAAAACCTGATTAGTCGGGTGAGCTGTTTCAAGTGGAAAAATCTGTTGAGTTTCTCCAGCATTCAATCTTTTTTAGATTAAAAAAAAAAAATAGTAAAGCGAGCTTGGTTTTGTGTGTTATTTTCCGCAGGTATATCGCCATGACGTCTCTTCAAAAGATAGTGGGGACGGACCACAATGCCGTGCAGCGCCACCGGGGAACCATAGTGGACTGCCTGAAGGACCACGACGCGTCCGTGAAGAGGTAGCGGCGGCTCGGCTCTGGCCGCTCAGGCCTCCGGTAGCAGGCAGGACTCTGTTTTAACGTGATCTGTTTTATAAAGCCCAAACAAAGCCAGCTTAATCTTCATAAGTGCTTTGACACGCTCCATTTACAAAGGTAATGCTGGCTTCCTGCTCATTAGGACTTTATTCGGGTTAACTGTTGATATGCTGTCTACTTGCATGGTTAAAAGATTTGTAAAAAATAATTTTAAATTTGATGGCAGTGATGCATCTCACAGGCCCCAGTTCCTCCTCCTCCTCCTGTAAACATCTGGAATCACAATCAGCTGCTGAGCCTTTGGGAGGGAAAAGTTTTTCTGTTCTGGTTTGAAATGGGTTTCCTGCTGCTCCAGCTAATCAAATTTACATTATCAAGTTTCACAATAAATGCATTCTTCCATTTTTTTTTCTTGGTCGACCTGTTTGTTCCCGATCGGCGTTCGACCGGGGGTGTTTGTTTTTTTCCTGCTCCTTCTAGGCGTGCCTTGGAGCTCTCCTTGGCTCTCGTGTCGGCCTCCAACATCCGCTCCATGATGAAGGAGCTGCTCCTCTTCCTCTCCTCCTGCCCCGCTGAGCTCAGGGCTCACACCACCAGCGGCATCTTCAACGCCGCCGAAAGGTAGGCTGCACGCCGCCGACGGGCCAGGAGGCCTCTCCCCTCACGGGCGTCTTTTTGTTGCATTGCGGCCGTGCGCACACGCTCTGTTTGCACCCCTATTGTTCAGCCGTGCGAGTGACTAGATTCAACTGTGCTGTCATGAGGATGAGAAAAAAAAAAGAACTAAAGCCATCCAGCTGTTGTGCTGGGTCCCTGTAGTTGTGTTTCACAGCTGCATGCAGCAGCCTCCACAGGAAATGACGCCCATGCATTAAGATACATGTGTGTGTGTCTGTGTCTCTGTCAGGTATGCCCCCTCCCAGCGATGGCACATAGACACCATCCTGCATGTCCTCACCACGGTAAATGCAGAGCCAGCCACTCTCCTTCGTCTCTTACAGTTTCCTCACACAGGCAGGATATAAAAGCACACGTCCGATCACACATTTGCTCCACTCCTCACACCCTGATTTTTCTTTTAATTAGACTGCTGCTGATTGTAGGCCAAAGTTAAAGCTTTGAAACGGTCGCCCATAGACCAGAGGGGGCCCAGTACATGGGTTGTACCTTACACATGAATATCTTTATAAAAAAGCAGCAAACGCTGTGCACAGCTCACAGGATGCGAAAAGCCCTCCCCCTCCCCCCAGATTAATTTGCCTACCTGTCCATTTGTACTGAACGTTTCTTCCCAGTCAGCTCCACATGCATTTGCATGCGTTTGGACATCAACAAAAAGGTGAGCTGAAAGGAGCAAATCCATCAGCCACTCTGCAAATGCTGCAGATGTAAATACACACAGTTTTTTCCCCTGATTCTCAGGCTTGAATAACACAGCCACTTATCTGTACTAGAGAAGATGTGGTATATTTTTCTGTCAGTGTCCCTTCTGATCCACACGACTCATTGTGGTTCAGTTAAATGCAGTGACCCTAACACATCCCCCAGCTAACAACATTTCCCGGTTCTTCTGCGCGTGGTTGCCGCTCTGACAGGCGGGGGGGGACGTGAGGGATGAGACGGTGCCCAACCTGATCCAACTCATCACCAACACCTCCGAGCTGCACTGTTACACCGTCCACAAGCTGTACCGGGCCCTGCTCACCGACATATCCCAGGTCTGTGCCTCCGGGGCGCCGCGCCATCTGTCCAAGGCTAAAAGAGAACATTTAACATTTCACTTGTATGTTGTGTCTTAAGAAGAAATTAAGACATTACCACATTTATCGCAACTGATGGTGGTTTTATCCTCAGATGAGCATCTGTAACTGTCACAAAGCAGACAGCGCTGGTCTGGCTTTACAGCAGAGAGAATCACTGAGCTTTTCAGTTAGAAAATTGGCCGACGCAGCCAGGTTTATTTTTGGACCGGAGTCAGGCGGGCAGCAGATCCCCAGTCTCCCAACAGATTCTGGCAGAATAGATGCTCCAGACGGCGCTGCACACCGGACTTCCTCTAAATGCCATATCTGTGTATGCAGCCATCTCTGGTCCAGGTGGCGTGCTGGTGTATTGGAGAGTACGGAGACCTGCTGCTGAGGGGGGAGTGCCAGGAGGCCGAGCCCGCACAGGTACAAGCTCAAAGCAGCCACACACAAACAGAGCAGTGCACATCCATAAGACTAACAATTTTCTGCTAATAGAACCGAGTTTTTGTTTTGTTTCTTTGTTTTTACTGTAGGCTGTTGTATAATAACTCAACCAGACCAAACCCAGCCAGGACAAACTTCTGTCTAAGTCTATTCACAGTTCTGTGCATACATGCTGAGGTGGGGCGGTCTGAACTCAGACCCCTGCACACGCAGTCACACACACTTTGACTGAGCACACTGGACCACTGAAAGTGACAAAGCTTTTCCATTTACTGCTCCAAAAAGGTTGTGTGTGTGGCAGGTTTTCCAGTAAAAGCGTGTGGTTTGGGAAGGAACTTAAGACATGGGAAATAATCGGCTTAATATTAAGGAAGAAGTTAAAAAAGCAACGACAGGATTGGATTTCTTTGAGTGTGTGACTGAGAAAAAAGTTTAAACCTCTTGAAATGAAAGCTGCTGTCGGTCTCCATCAGGTCACGGAGGAGGACGTCCTGGACGCCTTGGAAACGGTCCTGCAGTCTCACATGTCGTCCCCGACAACCAGAGGCTTCGCTCTGACCGCCACCATGAAGCTGAGCACGCGCATCACCGACAACGTGGAGTAAGGACAACCAAGCATGCTGGCGATCCTCCCCCGTTTTCTTTCCTTCTTTTGTTTCATGGAGTAAGTGGTTGTTCTCCGCGTTCCCTTACAGCCGGATCAGAAGCATCGTCAGCATCTACGGCAGCTGCATGGACGTGGAGCTCCAGCAGAGGGCGGTTGAATACAATGCCCTCTTTAAGAAGTACGACCACATGAGGTAGGCAGTGGACGGGGAGTGGACGGGGAGCGGGCCGGTGCCGGCGGAGCGAGGGACGAGCCACGAGTGCCCCGGTCTCCACAGGGCGGCGGTGCTGGAGAGGATGCCCGTGATCGAGAAGAACTCGCCGGGTCACACCAACGGGGAGGCCGCGGGGGAGCCCGCCAAGGAGAGCCAGCCCGCCCGGGTCAAGCAGGGAGAGGCCGCGCTGCCCCAGCCGCTGGCCGGCCAGGTGGGCAGCCCACACGAGTGTCTCCACAGCCACAGAGTGTGTCTGGCAGGTTTTATTCTCGGGTGAGCAGCCAGTGAAGGTTTGTCGTCCCCCAGGTGTGTGACCTCCTGGACCTGCTGGGTGGCTCTGAGGAGCCCCTGCGGCCCGCCGCGACGGGAAGCGGCGCAGTGCTGGCGGCCGGGACCCCCCCGGCTGCCGGAGGGGCCCTTCTGGACCTGCTGGGGGGGCTGGATCCGGCTCCCCTAACAGCAGGTGCGTCCCCACAGACACAGACGACACTCAGAACGCTGACGTGAATGAGAGGACAGGTGGATGTGCTTTTTCTGGTGTGTGTGTGTGTGTGTGTGTGTGTCGTGTGATTGTTTTTGATGAGTAACTTGTTTTTCTGCAGCCCCCACAGTGACCGTGTACGAGAAGGCCGGCGTGGCGCTGACACTGAGCTGCGAGAGCCAGTCGGACACGGCCCTGACCGCCACACTGGAGGCCTCCAACTCGTCCGACTCGGACATCAGCGGCTTCACCCTGCAGGCGGCGGTGCCCAAGGTCTGTACCGAAGAAAAGATGTCACTCTGAGACCAGGCCACTTTCACCACTGTTCACCACAAGCAGGATTCAAGGGATCAATTCCAACCCTAACATTCCTCCATCTTTTATCTGTTTTTATTTTTATATATTATCACAGAGCTGCTTTGAAAGAGGGACTCTTGTTGGCTTCGTGCCCTTCAGCTTACAGAACAGAAATCGGCACAGATTTCATCACACATTATTTTCCCCATTTTTTTAAGCCCTTCAGATATTGAAGTTGGCTATAAATCCTGGCAATAATACACAACATTTTAAACAAGGATCTTGTTTTGAATTTGACATCGGTTAAAGAACATGTCGCTCAAAGCTCAAGGAAAACTGATTAAATACAAACTGTTTTTACAGGTTTTGGAGCAACACAAACCTCAACGCACCATGTTTTTTTTAAGGATGGTTGCTTGCTTATTTAGGGAAAACAATCAGAATTCTATTTAAAAGTTTAATATTTTGAAAATGAGCAAAACTACTGAATGTTGAGGTGAAGAATCCTCCCATCAGTGACTCCAGATGGCAGTAGAGGCTCCTCACACATTTAGAGAAGGTGGTCATTTTAAACCCTCCGCCCCCGCACCAGGCAGAGTGGGTTCCTAGTAAAACCAGGGGGGAAAAGGAGTAGCAGCTCTTTGATAACTTCAGGTGGAGGGATCGGCCTGGGAATACGTGTGTGAGCTGGAGCAGCTCCTTCACTCAGATGCTACAAACAGTTTAGGAAGTTTGGCACTTTTCAACGGCAAAAATCCCAAATCTCTGATCCAGATATGGAGGAGGCGAGGAAGCGCCTCTGACACGACTCATCAGCGTGAGCCAGAAACAAGGAAGCTGATGGGACCGTCTTCCCGTACATAAGGAAAATTCCCAAATATTCCAGTTGATTCGAGTCATTTGTGAGGATGTGGGTTCAGAGTTTTCCTGTCCTGGGCGTTCCCCCTTACTAAGCTACCATAGCTACGACGTCAGTGCCCCAAATGAAACTCAATCTGTTTGCGTTGGCAGTGCTCTGAACTTCAAAGGTTTATTTTCTTCCCTCCAGAGTGTGCAGTTACACATGAAGGCCCCCAGCAGGGACTCGCTTCCCGCTCGAGGAACAGCAAAAGTGACTCAGGTGGTGGTTCTGAGCAACCCAAACAAGGTGGGTCAGCCAAGCTGCAGTCTGTTCTGTAGTTTTTAGGGATTCTGATCCAGGGACAGGGCAGAGAAGCCGTCTGCCTATCTGCTGTAATATATGTAGAAAGAATCCTCCTACATTCTATAAATGTCTTATACAGTGTCTGACTGAAAGAGTGCACCTTTGTTTTGTCGTCATCCCGAGTCATGTGACTGCTTCTCAAACCTCGCAGGTCAATCTAAAAATGAGGGTCCGCATCTCTTACACCAGCCAGGGTTCAACCATCCAGGACACCGTCCAGATCGACTCCTTCCCTGGTCTCAGTGCTGCTGGACACTGACCAACATGGCCACGACCAGGAGCAGCCGGACGCTGAGAGCTGCTCCCAGGAAACCCCAACACCTCTTCTGTTTGTTTTTCATCAGACACACATGACGAATAGTTCACCTTTAGGATTCTGCAGGTAAAATATGGATTAACTAAAGTATCTGTAGTTTTTAGAGAGGTTTTAAGAACAACAGATAACAGACTCAGTAACATATAGTTTTTTTTTTGTTTTGTTTTTAAGATTGTGAACTGGATTTCACACACATCAGGCGTCCAGTCCCGACCATATCTCCACACAAGCAGACTTTAGATGCGACATCCCACTTAAATGATACAAAGATGTTACAGCTGCCCGGTTACGTAGCCATGACAACTCTTAGAACGCTAATCATTCAACTACAGCAATCATGGTTTGGGTCAGTTTACCATCAGTGACTTTTCAAGACTACCAGGGACTTTTTTCTTTTTCTTTTTTAATAAAAAAGCTATTCTACCAAAAAAATATTTAAGGGAAAAAATATTTTTGTGCAAGACCTTTTACCAGATATCAAAATCATATTCACACAGCAACCTACCGGCATCTCCAGGGTCCGCAGACTTTTAAAACCCACCGCTGATTGTATTTAACAGCTGCAGTATTCTGTCAGCCGGGTGAGCCACCATCATTTCTACTGCAAAAGTTAGGTCCTAGGTATTTTTATCTTTATCCTCTTTGCACTGATAAAAGTAGAATACTACCAAGAAATGAGACACTTCCAACACTACTACTGTTTGTTTTTGTTTTTTTATTGTATGTAATACAATTAGTCAATTCTAGATTGAAGGGCGGGAGATTTTTTGGACTGCTTTTACTTGCCTGTGTGACAATTCCAAATACCCACTTTACACTCCTGATTCATTCCCCTGTGCCTTTTATTATATTACTTGTTCTTTTTCAAATATAATTGTGTGTTCTTTGAGGGGAGGGGGGGGCAAGACTATTTAAATGTAAATTATGCTCGCAAGATTTCTGGTTTTGATTCCCATACAAGCATCACTTTTCCTGGCAAAAATAACTATCTTTTGTTTACAGATGTATTTATGAGGATTGTGTCTAGTGGTTTGAGGCTAACAAAAAAAAGAAGTCACAGTACTGTCTATGAAAATGTTTTTTAATGTCTAACGTAAGCACAACCAAGACGTGTACGTGTCTGGGAACTCGACACCAGTGGTTGAATGAAGTGCATAATACAAATTTTAGTGGGAAAACGGCATGTTAATACTAATTTGATGAATCATTGCTGCTCACCAAGCAGTTTAACACTAGAAACAAGAGAATTAAGGCGAAATCTGCTCGGCTTTGTGTATCTACCCTGATTAAGATGGGTAGGCCAGAGAGAATGTTCTGTCCCCTGACTGAAGTGTTCTTGATTACTCAGTCTTGGAATAAAAGAAATACTCAGGAGTGATGCGCTTTTTGTGTCTGAACTCATCCGGTGCGTTTCTACTGGAGAACAAGACTTACAGGAAATCAACTTCAGCATTTATTCACAAGCAAAAAGAACACACTGTTCTCAAACTAGCTTTCACAAAGCACTGGTGCCAGCATGAACTGTTTGAAATCAGAAAGCCAATGTGAGTTTACCAAAAAAAAAAAAAAAAAACATCTAAAAAAAGAAGAAGAACGTTTTTTTTTTTGGAGGGATGATTTAGGGTTTTTCTTTTTTTTTTTTAAACTTGTCCCCTTCTCTCCGTCTCTCTTCACTGTTGCGTTTGCCTGATGGGTGGAATTTCAGATATCTCTGCAGTAACATGGTTATAAACGCCTAAGAGTTGGCACGCAGCTGGTCTCACGACAACAGGGACTCATGACGAGGGGGAGAGGGGCTGGCTGCTCCTGTGGGGTGTCCATCCCCCTCTTAGTGCCAACACCAGGTGAAGCACGGAGCCCCCCTGGATCTTGTAATCTGCAGCGGTCTTTTCATCGTTCCTAAGGACAAAAAACAAACCAACATGAAGGACCAAAATGTCTTGGATCAGACCACTTTAAGAGCCTTTTCGCAACTGCAGAACAAAATGAGCCGCTCACATCTGTTTTCCACTGTAGATGAGCCTCTGTTGCTGCGGAGGGATCCCTTCCTTCTCTTCCACCCTCTCTTTGATTCGCTCAACCTTGATTTACACACACAACAAATTAATTTTCTTAGGTTAGGTAATACCAGTACCACTCCGCTCTGACCCCAGGAGGGTTTTATCAAGGGCTGTCACCTTGTCTGTGGGCTCTATGTCAATCTCAATCTCCTTTCCAGTCAGGGTCTGAAAGAGGAACACAGCTTTGTTCAAACGTCACACCAAAACTAAAAATCATTTTTTAAAAACAAGCACTCTTCAGTAGCTTCAGTGTTAAACAAAATCATAAGACCAAAGCCCATCATGGCCCCTTCTCCCGGGCAGAACGGAAGCTGTTCAAGGCCAATGGAACCGAGCCCCACAAAATAACTGTCCTATATCTGCACTGGTGGATTTTGGTGTCATGCCAATGAGTTTTCTGTGCGCTTTGATAAAACACAACTTCTAAAAACTGTTTTTAACTCTCACAAGTCGGAGTCTGTCTGACACCACGGCGACGGAAAAGGCTCAATAACTGTCACCCAAATGGTGGCAACGTTTCTCCAAAGATAGCTGACGCTTTCCGTTCGCACGGTGCCTAAAACAGCGAGTCACTCAATGGGTAAATGTTGCCGGGTTCAACATGGACCGAGGCCCAAAAAATAACCGGCGAGGCTGCCATTATATTAGCGGGCTTCAGCGAAGCAAACGACGGGTTTGCGGTAAACTTCAAGTTTTCTGACTGGAAAAAAAACACACAGTTCACTTACCTTAACTTTGATCAGCATTCTGAAAAAAAACAACTACTGCTATTAGAAAGGGAATTAGCTGATAAGAGACTAAAACAATTAGCAAATCAGCACAGAAAGGCTGCTCTGGTGAATTTGCCGGACTTTACTTCCTGTGTAGCATCCTAACAGTCCGTGCGTGACAGTGTCTCATTACACCCGCAGAAGGTTCCGCATTGTAAAGGTTGTGGCGGCAAAACATCACTGCTCGGTTTAGTTATGGTTCTCGAGAAGAAACTTCTTTATTTGCATAAAATCCATTATATTAATGGACAATTTTAATAACGCACCCACACACAAAAACTATCATGGTGATATACTACTTTAGTGTGGGACTAAACTGCATCAGCATTTTCTACTAAAAGCAAAACAAGAAAGTACAAATTCAAGCTCCTCTTGTAAGAGAAACAGTAGTCAAGTTTTTTTTTTTTTTTGGTGGGCGGTAATTGTTTTTGACATTCAATATACAGTATTTGATCACAGAACGCGATATAGAGTCCTTTTCAAGTTTATTTCCTATTCGAGGTTTGAAATTTATTCCAGCAATGGGCAACATGAAAAAAGGAGCATTTTCGGTGATATTAGTCATTTCTTGACTGTCCCACCATTTTTTTCTGAAATGTATTCCTATTTGATTAATAAAGATGACCTTGATGCACACTCGTTATTTCCAGGATTGTGCATTAAACGGACTGGGGTCTTCATTTCAAGCTCTGACTAAAATTTTCCAACAGGCAGCAAAAGCAGCACAACTGTCTGCTTCACACAGATGTTTGCAATTCAGCTGATTGGGCAAGAGACCTATAAAGTTCCCCATTTTCAGCATGGCCTGTATCATTTAGTCATGGTGATGTACTGCTATCTAGGTGTGATTGTCTGTGCTGTGTTTGTAACAACAGCTGCTTCTGGTCCAGGTATCCGGCACTCATGCACAGACAAATTCCACAGCTCGTTTCTGTTGGGGTTTTGGGGAACCGTGATGTTTTTATTTTAAAATTAATTTTTGTCATTTGTTTGCAGATATCAATGTAGAATGTGGAGAAAACGCTGTGAAAATCACATGGCGGGTCGGCTCCCATGTTGTTCCTTATGCATCTCGACTATTCCTCGGAACTTGTATGCCATCCGAGTGGACGGTTCTCCCCAACGGGGAAGGGGAAGCGCGGTTTGACTACAACTTTGCTGACTGTAAATTCAAAAAGATGGTAATGCACCTACAAAACTGAACATCAAGAAGCAGTTTTGCTTTAATAACCTCTTAATCTTGTTCTCCTTCAGATGAAGGGGAAACGTGTGGTTTATCGAAATGAGCTTGCCTTCAGACCACACCCAAGGACTAAACCTGCCGTCTTCACAAGCCCTGTTGAATGTCTTTGGAAACGGTAAAATACTAGCTTGCATAAATGTTTTTGTTCAATATAGTGGTAAGTAACTATCTTCCTACAGTCCTGAAGGGAGACTTCTCCAACAAATGAACCCTGGCTCAGGAACTGCAACAGGGCACAGTCAGCTGGTCTTCCACATGTCACTCCTCAATGGTACTTCTGCTTCCAACAAGACCTCACAAATTCAAAGTGCAGTTGAGTTTATTTTTTCTTTATTTGTAGACCAGTTAACAGGTGTGGCAAAGACGAATGTGGTTCCACTGGGATCATTCATGCCGATCTGGGCGGCCGTCGAGCAGAAATCCCATCAACCATTGCTGCTCCTCATGGAGGAGTGCGTTGCTGCAAGTACACCAGAGCTGCACCGTGGGAGCCATATTTACCCCATCATTGGCAATAAAGGGTGGGACTTGCAATTATCCTGATGAGTCATTGTATCAAACTCTCCATCCCTGGAACTGGACTTTCTTTCTCCCCTCTTCAGGTGTCTCTTTGAAAGCAAGAGGGGAGGTTCCATGTTCCTTCCTCGGTACCATTCATCTGCCTTAATACTGTATCTCCAGTCATTCCGGTTTGGTGTTGGAGAGGAAGTGAGTGTAAATTATGCCTGGTGGCAAGTGTGTGTGTATTATGTATAAACTTGTGTTTTGGCCTTTCCAGGTCTACATCCACTGCAATTTGGCTGTGTGGGATTACACTAGTCTTAACAAAGAAAAAAAGACTTGCCATGTCAAGGAACATGGAGGGTAACTATCAATTCTAAGATTTACTCTGGACCAGCTGGTCTTCATATAAAGAAGTCCTGCAGATGAATACTTTGCATGAAGAATTAAAGTAAATGGTGTGACAGTTCTACAATGCGCAAGTCCTAACAGATGGCTTTAACCTCTCAGATGGGAGCTGCTGGATGACCCTTCTCGGAGCGCACTCTGCCGGTGCTGCGACTCAACCTGTGCATCTCGGGAAAAGAGAGAAGCTGATATGGGTATAGTTGAGTAACATTGACCCAACACCTCAAACATGCTTAAAGACTAATTTTCCCTCTTCCCCTGCAGAGACCAATGGCACAAAATACAACTCTGTGTTGGGACCACTCATCATACAGGACAACATGGGCTCTAGTGGGAACTCTACATTTGCTGACCCTGTCACTGAAGTTAAAGTGGAGGTGTGAAGTACTTCATACAGCTACCTATTCCCATATTTTATTTACAGAAAAGGCTACCACAAAACTGAAGAGTCAACCTGTTGACATGATGGCATTTGCTTTGAGATGTTTCCAAAATGGCTGATCTGTCTCTGCTTTTGGTTAATTTGTATGTAAATATGTGAAATAAATGAAGAAAATCATGATCTCCTTTTATCTGTAATTGTGGGTGACGCCAGGGTTGTAAAGTATCTCCTGCTCTCAAACATCTGTGGCACTCTTGGGTGATTCAGACTTTCTTATTCCCTAATGAGTCTCCAGGGGGGTATAAGTGGGCTTTAATATGTTGCCCATTTTTAGACCTAGACTGTTTGAGCTTGGTAAATTTTTACCAAGCTAATACTCATCTAAAGCAGCCTGTTTCAGTAAAGTGTAGCTGCTGCTAAACTTGGATGGTTTGAAACCTCAATGCAGCTCTGACTTTCCCAAAATCCATGAATAAAGCCAAACTCAAAGTTCAATGCCACACACTCTCTAATCCAGTGTTAACCCTGGTCTTCAGGGTCCATAGTCATGCATGTTTCCTGGCTCCAGCACACCTAATTCTGATAAATGGATCAGCTCTGCAGAAGGATAACATGCTTCAAATCAGGTCTGCTGGAGCTGGGCTACATGGGAAAAAATGCAGGTATTTGGGAACTGAGCACAAGTTAAACTGCTCTGATGCAATGTTAACCTGGGACAGGCACATAAACCCCTTGGTTCAAGTCCCTGCTGTGGCTGTGCTCTCCTGCTCTGGCTATCCAAAAACCTGTATGTTGGTGTCACTGGTGCTCTGAATTCCATGTGCATGGTGCGACCTCTTGTCCATTGACT
The DNA here is from genome assembly GCA_907169785.1 of Menidia menidia. NCBI lineage: Eukaryota > Metazoa > Chordata > Actinopteri > Atheriniformes > Atherinopsidae > Menidia > Menidia menidia. Next base: position 15,875,492 of record CAJRST010007779.1, on the reverse strand, counting down.
GCTAGGATTGGCTAAATCTGTCCAGCTTTCATGGAGATTTACTGGAGATGCAAAACATCCATAATAGCTGTCCCATAATAAACATCTTTTTGCATTTCCAAGCATTAAAGTATATCTTTCTACATTTTTCTTTAACCGTGTTCATTGCATGTGACTTCACAAAATTAGACTATACATTAGACTCATTTAGTGAAGTCGCATGCATGTGACTAAACATAAATGTTTATCAATCCAGTTTCTCTTCTGTAAGGAGAACAAACTGTAAACATAAAACATATAAGTCAGCCCTTTTCCTGGTCAAGGTCTAAAAAAGTGAAGTCCCTATCTTGACCCGACTGTACATTAATGTAAGGCCTCCTGATACAACGTTAGTGTGGATCTTCCTTTTTTTTTAAATGGGTATTTACCTCATAGCTCATCCGCTGATTGAAGCCACCCTTGTGACTGTTGCTGCAACACCAGGTGAAACCATTTTCCTTGATTTCCTCGTCCCCAGCCAGAGAGAATAAGACCTCTCTCTGCCAGTCAGGAGGGAAGCGTTTCTGGTCAGGATGGCGTGCTCTTGGTGTTGTGTACTGTTGTTCTGCCTGGTGGCTGCCAGTTCAGTCAATTCAGGTAAGATGTTGACACACAAAAAAATATATATCTTTAACTAATTGTCATTAGAAAAGCCATGGCCTTTATTTTATACTATGCAGAGATGAAGCTGGACTGCAGGCCTGACCATGTGACGCTGGTCTGGAAGGACAGCCGATCCCAGGCTGATACTTCAATGTTCCGTCTTGGAAACTGCTTTCCTACTAGTTTCACTCAAAGAGAAGTGGTCTTCAGTGTGGACCTAAACGACTGTAATTTCATGAAACTGGTGAGCTCAACACGCCTATCTGGATGTATTGTAGTGTTTCTGTTGACTGACTTGTATCTCTCCAAGGTGACTGGAAATGAGGTAAACTACACAAATGAGTTGATCTACACTTCCTCTCCTGAGTCTTATGTCCAACCCTTTAGTCTCCATGTTCTCTGCTCATATGAAAGGTGAGCCTTTGCCTACCGTAACTGGGTTGAAACTGCACTCCCTCTGAACACTAAACCTACTGAGCTGTACCTCTCATACAGGCCTAAAGACTGGTTCCCTTCCATCTATGAGCCAGTTTTTTCTACATATGGATTTGAAGACCTGGTGTTCCACTTTGGAATCATGAATGGTGGGTGGCAAATTTATCGTGGTCCAGAGTGACCACAACTAAAGGACTTGTTTAAAATTGTTTTTTGTTTTTTTTTCGTTTGCGCTCCAGCTGACTTCTCAGGCCCTGCTGAATCCACAACTTTCCCCCTGGGCTCCATGATCCCTGTCATGGCCAGCGTGGAGCAGCTGAACCATCAGCCACTGCTGCTGCATATGGAGGAATGTGTTGCTGCCACCACACCAGAGCTCCATCCGGGATCCTACTCCTATCCACTCATCACTAATAAGGGGTACTTGCCCGGCCTGACATAAGCTGTGTGCCGTCACTAGCCGTCCAAAGTGACGCTGATGGTTTCTCCTCTCAGATGTCTCGTGGACAGCAAGTCTTCACGCACAAAATTTGAACCAAGGCATAAATCCTCCGAAATCCAGCTATCTCTGCAGGCCTTTAGGTTTGCTCTTGGGCAAGGGGTAAGCGACTTAAATCATGTGATGCTATATTTGGAGTAGAGCCCAAGGCATAGGATAAACCATTTTCTCCCCGCTGAATGCAAAACTACATCAGGTTTACCTCCACTGCAGCCTTGTGGCTTGGGACCCAAATGAACTGGACCAAACCAAGAAGGCCTGCCATTACTTGGATCACAGGTAAAGGCAACCCAAAGTGATGAATGCAGGTCTCTTGGAAGTCGAACGCGCTTCTTCCTCTAACTTGTCTACTTTGTGCAGCTGGGAACTCCTGGATGACCCCACATACAGCAACTTGTGCGACTGCTGTGACTCAGTCTGCAAGACTAGAAGGAAAAGAGGCGTCTCATCAGGTACGGCTCTGAAATGTCACACGTAGTCGTCTTTGACTAACTTCCATCTCTTTCCATAGGGAAGACCAGCTTGGCACATAAAGCAGTCATTGGCCCAATTACCATCACCGATGCTTCATGAGGCGTCATGGCCACAAGACTGGATCAACGTTTCAAGCAGTTTTTTAAGACCGCTATATACTTTATATACAATAAAATTCCAGAATCATCTTGTGAAGTTTTGGGTTTATTGTGCAAATGACTATTTGTGAGCTCAAATGCTAGTTTCCTCTCCAGTGGCCTGTTAAGTTGGAGTGTATACATTTTATTTACAACTGTAGCATGTACTCTACTAAAAGTTATAAATGACGTGTCCAAATATGGCCAGAAGAAAAAATGGCGCCCAAAAAAGCAACGTTCTAATGGTTGTGTATAAAGGAGGGAAGAGGCAACCCGTTTCTACACGAAGCAAAGAGGCGGATTCGAATCTAACGGTCAGCCTGAGCACGTTTCTGCCGGAAAACCGGACTCTACGACCGGGACTGCAAAGTATCCGAAACTACTCTGAAAACCTCCCGACTTCAGGCTAGAGAACCGGGAATAAGTACGTGCTAATGGTGTAAAACTAATGGCCTTAGTCAGTTTTTCGCACCCTGTTTACTAATGTTTTAGCAGTTATGCTAAACGGAAGCCTCCGCTTAAGCTAACTAGTTGGCTGGAGTCATGGTTGTGTATCCACCACGTATGTCTTTAATTCTGACAGATTCTATCAAAACCTGTTTCATTATAACTTTTTGAAATTTTATTTGAATTTTTCTCACCACTGCCTAATATGCTAATTTATATTGGGGTTCACATTGTTCCTTGGAGCAAAGTTAGAGGGTTCAGGCCAGCATTGTGTGTAATTAAAGGAAGTTTTGGCACATTTACTCTTGTATATTTGCAGACAAAGAAGCTCAACAGACTCCAAATGGACTGGTTCCACTGTAACCAGTGCTTCAGGAAACAGGGCTCCAAGTTTGCCGTGTCCAGCTGTGGCCACATCTGCTGTGAGACGTGCATCAAACCAAGTAAGATGGAGATATTGGACCTATTTAGCTTTTCTGGATCGCCACCTTCTAAGTTGTCACTAAACAGTTAGACCCCAGTGAGGATGAGGGATGCTCGTGGCTTTTGTGACGTCTTTCTCCCCCCGTTTTCTCAGACCAGTGCAGCATATGTGGGGCCAGCTGCAGCTACCTGGCCATCTCCGATGAGGTGGGTGAGTCCCACGTGCTGACAACCGGTTCATGTGCGCATTCCACCTACGAACAGTTGTATCTGCATCCGTGTCTGTTTCAGATGAAGCCCCAGGAAAAGGTGTTTTTTAAGGACCCCGTGAAAGTCATAGAGTCCAGGCTGGCACACATATCCCAGGTCGGTCCCCAGAGCAGCACCAACCCCAAACTGCCTCTTTTGTAATAAAAAAAGTGAATTATTCCCTCTACCAATGCTTCTATTGGAAAGCGTTGTTACAAATACTGTGTATGAGGCAAGAATTCTCCTCACTGGTGACGTCTCCACACTCAACAGATTGCAAGTTTTCAGAAGATGCAGATGGAGAGAGTGACGGCTCACTTCAAGAACAAGTCCTGCGAGCTGGAGAGGCGTCTGAAAGAAGTGACGGAGCAGGGTTACAGGTGACTTAGGTAGCTGGCTCTATGGCTGCGTGAATAAAGCTCACAGCCGCAAACGTCTGCCGTCACCAGGCAGCTGACGGAGCTGCGGAGGGAGAACGCCGACTTAAAAAAGCAACTGTCGGAGCTGAGAAGAGAGACCACCGAGTTAAAAAAGCCCCTTTCTCAAAGGAGGGTAAGTCTCCAAACTACAAACAACATCCTGACAAGGACAAATTCAGCATTTCTTCTTCTTTTCTTTTTTTTTTTTAACCGGAACTCTTTCTGTGTCACAGGTTTCTCCAGCACAGTTTCAAACAAATGGGTAAAAGCAATTTTAAACCTTTAATTAGACCTTTGTTTTTGTATAATTAACCCCCCCCCACTGCTCCACTAACAGGGCCCAGAGGGTGTCGCTGCCTGTGGCCGTTACCTCCCCAGGTAACCCCCCTCATTTAAGCCGGGGTGTCTGAACGGGCTGTTTCTGGGGACCAGCTCCAAAGGGGCTAATGAGTTATTGTGATGTTTTCCTTCACCAGTGACGCCTCGCTCAAGAGCTATGAGGTATGCATACCGCGGCCTTTTCTGGAGGATTTCAGTCCCCAGCTTGGCCCTGACGCTCACTTTGACTTGTGTGCGTCTTTTTGGGGCGGTCTCAGTCACATCGGCTCAGCCGAGTCCCACCGGTGGCCCAGAGACAGAGGCGCCGGCGTCCTGCTCGCCGTGAGTGTTTTTACGATTATCCAGTTCGGTTTTCAGCATTTTCTGCATCAGGGGAGGAAAACTTAGTCCCGTTTCCTTTTTTTTCTCCCCCAGACTCCTGGATCAGTTTCCAGCTACAGCTCCCTTCATGAGCAAAGTGAGTCCTCAAACCATCTTTTCAGTCAAAGTGCACAACATATTCCGTTACAGTTTTCCCATTTCTCCTAAAAGGAACACCCCCACCCTTCACTACTCCTACAAGGTGAGTAATGCTTTTCTTGGAGTAGTTTGAATCATAAGAAACAAGTCAAATTAGAAAGGATGGGTAGATTTTCCCAATATAACTGAGTCAGATCGTTTCTGTCATCCTCAGAGCTCAGACTCCAGTTTTCCAGTTTCCATTTATGAACGGATTGTTGATACAATCCCCCAGACATTGATGAAATGTTCTTAGACCGGAGATATGTCTGTTCAGCACGGGGCTGTAAGTTCCAGGACTTCTTCAGGGCTGTCATGTTTTTGGGAGGGAAAAAGACCTCTTAAATTTGATCTGTCTTTAGACTAAAAGAGGAGGGATTCCTGTCCACTGTTAAATCTATATGTTTGCAACATTTTGTGTTGATATGATTAATAAACAGCAGAAAACCTTAACTGATCTGACACAGCAGCTGCAGTCTGTCTTAGATGAACTTCACAGCAGCTACTTTGCAGCTTTCAGCACAAATATACACATATAGACGGATGAAATTCAATAATTCATCACTCTCATCTGGACAAAAAAAGAGAAATAAAAGCCACACTCAGTTAAAAAGGAAAATCTTTTACTGGTTTCCAGTGACACAGTTGTGCAAATGAGATTTTTCCAAAGGGGGTAAAATAAACTGAAAACACTGGAGGACACTACATGGACATGGCATTAGCTTTTCATGACTAACGGGACAGAAATGACAAAGTGATGCACACTGCCCTGTCGCCTTTCTGTCAATTCAACCTTTGTCCAGACATTTCTACACAACTAGATTCTGACTCCCTTTAAAGCCTACGTCGTCCTCTGTACCTCAGCTAACGGCATTCGAGGGTGTGGAGTTTCGCATGAGCCGACAACCTGAATATGTTGGTGCCATCCTGGGTGAGATCTGACGAGTGGGAACTACTGTCTGGGTGTGACTCCATCACTACTCACGCTGTGTGTGCACAACCATGCTATGCTCCTCCGCGTGTCTAAATAATAACCCATGAAGTCACACCCTATGCCTATTTAGAGAAAAAATAATAACTCCCCTGAAACGATAACTAAAATGGAAGTTCTTACATCTGGATGCTGAATGGTTGCTGTGCCTACATTTAACCTTAATGTTACAAAGGCGCAGTTATATGCAAATGACATGCAAAGTATTCAAATAATTAACATGATAGAGAGACTAAAAAAAATAAAATCTGTAAATGTGTTTCAGAAAATAAGCCATCGGCATTAAATGTGACCATATTCTGCTCCATGGAGCTTTTTTTTTTTTAAAAAAAAAAAAAAAAGCAACAACCCCTGTGAACTTAGGAATTCAGATACTTTGAAATTATTGGATATTTGGTGAAATGACCGGATTCAATTCACATAAAAGGACAGCAGGCTCTAAAACCAAAGTGCAAGATGTCAGTTCAAAAAAAGAAAAGTTCACGTCCAGTGTGGTTTTCAAGAAAAGGAATAACAATAACAAATCGGTTGTAACGGAATGATTACACGCAGTTATCAGTCAACAAATTTGCCAATCTGGACACTTTTCTGGAGCAGTAAATCAGGTGCTACAGCCGGGTACCAAAAAGTTCAACCATTTTAAATTATACTGCTACAAGTACTAAAAAATATCTGTTGTAGTGATATCTAAACAAAAATAATACGTTCACAAAATATAACAAACCAGTGTAGAGATTACCGTCCTATTTACAGCAACGTAGGCAGCACAAATATAATTCAAGTCTAAATATATTAGAATAAGCAGGGAATGCAGCATATATATATATATCTATAAAAAACAAAAACAAACCTCACTTTGGGGTTGTTCTGGGAAGACTGGATCTTACAAACCTGCCCTAATTAAAGCAATACAAACCACAGTAACAACTATGCTTGCTGGGTAAAATGTGTGTGACGTCTCCGGTCAGTGTTCTTAGGCGTCCGCGGGCTCCGGCCCGGCTTCGGCTTCGGCCTCGTCCTGAGCAGCGAACCAGTCCCGCACCTGCTGGTAGCTCATCCGGGATTTCTTGCATAGCGAGTCAAGGTCTTTTTCCTGTAGTGATCCTGTGGAAATGAAATATGTCACCAGTGGCTGGATATCTGGGGAATCCGTGCTCCGGACGTTCACTTGGCATTTCCTCTTGCGCCCGCTGCCCGGCCGGGTGGACGTCCCGCCGCCGTTGGTCAGCCCGCTGCCGCTCTGCTGCAGGGCCAGCTCGGCCAGGAACTGGTCGCGGACGCCCTTCACCCAGCGCAGCTGGCCGTTCTTCACCGCGTAGCGCGTGTCGCCGAACCACTGGATGACGTCGGCCCGCGGTAGGCCCGTGAGCTTCACCAGCTCCGTGTAGTCTTCGCTTTTGGGCCACTGGCACCTCAGGAAGTGCTGCTTCAGCACGTCCAGCTGCTCCTTGGTCTTCCGGGGCCGCCCGGCCGGGGTGAGGGGCTGCGGGGCGGAGGTGGAGGCCCCCGGGGGGCACGCCGATGTCTGGGGGGGGCTGGCTTTGGCCGCGTTCGCCGACTTCTTGGATGCCCGGAATCTGTATGAAAGGGGTTTGTTGGGGGAGGCCACGAGTTGCGGGCTGCTGGCGGGGGAGGAGTACGGGGAGGACTTGGGTTCCTGCACAGCCTCTGGCTCGGTGCTGCAGGTCTTGGTTAGCTGCAGAGGCTGGTCCTCCGCTTGCTCCTCATCTTTAAAACTGTCCCCGTCTCCCGAGAGCTCCTCCACGATTTCGTGATTTTCTTGCGTGTCGAGGACCTTTTCCCCGAACGCCTCCAGGCTGTTGGACAGAAAAGTCTGGAAGAAGTGGGAGTTCCTGATCCCGTTGTTGCGCGCGGCGTCCAGGGCTTTGACGCCGTTGGGCTGGCGGGACTTTGGGTTGACCAGCGGCAGCGGCTGGGTCTGCGGGTCGTGTTTGGCGGGGGCGGCGGTCTGGGGGGAGTAGTTCTGGGCCGCCGCCAGGCTGCCGCGGCCCACCCGCAGCTGGTAGCGGCTGTCGCTGAACCACTTGCGGATGTCGTTGCGGGTCAGCCCCGTCTCCTCCTGCAGGCGCCGGAGCTCGGCCTCCGCCGGCCAGTTCTCCCGCAGGAAGCTCTTGCGCAGGGCGGCCAGCTGGACTTTGGACTTCTTGTAGCGGCCGTGCCGGTGGTGGCGGGACGGCGACTGGGAGAGGTCGAGGGTCGCGTCGGCCGCCGCGCTGGCCGGCGCCTCGGCCGGCGGGTGGTAGAAGTACGAGTCCTGGGGGGGCGGGAGGGTGGAGCTGAAGCAGGGGGGGCTGGGCTTGGCGGGTTTATAGGCATCTGGGGATTCGCACTTTAAGGTCTTAGTCTGTGGGGTGAAACCGGTCAGGGCAGTGACCTCCTCGTCGCTGTCTTTGTCCTCCACCGTCAGTTTCTGCACGCCGTTGCTCTCGCCCTTCAGCTTGCCGTCCTCTTTCGCGTCCGCCGTCTCGTCGTAAAGCTCGGGGACCGCCAGCTTCCGCCGCGTCTCCTCGATCTCCTCCGAGGACCAGCTAATGCCGTACTTAATTCTCTGGACCATGAACCACACCTTGACTTTGTCCAGCGGCAGAGCGCAGACCCGCGCCAGCGTGCTCACCTCCCGGGAGGACGGGTACGGGAACAGGTTAAAGGCGTGCACCAGTTCCGGGATGGTGTCCAGTTCTCGGGTCTGGTCCGACTGCGTCCACACTAATTTCAGCCCCTCCGAGACCAGAGGGAGGCACACGACCGAGTTGTGGTTGGTGGTGAAGCTGGCCACGCCGCTGGCGTTGCTCTCGGCCGGGCTCGCCGAGCGCCGCCGCTCCTTCGGGGAACATTTAGACTGAGCCGCTTCCTCACACTCAACCTTTGGCACTTTCCGCTCAAAAATCCCAATCATGTCCACAATCTGTCCATTCCTGCCCTCATGCTCAGAGTGTGATGCCATCTGGGCGATTAAAACTGGTTTCAGCCACCTAGAAAGATCACAGAATTAATCATACAGTTATTTTATTTTCTCTCCGTTCGTGCTTAAAAGATAAGATCCCCGCATGTTATTTGTCCAGAGGAATAAGAACTGATGTTTTAAGAACTTTCTGTTCTTAATCATTCGGAAACTTGTCTATCTAAGAAGTGTGTCCCATCCCCCTTCTTTCCGTCCCCGATTCTGAACTCCCAATAAAACTAGTCGTATACTTCGTCCAGACTCCTGCTCCCCTCCCCCAAAGTGCGGCGGCTGACTTTTGTTTTGCATGAGTGGGGGGATTGGTCGCAAAGGGTGGGAGCACGGGGAATGAAAACCAACAAGGAATCCATCACTGTCTATTTTCTCACCCGTACCCAGTTAGGCTTTGTTCCACTTCCAAGTTCTCAGTCCTGAAAGATGAGTGTGGCCTCTTTACAAAGATAGATACCACAACAGAAACCTGTAGAGAGACAGAAACGAAAGGACTTAGCTCCATAGCAAGTTGTATTGTGTTTTAAAACGGTGTTGCAGCTCCAGTGAGATGGAGTTTTCAAAAGGCCTTTTTAGCCCTTTTCTTGATCAACAGGTGTTAGGTTCAAGCACCCCCAGAGAACACGATGCTCATCAAGAGAGCCAAAAAACAGAAATGAATGAATTGTTATAAACCCCTGAATGAATGATAAATGTGTAGGTCCCCCTGTGATCGTCAAACAATGGTAGAAATTAGGCATCTTAAACTAAATGTTATTGTTGAACCTCACACATTTGTATCAATAACTTTAGCCGTCTTTCCAGAGCAGCGTCGCGGATCCACTCAGTAAGCTAAGCCTCGTCTTTATCCGACGGGTTTCGTTTTGGCTTTTTTTCTGGCAAATTAAACCACGAACCATGAATTTTAGAGCCAGCTACACAAACATAAGCTTACGAACCGCGGTATTAGTCACTGGTGACACACGGAACCCGGGAATGAGGTCATTTAAAAGACCCCCCCTCAGGTTGGCCGTTTTAACGACGTACACTTGAACAGCGCATCCGTACTTTTTGGGATATCGTCAAACGAACAGCTATAAAAGTTGCTCCCTGTGCCAGTAACAAAAGCAGTCTAGAACCCCCCCTCCCTCCTCCCGCCTGCACACACACACACTCACACACACACACCACCTTTATGGCGTACCAACTAAAAGGCTTCACACTGCACAGGCGCACTTCGCCGTTAGACACGCTTCAGTGAAACACAAAAATAAACTTACCCAAAATGGCTCAATACCCCCTTTATCCCCGGAATCCGTCCGAGCGATACCAAAACCGAAGAAAAGTCGGGGCTCCCCCCGCCGCCGCTCGCCTTTATACGGCCAAGTTTCCAGAGGCAGTCCGAGGAAACAATACCCTCCGCCTGTTTGTTTGACCCTTGTCTTATTAATCAAGCACCTCGACGGATTACGGTCAGGATTCAAATATAGGAAGCGGCCAAGTTTACCGCCGGTCGTCGGGAGTTCGGCGGTCGGCTAGTAGCCGTCGAGAAAAGCGAAATCTTCCAGCTCGGGACCGAACGGGCTGAGTGGCCGCTTATCCTGCCCCCTTCGCCTGCTCCGTCCGTTGTTGCTTTTGTTCCCAAACTGAGAAGTGTTTCCCCTGTCCGGCCAGTCGACGCGAGGCGGAGCTGAGGACCAGGAAGCCCAGCAGGCCCACATGACTCCCCCACTGACGGGGGTGGGTGTGCCCGTCTGGCCGAGCAGGCCCGGGATTGGAGGGAGCCCGGGCCTGAACCATAAATCCGTTACGGTGGAGCAGATCCCGCAAGCTGCGCCTCCCGTATCAGGGCACAGGACTCCTTTATAGCCAGACGGGGACAAATCTGCTCCATTTTCTTAGAAATTCAACGTAGGAAAAATTTGGGAATTCTCTCTGGGACAGTCGCCTCGTGGCTACAACCAGGCGTGCGTACGCCTCCGTATCAAAACAAACAAAGAAAAAAATGTTTGTTTAAACGTTCACAGTGTGAAAATAAACAGGATTATTTGTAAATGACACATCCAAACTGCGTCTGGATCTCTGAATGTGGCCACACACCCCAAATCTGGGGCAATGCCTGTTTCCTTCTTAATCTTTTGTTATTAAAAAATTAATTCTGACTATTTGCATTAATAGTAAACATCCTGAGATGTGGTTTGATTGTACTTTCGTCTTATTTTTCCTTATTTTGAGAATCACATCAGGAACATAAAGGCAAATCTCTGCCCATTAAATCTTTTGGCTTCTTTGTTCTCTAGTAACACTGAAACAGACCCTGACGTACACAAGTTCTTATAAAAGACACGTTAAACACTTTTCGATTTTTATTTAATTACATTTTTGGAAAATTTAGGTTTACAATCAATACTGTTCTCTCTTGTGTCCTTGAACAAGCCCGTTTCCATTGTTAGAATTAAATGTGGCACCATAACAGGCACTTTCTTTCAGCTGAATCAGTTGGAAAAAAAAAAAAATGAAACACCACAAATTGTCAGTGAGGTATTAATAATCCTTTATTTAACCGACAGTAGCTTGCCTGTCTGTTAGAATTATCAGTGCTGAGTGAAGATATAAATCCCAGCTGGTATAGGCAAAAAAGTTATTGAAACAAGCTTTGTTATGAGCAAGAAAAGGCAAAAAAAAAAGAAGTACAAAATGCACACTTTTACGTTTAAAAAAATTATTCTTAGTGTCATTATAAAAAATATTTTTTTCTAAAATTCTTCAATCAAGTTTTTCACATTCAGCCAATGTTGGCGTTTCTCTTCCTTCATTTAGAGCTTTTTATACTTCAAACTTCACAGGTTTGCTATCGTTTAGTGTTCAACAGGGAATGAATCTGTGCATGTAAATAACCCGCCACTGGAAATATCCGCCTTCATTTTGGAGTGTAAACTCTTGGTCAGTCTGTAGCCGTTAGCTGTAACGGTTTTGACCGTAAAGCACAGAAATGGCAGCTTTGGGTTACAAATCTACAGCGTGGCGAGTTGCAGATGTCTAGAAGCGGCTGTTTGCCACGGAGAGCAGGAAGCGAGGCGGGCGAATGAAAGAGGGGACCACGGCCGACAGCCAGGACAGGTACGGGACCTGGGTCAGGAGGAACTTTAGGGAAGTGTAATCAGTCACTTCGCGCCCTGGAAATGAGCAGATAAGACGAGCGTCACTGCAGGTTCAGAGCTCTAATCCTGGATTCCTGAGGAGGGGCCAGGCTAACGTGTATTTACCGTCAATATCTTTGATCCCATAGCGCCGCGCCAGGTCACAGGTCATGAGCACCTTCCCACTTAGTGACATGAGATTAGTATCTAGCAAAAAAAAACAAAAAAACACAGGCTTATTTTTCCTGTCCGGGAAACACTTGGCAGCAAATTTATGGCGCTTTTCCACCAGTACCCACTCAGTGTGGCCCAGCTTTACTTTATTGTGACTTTATTAATCTTGTATATCTCTTATTTCGGATGGAACCCATTGAAAATGAGATGGTACTCATCTCTCCTTGAAATAAACTTAAACTTTCTGCTCTAACGCTGCAGAGCCGTGCCAAACCATGCAGGACGGAGCAGGCACTAGGCCATTACTCCCCGGAAGGTTAACTGACAGGGAATTAGCCAACCCAGATCCCACATAGGCTCGGCTGTACAACCCCTCTGGATGAGCATTTTACCTTTGGCCAGGTTGACGATGCACTTCCCGCTCAGTTCGGTGGTTTCCCCGTTCGAGAAAGCTTCCTTAAACTGAGGACAGCAGAAATCCAAATGAATTTAAGACGGCACAGAGGGGGGCGATCGCCTTTAAGGCGAGGCTACCTTCTGCTCCACGCCCTGCGGCTGCTCCTTCTCCAGGACCAGCTGCGACACCAGCTCCGTCTGCACCGCCCCGGGCCACAGGCTGACGGAGGCCACTCCCCGGCTCCTCAGCTCCACGGCCATGTCCGCCGCCAGCCGGTCGCACTGCAAACCGGCCACGGGCCGAACAGGTTTTTCACTCCACTGACGCAACACCACACCAGATACTGTAGAAACCACCTCATGACATCATCGATGTGACGTCGACAACTTACCGCAGCCTTACCGACCCCGTAGGGCACGTTGAAGAGATACTGCAGCCCCCCCATGGACGAGACGGTCACGATTAAACCCCGGCCTTGAGCCACCATCAACCGGGACCCGTAGACCGAGAAAAAGTAGTGACCTCTGCCATGAGCGGCGACAAAAAAAGAAAGAAATGAATCACCGGCCATAGACAATGACTCAAAAAGCGTCATCAGACACTCAGCCTGACGCAGTTTGCTGATGCACTCGGGGGGGGGAATTTTCCACATTGTGACATAACTAAAGCTCCCAGTACCTGAGGCCCGCGTTGTTGATGGAGTCCCAGATGGACGGATCTATTTCCCAGAACTTTTTACCCATGTTCTCGAAGATATCCTGGAAAGAGACGGGTTTAGTCAACAATCGTTTATAGCTCACAACACTCCGGAGGGGGGAGGGGGGGGGGGGGGTGCGGCGCTGATGCCTACGTAGACTCCCGCGTACGCGTTGTTGACCAGCAGGTCCAGCCGGCCGTCCTGCTCACGCTTGATCCGCTCGAAAAGCTCCACGATGTCGTCGTTTTTCGTAGAGTCGCAAATCACCGGCACGCAGTTCCCGCCTCTCTCGCATACCTGAGTTTACAACAAAGAAAGGTAGACTTTAAAAAAAACAAAAACTACTGCACCAAAGCTCCAGCAGGCATTTGTGCGGCATTCTTTGAGATAAAGAAAGAAAAAAAAAAAAGGACAAAGGGAGGCCCCGGCGTGCTGGATGGGACTGGCTGTGAAACTGGATCTGAATATGAGTGAGGGGTTTCAGGTGGGGGGGGGGAAGTGGGCCTTAAAGCCTGACCTCTGCAGCAGTGTGTTGGAGAGTCTTCTGCTGGCGTCCGGTGATGTAGATGGTGGCTCCGGCCTCGGACAGCTGCAGGGCTATCCCCCTGCCGATGCCCCTGGACGCTCCGGTGACCACACACACCCACCCGGACAGGGCCATCTTATCTGGGGGCAGAAAAAAAACACATCTCTGTGGGCTCACACCTGCAAAATATGGGTGTAAAACGTCTATCAGATGTGTCTGCGGACTGCTGGAGTCCCTCCAAAGGGTTACGTCACGGTTACGTAAAGCCGACTGCCGTTCAGAGTTCACCGCAATCTAAAGGACCGATCTGAAGTCTTATAGAAATACTGTCCAGTCATTGTTGGTCAGCATTTTAAAAGAAAGACTGACCATTAACATGTCACATTCATTAAATGTCTGCATTGTGCAGTTCGTAAGGAGGTTATAGGTCTCCTGGTCAATGTTGCCGTTACTCGGTAAAACTCGGTTAAAGTTTACTGAATTGTTTTTGTTATTATCGAGTTTAACTCGACCTACGGACGCAAATTTAAAAGCCGTATAAGGTAAATCTTTTTATATAAGTGAAGAGGTCTTTCTTGGACTATATTTATTATTATATTCCCTTTTTATTCGGTATGCAAACTAATTTCGAACTAAAGCGAACAGGTTTACGGCAGAGTCATCATTTGACTGCCATTCCAACTGTTACGTGACTGTAATATTCAAACCCGTATTCAAAAACGTCCCAGAATAAAAATAGTTTTTTTTTAAAGTATCAGTTCATCTGTCATTTCTTTTAGAAGTTCCATTTCTATTTTGGCTAACTTGCGTAAAATAGAAGCCTACCTTAGAGGACTCGGATCCGGTTAATAAAATCCCACTGAGAGTAACTCTGAGACAGAGCTACGCTAAACGCTATGACGGCTGATAATAGTCACTGGATGAAAATCGCCTCGAAAATAGTTTTCAGGATATTTAATGACAAGGTTATTTAGACGCCCACCGCCGTAATATCGCGAGAACACACACACAACGAGAAGCCACGACACAAAAGACCCAGTTCCCGCTTCGCCCCAGTCTACGTCTCTTTGTTTTTATTTCTTACATTTTATTGACAAAAGAAGCAGTCGCTCCTTTGTAAGAGTGTTCTTAAAGAATAGTCATTAAAGCTTTTTCTCGTGATGATTCAAACTTAGATTTGAAGTGTATAAGGTGCATTTCTGATAACTCTGTTTGCTCCTTACTGTTATAATCCTCACAGAGTGAGTCTAAAGTTTGTTGATTTTCAGTAAACAGAGATTTCCAGTAATACTGGCACGGTGTTTAACTTGCAAATAGAACCGGTTTGGAAGGATTCCAGCATTCGAGATCAATATATATAAAAAGTGTTGATTAGCTCACATGAGTGTGATGGGGAGTTTTGTGTGTGTCTGTGTTTTGGGGCTGTTGGAAGAAGTTGGATTTCCCAAAGAGAACCCACACAAACATGCATAGTTTGCATGTTCTCCCCAGCCAGGATTTGACCTGTCTTGCAGTAAAGCGATAACCACCGTTCTACCAAACTGTAACATAAACATTATCATCATGATCAGGTATAATAAAAGAGAACCTAAGAGAAGTAGAGTCTATTAGAGGTAAAGATGGGCAGAGGTATGGCAGCCTGTTACCAAGGCAGATTTCGGGGGTTTACATCTTGGATGGAATAGGGGTGCATTAATGTCAGTGTCGGTGGAATAACAGTACTTTTAGAAAGGTCCAGTAGTTGGTCTAAGTTCACAAATGTTTACTGGCTGTAAACAACAAGAGTGGATGCGGCTCCACCACCCAAAAAACACGTTGCAGCCAACAGTGAAACGTCTCACTGTCTGAAAGTTTTGTAAATGTTGTATTTTGAGAAAAATGTTGTTTCATGAGATCTGCAAATCACAGCATTATGTCTTTATTGATATTTAGCACAAAGTCCCAAATTGAGCAAAATGTGGGCTGCTGCTTTAAGTTAAATTTGCCAAAGTACCCTGTTGAGAAATATCTCGTTAATAATTTATAAGAATCTTTGTTTTTCCTGGCAGACATGGTGAGTATTGCAGTGAACAGATAAAGATCAATTCAAACCTAATATCCAAGGCAAATTTGTAATTTTGCAAATAGAAAAACTGTAACTTAAGCTTTCACACAAGTATGAGCAAACACTTATGATCAGTTTTTTTTTTTAACTGAGAGATGTTTTCCTTTATCAGCCTTACTGTACGGAACATTGGGCAGTCTGTCAGCAGAAACTCCACACTTCAAATGTCAAAGACCCATAACCTTAGTGGGTTTGATATTTAGCGTTTCAAATATATATATGCTAGTATTAGCTCATCGTTGCTATGTGGAAGTTAATCATATTAATTTACTGAAATATTTGGACTTAATGGACTTCAGTGTGAGCTTCACATTGCATTTTTACTTTAATTTGTGTGTAGAATCTGCTTCAAAGTGGCTTTCATAAACAGCCACTTACAAGTAAGGAACACATTAGCAAACATTAGAGTCAAACCTGAAACTTTAAGATTGAAGGAAAACGTTCAGCATTTCACACCATGTGAGAAGAAGATTAACCAACCATTAGCATCGCCTTTCAAACATCACTATTCAAAATGCATTGAATTGACGTTTTAATGTTGGCTCGCTGGTATTTGATTGATTTTGCCTCCTGGCTTCAGCTCCATATTTGCTCAAGTAAACCAGCAATGTTGACGTAAATGTAATGTTAACCTCTCTGTAGCTATACCCATTTGCACGCTCCGCCTGTTCTGGGAAGCCAGCGCTGCTGCTGGACGTTGGTCATTCTGTGCCAATATAAGGCCGGACGGTGCCGCGGACAGGAGACCAGCACTTAATCCCACAAAATGAGCGCACGAAGGCCTGGAGGTTTTGCCTTTATTTGGGTCACCATCTTTCTCGGCTGTACTTTTCATGTGTCTGACAACATGTCTGGTAAGCAGCAGAACTAATCCATGTTGTTGTCCGTTACTAAACTGCGAATAAATCATGAACTGAAATTAGAGACCCCTATGAAGGTGATCTTTGTGCATTTCTTTTGTTTCAGTCGCTAAAAATGTGAGAGATTTTGTAGATTATAGAGGGAACCCCAAATTGGAAAGCCTCCTTTCAAAGATCCCGGTAAGTTTCCTCTTACTTGACAACTGAACAGACATTATGTGGATTTTGGCACTGAAATGTTCTGTTAATTTGATCTTTTATTATCATTCGCCTCAGGTAACGTTACCGGATGGGACAGAGTATGATGAAGTTAACGTAACGGTTCGTACTCACCCTGTTCACTGATGCTGTTAATGCATACAAAAAGTCGACTTTTCAATCTAACACTTTTTATTTTGGCTTTTACAGTTAATCAAGGTCCAACTTTGCGAAGGTAAGAAGCCTTTTTTATCTCATTCCTTGACTACATATGCAGCAGTGATTCAATTCCCATAACAGAAAGAGTAACTTTATTTAAAGAGTAGCTTTTGCCTTTTACTAAGGTGACTCCCTTTCCAATTTATACTAAAGTAGAGCCAATACAAGCTTTTTATCACCCTGCTGTCGTTGCTAATTTTACTCTGCTTTGTCAGATAAGGATAAAGAGCTGACTTCCCTGAAAACGCAACTGGACCAGAAAACCCGCCTAAACAGCGAGTTGGGTGAGGGTTCATTCTTTAGGTCAGGAGCTGACCGGTGGGCGTTCTGTCCCCGCTACACTGTGACCTGTCCGCTCCCCAACAGACGGCGAGGCGGTCGGGCTGAGGAGGGACGTCAGGCAGCTGAAGATGAGACTGAGCACGTGCAGTTCCACGGCCTCGGCAGTCGCCGGCTGTAAGATCCGGATCCCAAAATCCCTAATTCGTGTGTAAAACAGGGTGACGATTCCCCTCTGACGAATGTTGGAATGTGTCTGTGATTTCTTGGCAGCTTATCAAACCCAACTGAGGACCAAAATCCACCAGCTGCTGGATGTGTTTGACACCGAGACTTTTCAAAGTAGGGCCACCCAAAATATGCCAAAAACATTTCATTTTTATGTTATTCTAATACATAAATATATCCTCCTGAGACCCGGCCCATTCATGTATGTCCATTATAGTGGACATTTTGTCCACCTGTACCCCCCTAAGTATCTGGAGTTACCCTATCAAGCCTTATAGTGTTCTGTAGAGGACATCCTGGGCTTTCCAGTGATGTGCCATGTGATAGGTTTGCATGCTGGGAACTTTACTTTTTTCCTAAGAGTTCTTAGGTAAATATCCCTTTCAAGACATCTTCTTTTTTATTATTGAATTATCTAAAGCCTGTTCTATTTTCCCATGCAAATTGTCCTGTTGTCCTCCACAGTGGACATGCTATGAAATTAAAATTAAAAATATATATCTTTTAAATTAAATTGTAATGTTCTTTTTTAGGTCCAAATACATGGAAAATCACAACAAAAAATAAATTTGAAGACACTTTTTTTATTTGGGTCTCAGGAGGATATGTATGTTTTGGCGTTATAAAGACTATGATCTACTAATTTGTAGTTCTAAAGATCCTGGCCCTCACCTGGGAGGTGAGTGCTTTACAGAGGAAGGTTGAAGTGGCTTCCAGTTCCACTGACGCCACTGAAATCTCAGGTGAGTCTTGTGATCTTTGACATTCCCAGTGAGAAGCGCAGCACCTGAGTTGGCCTGTGCCTCAACATGACTTCATTCCCAAACTCACATTAAACAGTTCTAGAGAAGCAGTTGGCCGAGAAGGTCGCCGAACTGGCTGAAAGGAAACGGCAAATCGAAGGAAGCCACTCAAAGTCTGCACTCAGTAAGAAGATTTTTTATTTTATTTTCTGATATGCGCAGGGGAATCTGCTCATCCTTTGGTGATTTGACCACTCAGAGGACTTGTGTGCTTTCTGTCTGTGCAGTCTTACAGATAATCTCACTGCAAAATCAGGTCTGGGATTTACAGCAGACGAGGACAGAAAGCGATGTTTATCCCGACAGCGCAGAGCTGGGTAAACCCAAGTGTCAACGTCCATTTGATGCCGCGAGACGAGGGGATGCCGTCTAATGTTGACAAAAGTGGCTGTGCTTTCTTTTCCGTCAGATCTACAAACGCAAATCGACAGGAAGATCAGTGAGCTGCGAGGAGGAAGAGGCGATGGCGGTGAAGGAGACGCCATCTCAGCTGGTCAGTCATCGGCCAGTATTCCCTCTAATGGCCGACACGCTGGAAGCTGGCCGACCAACTCTCTCTTGCTCTGACAGTTTTGGAGCTGGTGTCCGTGCGCACCAAGATCACCGTGATGGAGAAGCTGATTCGGGTCCGCATTCAGAAATCCAGGACCACCTCTGCTGGCAAGTGCTGCGTTTTTTTTGTTTTAGTGTGTGTGGAGGAGTTGTAGCCTGAGTGTTTAACTCCTTCTGTTTTTTGTTCTTTTCCAGACGCTGAGAGGCAATTTAGGCTAAAGCTTGAGCTACTCAAAGAGAAGATTCTGCTGCTGAATGTCAGAGAGAACGACAAGGAACTAAGTGAGTCTGCAACTTTTTTTTTTCGTGGTCATTATTTATTTTTGCACTGACCGGCTCTCCTTTTTCGTTCGTCCCTAGCCAAAGAAATTCTGAAAATCCAAGGGGAGCTGGAACATCTCACAACCCTGAAGGTGACCACCAAAGAGACCCTGGAAGCCTTCCTCAGAGGTGAATGAGCACAAAAGGCACACGTTCTCATCTGATTTAGGTGGATTTGCTAAAGCGCTTCATCGCTTTTTATTTTCCGTCTCCACCCCAGAGTTAAGAGTCAATCTGGAAGCGGAGAAAAGACGGTGGGAGCTTTTACTGAAACAACTGGAAGCAGCAGACTACTCCGCGGCACAAATGAGTGAGTTTGAGCGGGAGAGGCTGTCGGACTCAGATCTAGATGTCTTCACTGGAGCGGGGTGTGACTTTTTATTTCACTTTGACCAGCTATAAAGATCATCAACATAATGGAGGAGTTACGGCAGCAGCAATACACAACATCCACCAGTCCAACTCAGGGTGAGTCCATTCCAACAACCCCCTCCAAACAAGTATTCGCATAATCATTAAACACTCTGTTTTAAACCGATGGATGTGTGTCTCTGTTTCACCTCAGACATTTTCGCTGTGCTGGAAAGATATAAAACCGACTACGCCAAAGCTCAGGCTGAAATAACAAGTGAGTGGTCTGCAGGAAGGCCCCTTCTATGATAACCAAGCAGGATTTCAGGTGAGGGTTTGTTATAAGAAGGTTTCCTGTTTGTTCTGAAAACAGATCTCCAGCAGAACCTGCAGCTGGCGCGCAGAGAGTGCTCCGGGATCGAGGAGAGGCACAAGCGTACGAGTTCCCGCCTCCCACTCAAGCTGGAAGTACGTCTGAGACCTGGGTAATTACTCTCTGTTTGCCTTTTGCTGTTCATCAGTGGTAAGGACCGAGTTGGAGCAGAAGATTGCAGAACTGAACCGAACTGATGCCGACGGAGCGCTGGGTGAGTCACATCACGAAACAGCTAGGGCTTCTTAACTGTAGTTTCTTTTCTTTTTTTGTAATTCAAATTTTTATTGATTTTCTGAATATTATCTCACATAAAACACAAATACAAAACAAAAAAGGCTGGTCCACCACCCCCCGCCCCCCAATACCCAGGGTACAGTCATATATTATATGTATGTTACAGTGTCAATTCAAAAACATTCAGTGGTTGAGAGAAAGGTCATTGTCCGGGAAAATCAGACGTCATCCAGATACATTACTCGAAGCCATAGTTCTTTTCAATGAGTCCCAAAAGCTATCCCATTCCATGTCCCTGTTCCCATCCATGTTGTTGAGCATGACTTCATAAGAAGCTGTATCCGGCATTGATTTAATCCACTCATTTAGCTCGGGACACTTTGTGGTCTTCCAATGTCTTAAGATGATCCTGCAGGCTGTCACCAGACCGCCCATCACAACTGCAAAAGCTCCTTTTGGGGTGTTTGGCATTTGAGATCGGTCTCCCAGTAAACACAGTTCTGGAGTCTGAGGGATCTCTGAGCCAAGCCATGCACTCAGAGCCTCCAAGATTTTAATCCAAAATGGTGAAACCAGAGAGCAGTCCCAAAAACAATGCAAATATGTGCCCACTTCTTTCTTACATTTCCAACACCCTTATCTGTAGTTTCTAACCTGGTGAACCACTTTGTGATACTAACTTGTGGCTGTTTGTCAGTTCTGAGTGTGATAAACCTGCAAGCGGAGCTAATGATTTTGAGGAAGCGGATCTCCTCCTCTGACAATGAAGAAGAGATCTCAAGTGAGTAACAGCTGAACTCTTTAACTGGAAATGAGAATTTAGTTTTATTTTAAATTAGAAAAAAGAGATATTTTATTTGACTTGACTCTCCTCCGTGGAGGACGGCTACATCTGGCAAAGATGTTCAGTTTTCTGTGTTTTTCTAAAGGCCTCGTGGATATTTCTCTCATCTTTCCACCCCCATTTTTTGTCCGTGTTCCCCACAGAGCTTCAGAGGGAGCTGGAGCAGAAGCAACAGGAACTGAATTCCAAAACCAGAGAGGTGGAGAGAGTGATCACCAGCCCGCAAACCGGTGAGCTGATTCTGTGCTGTCAGCGCTACACAGCCCGGATCTTTATTTCGATGCGCGTCTGGGAATTAAATGAAGCCATTTGTGTATTTCAGTTTTAGAAATCATTGAGCTGCAGAGGGAAATTTGGAGCCTCCAGAATCAGAACACCAGTGGGACCATTGATGCGATAAAAGGTATTTCAACGCAACTTTTCCAGTTACATTTTAGTTTTTTGTTAAATGCTTAAATCATCTAACGTCCTCCACAGTGTTGCAGAACAGAGTGGACGATCTGATCGGCCAAATAGACGACAAGACCCAAGCCGGCATGAAGCAGAGTGAGTACGAGTTGTGCTTTCCTCACTGAGTCCCTCAGGTTAGGGAATATTGCCACGGTTCCATTTTGAGTTTTGCGTAAATCCGGTTTGTGTTTGGATGGTTATTTTTCTGTTGCCTGGTTCTTCAGTGATGACGATTGTGGCGCTGCAGACAGAGGTGGACTATCTGAAGACGCTGCTGTCAAACGTCAGGACGTTGGAAACCTCCAGGGTAACCGGTAAGCACCCCCCCCCCCCCGGCTAACATAACATGTATAACCGTGAAGCAAAGAATGGGACAAAGGGAGGCGGTTTTTATTTTATAATAAAAACAAAGCGATAATCCATAAAGACATGTGTGCACGCTATTGTCCCGATCTCCTGGATAAAACCCGCAAATCCTCTTTTTTGTCAGAGCTCACAAACCAACTCAATTCCAAGGAGGATGTGCTGAAGCAATATGTCAGCGAGCTGAACGAGAAGAACCAGGAAAGTGCCAAACTGAGTAAGTGAGGCAACGCCTCATTGGAAAGCACACAAAGGGCCTCGGTAGAAACCATAGCAACGGTGGCCGTCCCTCACAACTCTCCCAAACTGACCGTATTACTTGCAGATGGCTGAGCATACAGGTAGAAAAACGTACTAGCGTTTGCTTGTTCTTTCTGTGTTTGCCAGCCGTGGTCATCACTGGTCTGCAAAACCAGCTCAGGAAAATCGAAAAAGACAAAGAAAGCGAGGGAAAAACTGCTTCTGCCACAATATCCAGTGAGTGTCTTCTTTTTTCCCTTGAATTTATGGAAGAGAAGGTGTAGAATTAACCTGACCTGAATTTTTCTAGAGCTGAGGGAGCAGCTGAGGATTAAAGAGGAAGAGAACGGTCGCTGTCAGGCTTTGATCAAATGTAAGTTCAGTCCTGGAAATTTCAGGTTTTAGAATGAACGATTAAGATTAGAGCTGCTGTTGATAGGTGATGAACTCTCTTGTTCCTGTAGCTCTGCAGCACAGTCTGAACCAGACAGAGGCCGAGTGCTCTGTGCACGAGCAGAAAATCCAAGGTGAGTGTGGTCTCTCACCTCTTGTGTGGTCTCTACCGGGATCAATAATTGGGATTAATGTGTATTTGCAGGCCTGCAGACGGATCTGGACGCTAAAATTGAGGAGCTGACGTCCAAATCTGACACTGTAACTTCACTGGGTGAGTTCTGGAGCCGTGGTGCTGCATCACAAGGCTGAGGGGAAGACCCAAAGGCTGATCTCCGGCCTGTTTGTGCTTTCAGCTCTCAAGATTTCTACCCTGACTGTGCATCTGGAAGAGCTGAACAAGCAGCTTGAAAACTCTGTATCCAAATCCAAGATCGATGGTGAGTGTGTCCCTGTTGTTGATGCCAGAGCACAGAACCAACCCTACAGACTGAAGAGCTGAAAGGAAAAAGTTTGCCCTATTCTTTTCTTTTTTTTGTTGTCAGAGCTCCAAAGAATTATAGCTGAAAAAAGTGCTGAACTGAGCCAAAAGACACAAGAACTGAAAACACGGAGTGAAAAAGCCCAGAGAAGTGAGTGCACCACGATTAAAAAGCCCCTGAAACGTTCCCCACCTCAGATTTGACATGCAGCAGGAATACAGGATGGAAAGAGAAATATCCCTGTGTCTTTCAGTCCTGCAGATCGTTGCTATACAAGTGGAGATTGAAAGACAGGTGGCTGTAAACGACACGGACTATTCAAGAATTAGCGGTGAGCTACAGAAACACATGTGGACAGCCAGTGCCAGTGACGTGACACCATCCATTCCAGGAAAAAAAACAACTTGTCTTTTGCCCGTAGATCTCGAAAACCAAATCAAAGGCCTGATTGATGGAATCCAAGATAAAGATGACGAGACCTCAAAACTTAGTGAGTAGTAAATCAGATAAATGAATCTGCTCTATGTGCTGTAATCCAACTTCTCTTTCTGTTAGCCTTTCAGATTTTGTCTCTAAAGGATAAAATTGCCAGACTGACGAAACAAAAGGAGACTCAACTGCAAAAACAAGTCGAGAGGATAAGAGGTGGGACTCAGGATGCAATAGAGAAAAGATTTATGTGATGTTTCTTTGCGATTTTCAGGATATAAAACGTCAATTTTTTTTATTTTTTATTTAAAGAGCTGGAGAGTAAAGTGGAGGATATCACAGATCAAATAGAAGAGAAAACTAAATTGCTGGATACAAGTGGTATTATGGTTGCTAATCTGAGTAAGTTTG
>CAJRST010007779.1:15820807-15841936 GCA_907169785.1 Menidia menidia | reverse complement strand
ATTCTAAATGCGATGTGAAGATACTCATGTTTATATTTCCCGGTTTTCCAGACAAAGTTACCATGGATCCCGACACGGCGCACCCAAGAATAGCTCTGTCCGCGGACAGGACCGAGGTGTACACCACCGAGGACATTCTGAGCGTCCCCGACCAGCCAGGCAGGTTCGACGTGGTCCTCGGCATCCTGGGGGAGACCGGTTTCTCAAGAGGGAGAACCTACTGGGAGGTGTCTGTGGCTGGGAAATCCTGTTACCACCTCGGGATGGCCAGTGAGTCGGCTCCGAGAAAGGGATCGCTGTCGTTCAAGCCGTCTAAAGGCTTCTGGACTATAGTCCTGAACAAACAGGGCGAGCTCAAAGCTCTTGACAACAGGCCTGCTCGCCTGAACGTTGAGGTTCTGCCACTCACACTGGGGATCTTGTTGGACTATGATAAGGGACAGATTTCTTTTTACGATTCCGGGGCTAGATCTTATTTGTACACTTTTTCTGGTCAGATCTTTTTTGACAAAATCTACCCATTTATCAATTATTGTGTGGAGGATGTCAAAATTCCAAGTGCAATAGTTTTGCGTAACCCTGGATCAACTGACTGGATCAAATAAAGAGTACAAGATGCTGTGATTTGTTACATTTTTAAATGTATGCATTGAAATCCTGAACCTCAATTAATAAAGAAGTTTCAACAATGCACTATTTACTTTGCTCTCTCAGAAAAAACAAACAAATTGTCCCTCTATATGTTATTCCGGGCTGATAAGCAGAGGTAAAAAAGGAAAAAAACTAAACAACTCTGAGACATTCCTCCCCCCATCCTTACATCCATTACAAACATTCCTCTCAAGCTTAAGCCGATGAACCAAGTCAAACAGAGCTTCAGCCCTAATTAACTTTGTAAATGAATGAATGAGGATGAAGCCCTTGGGGAAATAGTAGGAATCTGTACTGTTAAAAAAATCTGTACATTAAATGAAGGCTATGCTACTTTTTTTTTTTGTTTAATGAAAACCAGGTTCAGTCAGCTCCTGCTGTTCCAGACACACTCCTGTAAAAATGGGCAACAAATTCTGGGTTCTGCTCCTCCAGCATGTGCAGAAAATGATTCCTCTCTTCTTCCCTCCAAGACTCAAACCACTGGGTCCACAGCCGGAGCTGACACTCAAAGATGTTGGGGAGCTTGTCTTTGACCTGAAATGATGTTTGAAAAAACAAATTAATTAAAAAAAGGAATCACATGTGACAGAGATTGAAATCGGGGGGAAAAAACCCTCTCCACTGTGCATCTTTAACACTGAAAGTGGCGTTAGTACCTGCAGAGTACTGAGTGAATCCAGGAGGGTGCACACCTTCCCCGGGACGGCTTTTCCCAGGAGGTCGTGGAGGAAACGCTCCCTCTGGGTGGCGGTCCAGCCCTGGAACCAGCTCAGGACACACCGCTGCTCCTGGAGGGTCACGTAGGAGATGGGCTCGAGCTCTCTACCCTGGCCGACACTGGGCGAGGCGCAGGACAGGTTCTCCAGGCTGAGGGGGCTGGCGGCGCCCCGGGGAGCCGACGGGAAGTCGGCCAGGGCCGGGGCGAATAAGCCGGGACCGCCGCCGAGGGCTGCCGGGGCCGCTGAGCCCTGGATGTGTGCGAGTCTTTGGCTGTCGGTGGGCTGCTGGTGACCCGAGCTTTGGTTGACTTGACTGAACCATGACATTTTAGGAAACTTTGCTTTATCCCTAAGGATAAAAAAAAAAAAAAGTTCTACGTTTCCTCGGCTAAAAGTTTGAAATGTCAGTGATCAGGAAAATCCTCTTATCTGTGTTACCTGGTAGTTTGAGGAAGACAACCACCCGAATCGAAATTTAAAGCCAACATAATTTAATGACTAGTAGCAAGTGCTGCCTAAGAAACATATTTTAAGAATGGAAACAATGACGGCATCTTTTCTTTACACTAGAAATACTGGAGGGTAGTGGTTGTAGAAGGACTAGCTAACGAGTATATACACAGGAAGCGGACGCTGTTAACTAGCTTAGTTATGTAGGAAGTCAAGCTTGCGCCGATATTGCGCATGCTTTTTAAAAAATCTTATTTCATTCAGTTATTTATTTTACTGAAATAAGATTAAAGTCGTACTTTGTTAACGGTGACTAAAACACGTTTTGACACAACCGAACAATACGTCTGTATGTTGTGGGCTTTAAATACTTACGGTAATTTAATCGTTTTATTAGGTCGGGGAGGAAGTTGTCATTGATGACGTCAGGTAGTGGAAGGCGTTGCTCTAGCTGGGAACTGACTAGAGGAACGGAAAATGGCGGACCTCGAAGACGTTACGCTGGACGGGAGACCGCTTCAGTCCCTCCGAGTAGCGGACTTAAAAGCGGCTCTTGAGGAAAGAGGACTGTCGAAAAGTGGACAGAAGAATGCTCTGATTAAAAGACTCAAGGGGGTAAGTTTTACTAATAAAAAGGCCACCACGGTGTTGCTGTGGGTTAGCATTAACGATGAGACGGGCTGATGCTCTCTCGAGGGCCGACAACTGAGTGTCGTTACTGCCGATCTTAGTAGAAGAGTTAGCGGGGTTGACATCCTCCTGAAAAATGCTTGGCTGTTTTGTGCCGTGGCTTCGCGCTGTTTTAGTTGCACGACACAGTTCACCTCACAGTTGGAGCAGAAGTTGAGCTAACTTACTTGCTCGTCGTAAACTGTGTGTTTGTTTGATGTTGTCTTGTTAGCCTGTTAGCTTCTCAGGCTAACTGAGTTGAGCAGTGGCCTGAGCGACTGGCTCGCTAAAATTTACAGTGTGTTTCCCTCTACGATGTGAGCCCCGTTAGTGTTTGCGAGTTTTACTTGAACGCTAGCGGTTTACCGTTCCCGCTTTTCTTGCCTTTGCAGAAATGTCGTTCCAGCTATCACTCAACGTTAATCCACTTGAACGCATTTTATCTCAACACACTCTTAAATGTGGGAATGGCCGGCCGGGATCGTGAGCTAATAATCGGCGATGTCCAAGCGACTTTGTTTACATGTTTTATTATTCCGCAAATACTTAAAACACACCGCCATACATCTTAGGATCTCCTCTTTTTTAATTTTTAAGTTTAAGAATTGGAAAGTCACGTGGGTTGTTGTCTGTTCCTAGGAGTTCGCTGTTCAATAAGCGAATAGTGTTTACTTTGGCATTGTCTTGGAAACGGCTTTTTCCATTTATAGCTCTTGCGCCCATGTGGAGTCCAAACATGATGTTGACCAACTTGTTGCTGTGTTATTGGTCACTGATCCGTGCAAAGTTAGGCTTGTGTAGTTGTGCACAGGATATTACAGCATGAAAACATACCAGCAGGCTATAGCTAGTGTATGCTGTTTAACTAGCCTTGCTGCACAGTAAGTTTTAAGTTTGCACTTAACCGAGAGCCTTTTTGGAGGGTAAAACTACAAATCTCGGATGGATTTATTTATTTATTTTAAAGAGAGGCTTAGTAGACTAAAGATATTTGTCACATTTATGTTGATGGCATGCAGGCACACACACACAGAGCACTCTGTCAAGAGAAGTGAAGTGCAGGCATATATTTAAAGTAATGAGTGAATACAGGCCTGTTAGAAAATTGTCTGCAAACATATCCCCCTGCTGTTTAAACTGCACAAATAAAGCTTCTGGTCTCAATCACAGGCTCTCATGCTGGAGAATCTGCAGAGGACCTCCACCACTCATGTTGGACTGCAGCCAAACTCGCAGGTAAGAGTCTCACAGATGCTTTTCCCCTCTTTTCAAAAGCCGAAGCCCCTTAAGTCACATACCAGAATGTGCATGAATACAGACAGTCTGACAAATATGTGCTAACTTTGTATTTTGTTGGCTTGCGTTAAACTGTTTTGTTTCTTTCTGTAAACAGATTGGTGAGGAAATGAGCCAGAACAGTTTTATAAAGCAGTATCTGGCAAAGCAACAAGAGCTCCTGAGGCAGCGTCTAGAAAGAGAGGCTCGTGAAGCATATGACACAAACGGTAAGCGCCACTGGACGCTTTCAATGCTCTAATAGAAGTTTCTCTGCGCATCAGGTGTTGTCATGTCAAGGTTTTTCATTTTTAATTACTTGACTTGTGTGAACAGAACAAGAGGGCCACGCAGAGGTTAATAACAGAACACCGTGCCCCCCTCCTCCTGCACAGGTTTGGCTGTTTTTTTGTTTGTTTTTTACTCCCCTGCATATCATCCTGTCACACATTTTGGCAATTTTTTTAATTTGCAAAGTAGAATGTAGTTTTCTGAATAAGAAAGCGTTAAATGTTTCCCTCTTCTTCTCTTCCCATCAGGATGTGGCTCCTGTCGCAGCGGGGCAGCAGAAGCCACCTGGCCCCTCTGATGGGGAGGGGTTGTTTGGGGCAGTGAATGCAGGACAAGGCAACACAAACCAGAGGGCTGACGTGTCCAGCCCCCCTGCTTCTGGCTCCATGGCCATGCGAGTTCCTGCTGGGGAGCAACGCCAAGAGCAGGGCTCTGCGTCCAGTGCGGTGGCAGGTGACAGCGACGATGACGACAGCGAGGGTGGTGAGGAGGACGGTGACGACGATGACTGGGCCAGCAGCGCTCGAAGGAGAAACTTCAGAGAGTCTGCCAGAGGGCCGGCTGCGAGGGAGAGGTCTGGTGCCTCCCGTCAGCCCCAGCTGCAGCACATCCCTTCCCTTCTGTCTCCTCAACTCCGCCAGCCAACGCCTCCTCCCTCCCCCCCTCCAGAGTTATCATTCCCATTACCTGACACCCCTAAACAGAGCCCGCCTAGTCCTGATGTTGCCCCCGCCAGGCACTCGCCCAGCTCCTCCAGCTCTGGCTCCTCTAGCAGTGACAGCCGCAGTAGCAGCCCAGAGCACGATGAGCGGAAGCCCGGCCCACTGACCCTTCTGGCACGCAAAATGGAGTCCGAGGGTGCCTTTTCCGGAGCAGGGTGGCATGGCACAGACAAGGAAGGAAATAGGCAGGACAACAGTTCATCTTCGGCACCGCCGTTCACTGGCAGAGGGCCTCCAGAGGGTCTGGTATCTGCCATCACTCACACAGCCAACACAGCAAGCCACCTACCATTTCCCAATATTCCAGGCACCCACCAGGGCGTCACAGGAGCACATTCGATCCATATCCAAGGACCTGTGAGTGTGCTCAAGGCCACTGGAGTAGAGGAGAGGGACAGAGAGAGGGAGGCTGAGATGGAAAGAGAAAAGGCACTTGAGATGGAGAGGCAAGAGAAATTGAGAAAACTTGAGAAAGAACGAGCAGCTGAGGAAGAGCGGGAGAGGGCCGCTGCACTGGAGCGAGAAGAAAGGGAGAAAGCTCTGGAAAGACAAAGATTTGAGCAGCAGCAGGCGCTTGAAAGAGAAAAGGCTTTACAGCGGGAGCGGGAAATTGCTCTAGAAAAAGCCAGACAGGAGAGGGAACAAGCTTTGGCCAAAGAGAGGGAGAGGGC
Source organism: Menidia menidia (assembly GCA_907169785.1). Classification (NCBI taxonomy): domain Eukaryota; kingdom Metazoa; phylum Chordata; class Actinopteri; order Atheriniformes; family Atherinopsidae; genus Menidia; species Menidia menidia. The sequence continues at coordinate 15,836,485 of CAJRST010007779.1, read as the reverse complement.
CATGGAGTTGGAGAGGCAGAAGGAGCTGGAAAGGCAGAGAGCCTTGGAGCAAGAACGCCTGCAGAGGGAAAGGGAGGAGAAGGAACGGCAGGAAAGAGAGGAGATGGAGAGGGCGAAAGAGCTGGAAAGAGCCAGGGCTTTGGAAAGAGAACGGGAAGAGCGAGAAAGGGCTCTAGAGCAGCAGAGGTTGGAGAGAGAGAGAGCTCTAGAAGCCGAGAGAAAGGAAAAGGAGAGGATTGAGAGAGAAAAGGCCCTGGAACTGGAAAGGCTGGAAAAGGAACGGATTGAGAGAGAGAGGGCCCTGGAGCAAGAGAGAATAGAACGCGAGAAAGCTGCAGAGCTAGACAGGATTGCAAGAGAAAAAGCCTTAGAGTTAGAAAGGTTGGAGCATGAAAGGAAGGAAAAGGAAAGACTTGAAAGAGAGCGAGTGCTGGAGCAAGAACGAATACAGAAGGAAAGAAAAGAGAGAGAGGAAAAGGAGAAGGCAGAGAGGGAGGCAGCTCTGAAAAAGGAGAGGATGGAGAGGGAAAGAGTGGAGAGAGAGAAAAAAGAAGAGCTTGAAAGACAGAAAGCTCTGGAGCAGGAGAGACTTGAGAGGGAAAGGGTGCTGGAGAAGGAAAGAAAGGAGAAGGAGAGAGCTTTGGAGCAAGAGAGGGAAAGGGCTCGGGAACAGGAAAAAGCAGAGCAGGAGAGGGTCTCTGAACAGGAGAAGTTTAGGGTGGCTGAAAAGGAGCGGGAGAGTGGCGTCCCTTCCTCCAAACGTGGCCGTGAGGTTGGTTTCACTCCCCTGCCCACTCCTCCCCCCCTCTCCACAGGGCCAGCTAGAACACCATCGACAGAGAGAGGAGAGCATGGAGGTGTCCAAGCTCCTGAGTCCCAGGGTGAAGGCCATGACGCTACACCTCTGTCACCACACTCGCCACATAAGAAGTTCCGCTTCTCCAGGGACTCCCCGGCCAAGCCTCAGTCCTCGTCCACCTCGGTGGTCATTAAGCGGCCCCGTACGTTCTCTGACAGCCCCCAGCCTCGGGCCTCACCCATCACCTCACCCCCCAGCACTGGGGTGCAGCAGCCGGAGGGACCTCGCTCCTCCACTGAGCAGGAAGACCCGCAGGTCAGACAAAAGCATGAGGGTGCTGCGGCAGCAGAAGACACTGCAGGGACCCAGTCTGAGAGGAAGAATGTGGATGGAACGGCTGTGGGTCCCCAAGAAGAAAGAGTCAAAAAGCTTGCGCCAGTGGAAATAGGACAGGCAGCCTCAGCGAAGATGGAGTCCTTCAAAAGGGCTAAAGAAGTGGATGAAGGCAAGGGCTCTACGAGCCCAAAGGAGGCTTCAGAGGAGAGAGGAAGAGAGCCAAAGAAGGAAGATAAAAAGGCTAAACAAAGATCATCATCCAACGATTCATCCTCCTCAGAGTCAGACTCTGGCTCTTCGTCCTCAAGATCATCAGGCTCATCCACCTCCTCTAAAGAGGAAGACTCCTCCACCTCCAGAATTAGAGAGGTGAGCATCCCAGCTTTAGTCCACTGCTGATGTAAGCAGCCAGATTAAGGTCATGTGACATTAAAACATTCCCCTAAAAAACTGCGATGCACTAGAGTGTGTTCAGGTCTTACTAAAATATGATCCACACGGCCAACTGTGCCAAGTTGCAGGTGAAGGAAAAGGCTGAGTGAGGTTTCCACAGATGGCTTTAAACTGTGTTGGTCTTAAATTTCATGTAGAGTTGCTGAATAATTGATTCCAACCTGCCACAGCGAACATTGAAAATGAAAATCCCCATAGCTCAGCATCACAGACCTTTTTATTGATGTGCGGTTGTTAAATACATTCATCTTTCTGTTAGTCTCAAATGTGCTGCTCATTAAGGTCGAGAAAATGTCAAATAATTCATCACTGAGTTGTAAACGCCAATAGGTTTGATTGAAAAACGATCCAAAGCGTTTGTTAATGGAAGAATGTTTATGAGTGCTTTTTATTATTATTTTTTTCCATTTGATTTTGCATCACGGAGATTGTTTATTTGAAATGAATGAATGTTCAATTGCAATATGTTTTTTGTTTTTAAATCTATTCTTTGATTTCCCTTATTTGTCTCAGAAAAAGCAGACTGAAGCAACAGCCAGTGAAGATCTACAAAGGAAGAGAAAAGTCAGCCAAGGAGACGAGGAGAGGGACAAGAAAAGGTACGTTTGAATGACTTTTTCTCCAAAATCCAGCCCAGATATCGTTTCTGTCACATATTCTGAACCAGCAGTGACAAAAGGCTTCTGCCGTCTGTTCACATGGCTAGCCTCAGATAAAAACTAAAATAAAGAAAGCTCTTAAAAACAGAACAACAATGAGACGTTTGATGGACGCCTGGATATAACGGAGCAGTCAATCAAAGATCATCTCCGCAATGTTTCTTTCTGTTCTTTCTGATGTCAGAGCCTTAAAGAAAGGGAAAAAACTCAGCCATCCTCAGGAAACCTTCTCATCGATGATAGTTGTTTATCCTTTTGGAAACTCTGGCAGTTTTTTAGGCATCTTATCAACTTTATGCAGCCTAACAAAAACCCGAAAAATGGAAACCCGATCACAGACTTTTAGGAGAAAAAGTGTTCACTGTTTTTAGTTATTTTAGTTTTGGGCCTTATATGATGTGATCAATAAAGGCAAAGAGAGCTTAGGAAAAGGAGTCATTCTCTGCAGTGGTTGTTACTCATATTGGGACTCTATCTTTCACAAAAAGCAGCTTATTTGGGTAGAACTGGTCTGTCTTTTGCATATCTTCTCAATGAATTCTGTTTCATGTTGCCGATACATCATTCAGTCTAAGAATAGTCCAAGAAGTTTATCTGGGAAGCAGCATTTAAGCAAGCTCACTGTCTGAGACAGCAGTACACCAAAGCCATGTTGAGTTTCAGTGATGTTAGTGAAGTCACATTTTTGTCAAGCCTTAGAGTTCTTCTTTATTCATTTAAAACGTCATCAAAAGTAAGTTCTTTTGTCAGTGTCAAGTGTAATTGGAAAAAAGACAGATAGCAAGCAGATTTGAAAGATGGATGAACACATTCATCAAATTGCATCATCCCAGCTCATTGGATCCCAAAGGCCTGTGGTTTCCTCTGAACTGATAACAGCAGCAAGAGGGTTGCTGGTTTGAATCCCTGGGGCCCCAGGGGCCCCTGTTCTATCTGCGTCTGGGTACGTTTCCTTCGGTTGCTTCCTTCCATCTCCCATCATCCCAAAAAAGACCCACCAAAAAACCATGCATTTTAGTTGAAAACTGAACACTCTAAATTGCCTTTTGCATTGAATGTGAGTGTGTGTGGTTGTTGGTCTTTGCGTGGTCCTGCCATGGACTGGGACCTGTCCAGGGTGTGCCAGCCCCCCGTGCCCCACCGGGAAGAAGCATAGATAATAGGCGGCTCAATGATAGCATAACATAGCCTAGTAAGAGCGTTCGTCAGATTCCTTTCAGGCGATTAATGAGGCTACCTTGAAGCGTGGTGGAGGCGATGTGGGTCCTTGTTTACATCATTTTTTCGTCGGTTGCAACATGGCTGGTCTGGGCCGGTGGATTTAACGGCCGCGGCCGGCCTGTGGCTCTCCACACAGCGGCTCAGGTGAAGGGCAGGCGACGTTTGGCGCGTCGCCGGTTTCGGTGGGCCGTCGGAGCCGCCGTTAACGCTTTAGAGGAGAGCCGCTTCTGGCGAGAGGACGGGAGGGGGCAACCGGAGGAGGCGACGCAGAGCTTTTAGCTGCATAAGAACCCGGAGCTACGTCGTCACCCAAAAAAACGCAGCCTCTCCTAGCCACGAAGTCCCCCCCCGAATTGGTTTCGGTTGGAATGAGTTGGCATGGTTACGTGTGCGTTCACGAGCACGGCATAACGACGTAAAGCGCGCGCGTTTGTCAGGTATTGCACAGCTGGGCTCCGCTGTGGTTTATTACAGCTGGATCCGGCAGGGCTGGGGGATGTAGCCGCTCTGCTTTTCACTTTATTCCCCGTTGGACATTTGAATAGCGAGCCTCAGTGTGGGATAACGTGGGGTAGCTTTATAGGGACGATTATCAAACACCTGGTTGCCAAATATTGTAAAAGCTTTGAAGTTTTTAGTCTTGTCTTGCAGCTCGTTGGACTCGGGGAAATACCTGATATCTCATTAGTGGTTTCCCTTGTCAGCAGAGTTACCTCTGACCTTCAGTTGCACTGTTAAGATTATTCTCTCAACTAAAAGGTTGACAATAAAATTGAGTCAAATTATTTATGTGGATCATTGATAACCGTTTTGCCATGGTAACCTATATATTTGATGTTTTCTGCCATTTGGTTCAGCAAGCTTACATACCAGTGTCGTGGCCTACTTTTACCAACCGACGTAGTGGTGTATTCACCCATTTTCTTATTTCGTCGGGATATTTTTAACTCGTTTTCCTGTATTTTTAACACTATGCAGGCAGGGGAAGGAGAGTGCCATGGCAGATCCTGAGAAGCTTTCAGAGACCAGTGAGGAGGTAAGTCCGCCATGGAATCCTCTGGATTTATCAAAACTGTCAGCAACTGAGGACATTGAGGAATGTGACAGATTAATCTTTCACTTTTTTTTCTTCTTAGAAATATTTTGTGGTTTGGAGATTATTACGTATGTTACAATGGGTTAAATGTGGGTTAAATCTCAAATGTAAAATCTCCAGTAGGCTGTTCAGCTAGCCTGTTTTGGTAGAATGTGTATAGGAAATGATATCTTAATGTGGCTGTTTCTAAAACCATTGACACTGCCGTAGGATGTAATAGCAAGGGCATTTTCTCACTGTCGCTGATGTTTAAAACCCAAATGATTGCTTTGTCATGAAGGTGCTCATGCCTCTTCCTTTGCCCCTTTTGGTACCTGCGTACTACCTCTGCTACTACTACTGCTACAACTGTACCTGTTCCACTGTCCCCAAGAGTCCAGAGTTGGCCTCAGATATGCCCACAAGCCGCTCCACAGAGGAATCCCCATGGCAACTAAGGCTGGCGCATTGTCATCGATATGACCGGCAAGAGCTATTAATTGGACCAGAACATTCAAAGAAAGGGTCGGCTCGTTTATTATGGGCCTCCGCTTGTTGCCTAATAACTATCAAAATGCTTATTTGCCTTTATAATCCAAACATTGAGCAACAGTGGGAGACTTGTGTTCTCAGTGCTTTTGGTTGCTGCAGTCCGAGACTTTTCTGTTTCTCCAACAATAACACTCAGAAAATGATGGACACTGGGAATTCTGAACTGGATCTGGCTTTTTTTCCACTACTCGGAACAGGCGGCGTCCCCACACATAGCCGTCCCTCTTTTCTCTGGACCGCAGTGAGCTGGAAATGCATTTAAACTGTCAAAGGACTCTCTTCACTAACGTACCATGTGACTGTCATACAACCAAAACATTTAGATCGGAATTCTGGATTTGAGCGCACGACGACTGTCGCCTGGTCTCCATCTAATTGGACTCGCCGGCTTGTTTTTGGGCTCTGACACAAAGACTTGTACCATAACATGTGAGGATTGTTGCTTTGGGCAAAACGCATTTAAAGGCCCACCCAAGAGAACAGTCGAACCCTTCCTGCCAGCCAGGCTCTCAGATTTCCACCCAAACACCTCAGCCACCATTGATTGGACCCCATGTTGGCTAGATACAGTACATGCAGCTGGACTGGGCCAAAACCAACCCAGTACGGATCAGGTGTCAGTGGTACCAGGGAATAAGTAGATTTGCTCAATTTTACATTTAGTAGACATCTTTTCAAAATCTTATCTTAAATTTCTAATTGTGGTGTCTGCGAGAGAAGCAGCTGTGAGGTTCTTTTTCTACAGTTTTATGCAAATTGATCTCATGATATATTTGAACTCCGCCCACTGGTGCCTCTGTGGAAACGGTGAAAATGACCACCATTAACTCTGTAACAGATCAAAGCATTTTCCCCACACAGTTGGGTGCTTTCAGCGGGTATGAATTTGAACGAGAGCTCACAGCAGTTTCTGCCGCCCATTCTCAGACTTTCACTCGTTCACTTTCCAGTTATTGTTCTACCTCTCCTTCAACCTGACCTTTTCATCAGTTGCCTTCCTCTCACCTCTCCCGTGTATTTGCGGTTGTTTTCATCTGCCTGTGTTTCAGACTCCAAAGGCCTTCTCGGCACGTAAGATCTCTCTAAGCAGTGAGTACACACCCGCCCACCCCGACCTCATCCTGCCACAGTCTGTTCCTAATCGGGATCAGTTTTTTTGTTGTTCTTGGGGTTCTGTTAATGGAACCTCTTTTCTCGTTAATGTTTTGTGTATTTTAAGACGGACGCGTCACATGAACTTACGCAGTGTGTTGTGTGTGGCCAGGCAGCAAAACGTCCCCCGGCAGTGCCGAGGGCGAGCCGGAGTCCGGGGCCACGGGCGCCCGCAAGAGGCGGTGGGGCTCCAGCACGGCTGTCACCGCCAAGAAGCCCTCCATCAGCATCACCACCGACTCCCTGAAGGTAAGAGCAGCACCCTGCACCCAGAACCCGCTCTGTCTACCTGCAGTGCAGCCGTGCACGCAGGAGGATGGCCCATGAGGACTTTTTGAGCTAATTAGCGACCCAACCCGTGAGCTGGTCTCATGGTCCCTGTGTGTCTGCACTCAGTGCCCATCATGTGCCTCTCCTCATTCTTTCGCCCCCAGTCTCTGATTCCCGACATCCGGCCGAGCTTGGCCCAAGACGCCGTGGTGGACCTGCATCCAGAGGAAACCCCCCTCTCCGAGGCAGAGGATGAGGACAGAGAGCGCTCGGACCAGGACCTGCAGATCCGACGCACAGTCACTCAGGTGCCCTGCTGCTCCGGCTCCTTCAGAAGAGATTCACCTTTAAAGGCCTGTCTCCTCTCAGTCGCTGACGGGATGTTTTCTGATCAACTCCAATCCAAGGTGGTGCACGCGGAAAACCAAGAGAATGGGCAGAAGGAGGCAAAGAGGAGTCGGCATGAGGAGATGGAGGAAGAGGATTCTCGGGATGACAAAGAGAGGATGAAGGCCCACGAGGAGGGGATGGACACCTCCGTCCCCGGAGCTGTTGAAACCCAGTCGCCAACTCTCACCAACCGTGACGTAGAATTCAACACTGGTAATGACCCACGCTGTAGCCTCTTATTTAGTCCCTGACCGGACCTTAACGTGACTTTTTTAAAAGAATTCATTCGATCCTCATAATGACACCAAACACTGAAACAGTTCAACAAAACGTAGAGTTGAAATATTCATTTCCGATTAAGCGCTGCCACATGATGACACATTGTGCTGCCTGTCCCCCCCCCCCCACAGTGACTCCGAGCGACACCCTCATCCGCCGCTCCATCAGCCAGCAGAAGACGGGGGTTTCCATCACAATCGACGATCCGGTCCGCAGCGCCCGCCAGCCGTCGCCGCCCCGGGGCAAAGTCTCCACCATCGTTCACGTCTGCAACTTGGTGAGAGGAGAGCCCCGGCTACCCCCCCCCATGTCCACCCAAAGCCGCGTGGCAAAGGCCAGCAAGCAGGCTCAGGGGTTCTGAGAGTTTTGTCCAGTTGAAGCAGGAGATATTGAGCCAAATGTTGAATTGTCCCCATGTGTGTGTGATGTGTTCCTCAGGTGAGGCCATTCACCCTCGGGCAGCTGAAGGAGCTGCTGGGCAGGACCGGGTCCCTGGTGGAGGAGGGCTTCTGGATCGACAAAATCAAGTCCCACTGCTACGTCACGGTAGGTCCAGACCCCCGTGTGTGTGAGCCCGGGCTGCTCGTCCAGCCTCTGCTGTCCCTCTGACCCTCTGTGTGTGTCCGCCCGCAGTACTCCAGCGCCGAGGAGGCCGTCGCCACGCGGGCGGCGCTTCACGGGGTCAAGTGGCCTCAGAGCAACCCAAAGGTCCTCAGCGTGGACTTCTGCGGGCAGGATGAGGTAAGGCCTCACCGTTTCCTTGGTTACCGCCGTCGCGCTGGGCCGTCTGAACGCGTCGGCTCTCTGTGCGCAGCTGGACTTCCACAGAGGTCTGGGGGCCGCCGGCGGGCCGGGAGGGGACGAGCAGGGCCCGGCCCCGGGCCGCGGCCGGGCCCCGGGGCCGCCCCCCCTCCTCCCCGAGCGGGAGCTGTGGGCCGAGCGCGAGCGCGAGATGGAGCGGCGGGAGCGCGCCCGCGCCGAGCGCGAGTGGGACCGCGACAAGGTCCGGGAGTTCAGCAAACCCGGCGAGGAGAAGGAGGGGGGCCCCGCCCGGTCCCGCTCCAGGGAGAGACGGAGGAAGGAGAGGGGGAAGAGCAAGGAGAAGAAGACGGAGAAGAAGGGTGAGCGGCGGGGGGAGAGCCGGGGGGGCGGGGGGGTCAGACGGCCGGGTCTGGGTGTGTAACGGTCTGCCTTCTCTGGACAAACAGCCGAGGACCCTCCGGCCAAGCTGCTGGACGACCTGTTCCACAAGACCAAAGCGGCTCCGTGTATTTACTGGCTTCCGCTCACAGAGGAGCAGGTGAGACCCGCTCAGCCCCGCCCCGGCCCGGGCCGGGCCCCCTGCCGGGCCCCCCCCCCCCCCCCCTCACTAAAACGCCTTTCCTCTCCACAGTTCCTCCAGCGGGAGGCGGCCAGAGCAGAGCGGATGAAGGAGCGCGAGAAGCGGAGGAAAGAGCAGGAGGAGGAGGAGGAGAAAAAAAGGGAAGAGGAGCGCAAGGAGAGGACGAAGGCCGCCGGCGCCCCGACCGCTGACCGGAGCGAGGGTGAGAAGGACAAGGACCGGGACAAGGACAGGGACAGAGGCCGGGACCGGGACAGGGAGAGGGACAGGGAGAGGGAGAACGACAAACGCAGGGACGGCTACCGCCGGGCGGGCGGCGGCGGCGCCGGCGGTGGCGGCGGGGGGGGCGGCGGCTCGGGCCGGCGCTCGCGTAGCCGCAGCGAGCCGAGGGAAAGGAGGCGCTGACCGGACTGTGCCGGAGACCATCCTCTCCTGCCTTTCACTACATGTACTTTGTTACAACTAAGACCCAACAGAGGACCAACTGATGTCGTTTCCATCTCACAGATCAGAATAGCCCCCCCGCTCTCTCTCTGTTTTCACCCACACGCCGGCTAAAGGGGACCATGGTTTTGCAGTGTTGTTTTCCAGCGTCCCATCGAGGTCACATTTCCTTTAAACATCTGCCTCCTTTTCCCCCCCCCCCTTTAGTCTTTGTGCCGACGCACAGCAGTACGGCCCACTGGGCAAATTGAATCACGTCCCCTAACATCCCCTCAGTTCGTCCCCGTGTGGCTGCCAGCTATGATTCGCCATCAGTGGCTGCCTCTGCTGTAAACCCTGCAGCCGGGGGAGAATCCCTGTTACTGCATGTAGGAGGGAAGGCCAGGAGAGAAGCCCCGGTCCTCTGCGCAGAAGCTTTCACAAATCAGAAAATATTGAAATCGTGTGTTTGGCATTTTGTACAGACCTATAAGATTATTCAGAAATCGATTCTTTAAATGAGGCAGCTTTGGGGTATTTCCACCAAGCGTGTAATTACTACTAAGGCAGTGCAGTGTTCCTCTTTCTCTTTTTGAGAGATACGATCGTTCTCTGGGAGAGAATCTGTCGCTCTTGTTGCCATTATATCCTCATCTTTTCTTCCTCCTTTCCTTCCCGTCTCCTGCTCTCTGACCCTGTAGTGTCAGTACAGGCCTGAGAGGGGAGATCGCATTATGAGTTTCCTCACCAATGGTTCTAATATTGTTTTTTTAATCGTTATCATTTTAGTACAAAGATTTGTTTTTGTTTTTTTATTTCTTTGAGTACGCCTATCAGTGGTGAATGTACAAATAATAAAAAGAAATTGAAGTTTGAAGGCATTGTGACGTTTCTTTTCCTTTCTCCATGGTGAGTTTTTTAAATGTTTTATTTAATGCAGCCACCAGGGGGCAGCCACGCTGCGTGAAATTTGCTGGTGAAATTAGAAAAGTGCACAAACTCCACGCAAAAAAAAAGTAACACAGAATATAAAGATTCCTCAGGACGCTTTCAGCGTGTGAGCAGCCGGTGACCCCCCACATCCCCCCCCCCCCCCCATGCCCCCCGTTCTCCCGTCTCATCTCCTATGAATCCTGTTCTTTGGGAGTCGGGTATATTTAGTCCTCGTGACTTCTCGGTTTCCTTCAAATCACCTCTTTGCTCTGCTCGGTCCTGCTCTATCTGCCGGCTCTTGCACACAGCTCAGCAGAACGCGTATGTAATTACGGCCCTCTGGTCGCTGAGCTGAACATTTTTCTGCCCTGATGCAACCGGCTGTCTGGCCTCTGCTCGCCTGGCCCTCCGCAGCCTGACTTTGAAGACAAAAGTCTCTACCTTGAGAGAAACGGCTTCCCGATCAAAGTAAGAGAAGAGTTCAGAGCTCAGATGGGACATGACAAGGCTTTTCTAAGAGTGAGAAGTCCCCCCCGGTGCTTTTTTTGTATAAATAAAGGACTAAAACATGTATAAACATGGGTTCCATTTCTTGCATATACCACACATTTTTTTTAAAAAGTGCCTTTTATACCCACATTACCCAAAAATCCCAACATTAGCTTCTCCAGATGGACAACTAGCATCATCGGCTCAGAAAAGGAGGGATAAGCTCCTCTGTCAGATGAAGGGATGGATGCAAAAATGCGAAGGCTTTTTCTGTCTGTCTCGGAGGCTGTGACCTTTAACCTTAAGTCGGACCTAAGTCTAACATCTGGAATGTGTTGCCCTCTGAAGCTAAAACCGCCTCCTCCAGCTCCAACCTGTGATTAGCTCCCCGTTAGCGCCGGCCTGCTCCAGTCACAGCAGACTGATCGGGTCAGTGTTTCCATTTGTGTGTGTGTGTGTGTGTGTTGCCCCCCCCCACACCCAGAACCAGAATTTGGCCCTAAGGACGGCCGCCGACCACCTGTGTGAGCTGGGCCGCTCCCGTAGAGGTGAGTGGGCAGTAAAGACAATACGTTTTTGCTCTGTAAGCACTAACCCCCCCTGCCCCCCCCCCTCCATGTGTAACCACATAGGATTTTGTGTTGGGAGGCCCTCTGAGCTCCACTTTCAAAGGCCACCTCTGATGTGGCCGCTCTGATTTCTGCACGCCTCTCTGACTTCCACTCTTCAGACGGGGCCGCTTTTCTTGCCCTCTCGGTTTCCGTAGCGACCGCCCGCTTTCACTCGAGACCCCCTTTTTTCTCACAGATAGCTGACGGGGAGCGTGAAATGCACAAGGGGGAACCAACGGCGGCAAGGTCCCCACCGTCCGTCTGGTGGCTCCCGGAGAGTCTGAAAATGAAGCGCTCCCTCCTCCATTCCCCCCTCCCCTTCCCTTTGTGATGACATGCGTGTGCTTATGGATCCCAGATGTGGCCCGGTGTGGTGGGAGAGGCCAAAGCCGAGCACGACGCCGTGCGCTAGTTCATTAACAAGCAGCAGGAGAAGCCGGGACTCTGAGGGTCTGGTTGTGGCCTCGGGCTCATCCAGTGATTCAGTACATATCAGGATGCTGGGAAATGAGCTGTGTGTGAGTTTTGGGTGGGGTGGGGGGTGGGGGGTTGGGGGTGTGGGCATCCTGACGGATATGGCTGGGTCGGAGCGAGGGTAGCCTCGGCATGTGCAGCCTGAATCAGCAGCTTCTACATGAGGGGCCTTTTCCTGCAGGGCTTTGGGGGCCGTGCCATGTTATGTGACACCCACATCTGGAAACGGGACCTGGAACCATGCGAAAATGTCGATTGCGCAACTACTTTGCCCCTGTAGTTTTTTTTTTTTTTTAACTTGTTATGTTTTGTTTTGCAAGGTAATACCTCCCCTCTGGTATTTTCAAACCCCGGCCCCCCGCTGCACCACACCCAGCCCACAGAGCAGACGTTGTGATAAGCAACAAAAGCAGGAGGCGCTCAGCAGCCGGAGACAGAGACACAAAAAAAAGGGAGAAAGGTCTCCAACCAAACAGCCGGGAAAAGGAGCAAACGGAGGTTGGGACATCTGGGGATCGCAGAAATATGTCTGAAAAATGGGGAGAAGTTATTTTCCATGCATAGCTACGCGTGTTGCCGAATGGAAAAACGATATGCCGAAAAGAAAAAGGGAAAAAAAAAAAAATCAGTTATTAACCGTCCTCCCTCTGGCTGTGTGCACCACAAATAAATCACACAGGCCTGCTGGTGACTGGAGGAGGAAAGTGGAGCAAAGTGAACACACTGTGTAGGGCAAAACTGGGGATAAGATGGGGTTAGGTTAGGCCTGAACCCTAACAGCCGAGCACACACACACAAACTTCCACAGCATTTTAATGCGTCGTCACAGGGTTATTTATTTTTTTGCCAAGTAATGCAGTTGGCTGTAACTTTAATTTTTGAGAATTTCCATTCCATTAGTTGAAAAACGTCTGTGTGAGGAGGATCGTCCTGCTGGAGGTGCAGGATGTGGCAGCGCTTTAGCTCCAAACCACACGGAGCTAGCACAGCCACAGACTGGTTTCCACCTTTTACTGTTATCCCACATCCTTGTTACCAGGCAGAACGATGCAACAATAGCCATTCTTTGTTCCTCACTCTGTCGTTCGGGAGGAAATCTGCAATTACAGCACAATGGCCATTAGGAGACACAAAGGGCAGGAGCAGGACTTCCCGTGTTGGGAAGCTTCTATTCATCAGCCGGCAGACCACGCACAGCTGGAATGGGCACAGGAAATGGGCCTTTTAAGACAGCCAGACACATAAAAAGAGCAAGTGGAGGGTTTTTAAGGAGAATTCAGATGGATTTCAAGAAGAAATCTAATCTCAGATTAGATTATTTGATATGAGGAAAGGAGTATTGCCTGGGGACATTTGTTAAGTTTTTTTCACATCATAGATACTGATGTTAGAAAGAGAATTTACATTGTTCTGAGCTTCCTGTGACTTGTGACAAAAATCTGTTCATAGGCTCAGGAATAGAAAAAAATGTAGTTTGTAAGTTATTCGTTGCTGGATGAAACACAAACACAGGTAAAAACCCCACAAACACGAACATGATTTAACAAGAATTCCATTTTACAACCTCAAGATCAGCCATTTTTTCAGATCCATTTTTACAAAGAAGAAATCTGTATTTTTATCTGATGGATAGACATTCTATACTGTATATTTTTTCCACTATTCAGGGGAAGGTTTTGATTTTTTTTTTTCAGCAAAGCAAGCCAAACCCAGCTGTTTAGTTTCTGAAAATCAATTAACAATCGTCTTTCAAAACTTAAAGACTTTTAAAAACGAGCACTTTTGTGTTATATGCAATTAATTTTACAATCCAAAATCTTTGGGAAAACCAACCATTTGTATTTTCATCTCACAATGCTGCCCAGCATTGGGGAAAACATGGCTGGATTTGGGTGAAACGTGAGAAGTGGGAATGGCTGGACGGGGCATTGTGGTGTGCTCTTTCGTTGGAGCTTTGTGAAAAACAAGTGACTCATTTCGCAGACGGTGGAGAAAAGCTCTCTGGTTACACAGAGCCCAGCAGAGAGAGAGAGAGAGAGAGAGAGGACGGACTGCGGAGGAGAAATATGCTGAAGCAATTCTTTTCTCCACTCTGCAGAGTCAGCTGGGAAAGACAGAAAACATGAAACGGTGACCCACAGCTGAATGGTCAGACGTGAGAGAGGGGAGTGGACACAGCAAACAAACAAACAACAAACAAACAAACCAAAAGATCCTGCACCTAAAAGACAAAAAACAGAATAAGCATGAGCTCTTATTTAGTCTTTTGTGTTGGAAAAAGCCCATCCCCCACCTCTCCCTTGCTGAGTCCTGCTCACATGATGCAGTTGGAATTCCAGATGTTGCTCATGGAATTCTTCTCCATCTCTGGACTCCGAAATGTGACTTAACCCCTCGCCGCTACTCCCTCCCCCCCCCCCCCCCCAAAGCCCCCTGACTTCTCTCCCCTGCCCCAGATCCTCAAAACACTGCGGCGGAGGGGGTGCTGGCCCAAAAGCGGGATAGGAAAAATACCTCAACCGTTCGGTTCCATAAAGCCCCGTCCTCGTAATCATCGTATATCATAGAGGCGTTGACCCGGGCCTTTTTTTTTTCAGCCTCATGTCTTTATGGCGGCTGTTCATAAGTGGGATCATTAAGGAGAGGGGAGACGCCTAGCTTTGCTGTTTGAGCTTTTATTGTGCACGTGCACAGTGCATAATGCACTAATTAAAGCATTTATTGCTCTGCAGAAAACATGCACAGGGATGTGTTGTAACGCCGGGCCTGTGCAGGCTTCCATTTAACACGCCCCCCCCCCCACCGAGCTGGTGCTGGAACAAAAAAAAAAAGGTTTTCAGTGTCTCCCAAAGGTCTAAAAGTTAACAGTTTAAAAAACACATCCTCCATTTTGAGTGTCCTCGTCCCATCTGTGGAGGCTCTGAGGTCCTCAGCCCCAGAAAACGCACAAACCTTTCTTTTTTTTTTTTTCTAAACTCTACAGCTGAGATGTTTTCCTGCTGTGCAGCAACGGATTTTATACAGTCGTCCTCATCCCTGTTTCTACTTAAGCTCTGGATCCAGCCCGCATTTTCCGAACCCAGCCGGGGCCTGCCAGTTTCTGAGCCCCACTAAAACGCGGAGTGGTGCGGTCGGGGAACAAGAAATCTGGAGGTCCAGGGAGGCTGGGGAAGACCGGACCAGACAGAGACACCATCCGTGCAAACAGTAAAACCAGATAAGAACCGGAACACATGGAGTTTTTCCAGAGGGGGGAAAAGGTCATAACTGAGTGAAAATGAAAGCACGGAAAGCCTTTTGAAGTGACTTTATTCTTGAAAGAAAGAAAAAAAGGAAAGTACACACAATCTCCTTGTGAAAATGAGACGGTTATCATTACTATTATCATCACTAATATTATTGTCGTTGTTGAAGCCTCTGGCTGGAAATGCAGCGCCGTGATTTGAAAACTTCTTACACAAAGAGGAAGTACCATGACAAAAAGGAGTCATTTTCAGATCTTAAATTTATTTTAATTTGAGATTGATTCAAGGTATAAAAGGAAAAAAAAACAAAAAAAACAATCAAGTTTCAAGAATACATAACCCTTTTTCCCCATTCACTCTCCCCACAAATATAAAATTAAGGCCACTTTCAAAAGTGTATGTCTCTGTCCAGCAGGACCTTTTAATGGTAATGTACAAAAAAAAAACCATTCTTTACACGGAGCACAACAACAATAATAGTAACAGTCATAATACTAATGACAGCATCATTTATCATAATAATCAACATTAAAAACAAGTATAAAAAAGAAAAGGCACAGCGGTATTTTTCATCTCTTTTGTTGTTGAGTGTATCTAATGCTTCTTAAGAATATAACGCAGGGTTTTCCCCTTTTTTTTTTCCCTTTTATGGTCCAAACTGGCTCTGACGTGGCTTTACTGGAAGATCAAGAAACACAGTGACCTAGTCACTGCGGTTTTCAAGTGTTGGAGTTTATATGAGTGTGCAAGTTAACAAAGAGAAAAGGGGGGGGGGGGAAATGGTGATGATACACCATTTGCTTAAGAAAAGAAACATGCTGGACTCTGTGCTGTAAAGACACAGGTAAGAACACACTGACCGTTGACAAAAGACATTGAAAAAGGCTAAAACAAACAGCAAAGAGCTGGCGTCAGTTACCACAGGAGGGGGTGGGGGGGGTTGGGGGGGGGCAAAGGGAGAAGAAAGGAAAGGGC
>CAJRST010007779.1:15759794-15815807 GCA_907169785.1 Menidia menidia | reverse complement strand
TTCTTCCTCAGGTTGCTCTTCAGCTCAGATCCGAACTTGTCCGGGACTCCGCAGCGCGGCCGACCCATGGCCCTGCCACGCAAAAAAAAACAAAACGTGCTCATCCCACAACCGGAGTGGTAACTCCGATTTATTTATTTTTTTTCAATTGAGAAAGCATCTTTTTGGGGCCGTTGGGTGGCACTCACTCTAAGGTTTGGCTGTCCAGGCTGCCGGTCACCGTGAGGCCGTAGAACTTCTGCATGGCGGCGATGGCCGAGGACACGGACTGGGGGGAGCGCTGGGCGTGGGTCCTCAGGTCCCCGGGGGGCAGGTAGCCATACTGCTGCAGCCACGACTGCAAGAAGAGGAGACGAAACGCACAAATGAAATGCGGGAATTCCTAACTTAGGGGGAGAAAAAAACAAAACAACCCAAAAAAACAAAAACACAGTTGACATATTCTGATATTTTTGTCGAGGAACCAGGAGAAGGAACGGTGCCACACAAACAGCCGTTAGTTCAGGATGGCTGTCATGAAGAAAACACATTCCACAAAGATCAGCACTGAAATAACTTTGGTGTTTTGGTATCTTGCAGCCCGAAGAAACAACACACCACCTGGCAGGACTCCATTTAATGAGTAAAGTCAAATGCTATTCAACCATTACACACTCCAAGCGCTGAAAGAAAAAGGAGGGGAAGAATGCTCCGGTGGTTTCAGAAATGTGGGACAGAAACTAATGATTACTCGCGTAATCATTAAGCTCAAACTGTCGTTTTTCTCCTACACAAAGGCCTTTATTCAACCCGGTCAGAGCTCCCTTTTCGATGGTCACCGAGTTTCTGTGTCCTTTCGGATACTTCGGCCTCAGCTAAAGCTTGACCCCACTTTCCCCTGGAAACCCGTTTCTCCGCGGTTCTGGTTTGACATCTGGGCGGGTTGCCAGCGGCTTTGCTCTCTGCCTCCCCCGCACAGCTCCTCCTCGGCTTGTTCCCCGTCGAAAAAGTGGCACTGGAAAAATAACACTGGGGCTATTGTGAGCGCGGCGAAACCCGAGGGCCGTTTGATATTCTGCTGCGCTCAGTGGCTTTGGGAGCTCAGGATGTGCTGGTGGGTTTAATGAAAAAACACCACGGAGAGAGGGGGGGCTCTGGGCCATAGTTTGGATTAAAAAAACACAAACGGTGCGTAAATGTGCAGAGAAGGGGATTGAATGTTGGAGGAGAAAAGGATAGGGAGTGTCCCAGGGTGAGACTCAGGCCTTGGGCAACCTCAGCCGATGTCTCCAGTCGAGCAGCGTCAGTAATTTCACCGGGAATTTTCTTCCAAGTTGCATCCAAACCTCAGAGTCAAACTCTTCCCTCCACGTCTCTCTCTGTCTTTGCCTCATCACTCCACCCCTCCTCCTCCTCCTCCTCTCCGTTCTTCTTCCTCTCGCATGGAAAACCCAGAGACTTCGGGGTGAACGCTCATGAGCAACCACACCCCGAGCGGCTCCATTATTACTTTGTAGCATATCTACTGCAGAATCCAAACCGGTTTTGAAGCCTCCCTTTAGGGTTTCTCCTGCTTTTTGTCAAAGCATCAAATGATGAATGGCAGCTTTGAAGGACCTTAAGGGTCCGGTCTCTTCCCCCTCTGTCTGTCCTCAGGAGACATGGAGGTCTCAGTCTTTGGACCTCACCTCTGAATGAGCCCTTTCTGACACATAAAGAGTCACTGTTTTCCACCGTTTCAGCCGCCTGCCGGGGGAATGAGAGGTGCGGGAGATGGGAAGGGGATTTTAGCTGGATGGAGATAAAGCCGTGAATAATGAGGCCTGCTGTATGCCGTTCTTGATGAACCTGGGTTTCCCCACTTTTGAAGGCCCGGCTTTGTCTGAACACGAAGTCTCAGTCTCGTCCCCCACACGTCCACCCTTTTTCTTTTCTCCCAGCTCTACCCTTGCTCTGTCAAAAGGCTGCTGTTGAGTGACACTGCATGCTTGTTTTAAGCCCCGCGGCCTCCACGGCTCATTCACGAGGCTTTCAGGTGAACTGACAAAAAGGTCTTAGTCAGCGTCACACGCTTCTATTTTTGTCCACATGACTGGAACTAAAGCGGCGGCAGGAAGAGGAAGTGGCCCCTATTTACAGTGGCATAAGAAATGACAACCTGAGCTAATACAGTCTTGTGATGTATGTGGAGCAATGATTTTTTTTTGCTGCTTTTTTTGGTTAATAATGAAACTCTGTGATGAGTGACAGATAACTATTTCCTTTCCTCATTTCAACCATGTGCCAGACAACTTTTTTATTTTATTTCTTTGCATTTAAATCAAGTTCATCTGTATTTTCTGATACTTGGTTGCTGTGGCCGTTACTAGGCAGGGGGATTGGTTTTGCATAGGGTGAGAAAAGGAGAAGAAAGGATCACGACTCAGTTGTTCCATGTGGTGAGGGCCAACGGAAAGAAACAGGTCAACAGCAGTGGGAGTCCAACTGAGGCATTATGGGTATACAATGCACACACACACACATACACACAGCTGCACATTACAGAGCTGCACTTTATCCAAGATGGCTCCTTACTGCCCGAGCTCCATTACGGCCGGTGATCGTGTGCGTGTCCGGGAGTTTTTATGGGCCGATGTGGTCACCACAACACCTTAAAACCTGCTCTGGCTTCACGAGGGTTAAACCTGCCTGGCAATACACTCTTTCTTTAGGTGAGATTTTACGACCTCTCCCACCAGCGAGGTCCTCCACATGTCAAAACCTCTCAAAAGTGTGTAATCCCCCAGCTGCTCTCTATTAAAACAGCCCCTCTTCAGCCAACACCAATAACAGCCTGTGACACAAGAGTGGAAAAACACACATCTCCGCCAGTGTCATATGAGCAAGAAAGTAAGTCCTGGGCTAATATCGATGGCGGACGTTTGCCAGGGGAGAAAAAAAAAGGCTCCATCTTCGGAGAGGAAATGAGGTAATGAATGAGTGGTACCTTATTTCCTGAAACACCTCCTGTCTTTCTCCAGGGAAGCTGCCCCTCATGCCACCCACAGATGGCTTCAGCAGTCATCTCTGAAAACTCCCCCCTCTCTTCCTTCCCCCCCTCTCAGTGACTAATGAGACTTCCCCAGGATGTTGCTCAAGTTAAGTTACCAGTTAACTAGTCTGAGGGATGGCAGAGGGGGTGAGACACAGAGTGGATTCCCACCGGACGGATGCGTGATGCCCATCCTTCATATCCTGTCCCATTCTGTAGGAAAAAAGGCCCAAATTTTCCCCCTGACGGCATCCCATAATGCACCACAATGCCCCTCTTTCTGCTCTGCACAGCCTCCCCGCTGTCCTCTATGCGTCTCGCTCCCATCATCTCATTTCACCACAATCCATCTTCCTTTGTACTGAGTGACCCCGGCCGTCTGTATGGACGAGGATGTGCATGTGTTCATTTGTCTGAAGTTAGACGCTAACACGCAAGTTTTTCGGTTATACTGAGCCACTTCCTGCCTGTGCCACAGACCACAGGATTTGGCTTGTGTGTCCACGCGATCTGCAGGTGTTTATCTCACGGGATCGGACCCACTGACCGACACACGCCCACTGGCCTGTTCAGAAAAACACACACTACCTATTAAAAAAAGAACTGGACACTGTGGACTTGCGGGTTTGTGGGGGCAACATTTGTGATTAGAGCTCTCAGCAAACTTAAATAAAAACCACGACAAAAAGTTTTTCTCCATAAAAGGCAGCTGGAATCCCCCCCCCCCACACACACACACACGCACACACACACACTCACTATTCGTGTTTACTTATGTAGCAGTTAAATGTTCCACCTCCTCTGAAGTTCTTTTTTTTTCATTGCTGTTACCACTTTTGTTGATGCTTACACTGTGAAAGTCCAATCCAAAAAGAACAGACTTAATGTGCACGAATCAGCAAGTACAGCAAAAAACAAAAAGGAAAGAAAATCAAAGTCCTGAGAGAAACTCACAGACTGCAGAATGCTTGTAAAAAATGAGCCGCTCTTCTCAATGGAGATGCTGCTTTGTTTTATCGTTTTGGGATGGAAATGACAATGAAACGTAATTCAGAGGAGAAAAAAGTACTTTGAGTTGGGGTTTGCCAAATCTGTGTCATGGTGGTGGTTATTCTTGCTGTGGTTATTCAGGAAAACCCTAAAACCGAACAGCTATATTTCCTCATGTGGCCCGTTAAAATGTGATGAACTTTTCCTGATTTTCGGAATTCTTACACACTTATTTCTTCTCTTCTATCTTACTTATTTCGCCAATAGCTTCTTTTTACAAGCCCTTCTCATAAAAACAGCACATGAAAAATGTAAGTACCTTAGATTTCCGCTTCGTGTAGTCAGTTTAAAGTGTTCTTGAAATACGGTGGTAAGCGACTCTTAGTTTACATCTACAGCTTTGTGCTGTAACGCCGCCAGCCTAATGTAGGTCACTGGAGTAACTCAACTCCCCTTTTTTCCACTGGCACAGCTGCACTCGTGATTCCATGAAGGCCGCGGGCAGGATACGGCCATTAGGCAGACGTTCGGCGCCATTGTGTGATCAAAACGCAAATCTGAATGGTCAGATCTCCTGTGTCACACACGGCCCTCACTGATGATGCAGAGGGGAGCAGGTGTGTGTGTGTCTGGGGGGGTTAGTGGGACTTAATCACTTCCCTGGACCAACACAAGCTTCCTAGAGCTGAGAGGAAGCACGTGGTGATGAAGGAGAAGGTCAGACCTGAGAAAATGGGATCTGGCCTCAGACAGAACTTCATAGTTTGGATTAAAAAACACAAACGGTGTGTAAATGTGCAGAGAAGGGGATTGAATGTTGGAGGAAAAAAGGATAGGGAGTCTATCTATATTCTTGTGTGCTTTTGTCCCAGCTGGGCCAGCCGAAATGCCTCAGACCTGCTGGGATTATAAAACCCTTCTCTACCTCGGTTATCCACATCTGGGACAGATGTCAGCAATTAGCCTCATCCCTCTGAGTGTGTCTGTGCCACATAAAGAAAAACGGCCTCAGTTTCTGCCTTTAACGCAGAACCAGCCTGCTGCACGTCTCCTCGCTTTTCGCCCCTCTTTGGGCGCTCTTCAGCTTTTGCCCTCTCAGCATTTCATTGTGTTTTCATGAGCGGCTGCTTCCTCTGACCCAGTGATGAAAGCCCCTCCCATCTTCCTGCTCCGGCAGGAGTTGTCATCATTAACAAAGCCCCCCTGTACACATCCCATTACAAATCAGTATGAAAGTATGAACATCTATCACAGATTATCACAACTAAACATATCCCCATTACTACTGCTGTACTTTATTTTGTACTTCTTCATCTCCAAAAGTTTCTTTTCCTGTCTTTGAGGACCATTTGTGTCCATATACAGGACTGTCTCAGAAAATTAGAATATTGTGATAAAGTTCTTTATTTTCTGTAATGCAATTAAAAATCATGAAATGTCATACATTCTGGATTCATTACAAATCAACTGAAATATCGCAATCCTTTTATTGTTTTAATATAGCTGATTATGGCGTACAGCTGAAGAAAACTCAAAAATCCGATATTCTAATATTTTGAGATAGGATATTTGGGTTTCTTAAGCTGTGAGCCATAATCAGCGATATTAAAACGATAAAAGGCTTGCGATATTTCAGTTGATTTGAAATGAATCCAGAATGTATGACATTTCATGTTTTTTAATTGCATTACAGAAAATAAAGAACTTCATCACAATATTCTAATTTTCTGAGACAGTCTTGTACAATGTTTTCTCTTATGTTTTGGTATTATCTATCCCTCTGTAGAGGTTGGGTCAGGGTAGGTTGACCCCTGTGGTGTCCCTCCTGTGTATCTGACCCCAGTGGGCCCGTGTTCTGCTCACCTCCATGTTGATCTTCCGGTCCGTGGCTCCGTGCGCCCTCAGCTCCCACACCACGGCCAGCAGCAGCAGCCGGACCACCGATTTCAGCTCCGGTGCCATCTCCCCTCTTCCAAGAAGTTTAAAAAAACAAAAAAAAAAACCGCTACCAAAATGTTCTCAAGTCCCTGCAACGGTACGCACAAAATGGGTTCACTTTACGCACAAATGGGTTCACTTTTTTTGGGTCAAAACATTATCTGCTAAGCTTCCCTTTCTGGTGCGCAATTTCAGTTCAGACTGCAAACTCTTTCCCTGGCGTTACTCAAAGAGGCAGAGGCGTTTGTCCAGCCTGTGCATTCTTCTGGGCTTTTGCTGAGGAGGACCCAAAGTACCGGACGGTATCTGAGAGGGGGGGCTCTTTCGTGCGTCCGAATTCAGCCTCGCGCTTCAAGCTCCAGATGTTGCGTCCTACTTCGTTTTTCTGGAGACGGTCAGCTCCTCCTGGCCCCTCTGCTCTGGCCTTCTCCCGGCTGGTTTCTGGTCCCCTCTCCTCTGCCCCTCTCTCCCCTCTGCAGACGTGGTGCTGCGATACTGCCTGTAGAACTTCAGCTGGAAAGTATTGGGCTCTAAGTCAGCACCCCCCCCTCTCTCTCTGAATCAACCCGCCCCCTCTCGGAGGGCTGGAATCAACTTGGTGACCTACAAGACTTGGCACGAGTGAAGTTGGCCTTACCATTAGGGATAAACACAAACTGGCCCTTAAACCCACGACGCTGTTGTTATTGATAGAAACAAAAAAACTCACCAGAGTCAAATATGCGGTTATAACTGAACAAAGCAGTTGTAAAACCAAGTATTTGATACAGCCTATGTCTATATAAGGATCCTCAGAAACCAGCCGGCAAATATGGCTGATTAGTTGATTAAGTCACATCCAAACAAACACATGCTTTATTTCTTGGTCTCTGGCTTTTGAAGTCTAATTGAATTAGATTAAGTCATTATCAGGTTAGTTCAGCACTTGCGAGGTGTTTTTAAAAAATTTTTTATTCTAGATTATGTTTCTAGATGGCCGATATGCTGCTCACAAATACCTCCCAGCAATGTCTAGAGAGGGAAAATTGCGCCCTCTAATGCGCGCACTGTGCCCAGTTTTCCGTTGGAATGTCCATAAATCAGTTTTCATGATTTATTTCTTTTTCTGCGGACAGAGGGATGGTTTGGGGAACAAAGTCCTGGTTATTGCATAGTGTTCTCATTGATAGATTTCTGGCTGATGGAAATGTGTCACTTTGCATGTATAAAGGTGGTTACACCCAATTTACTCCTCCCCTGAAGGAGTAACGCCAAGGGATAAATAAAGTTGAATCTAAGTCTAAGTCTAATTTCAGCCAAATTTGTGCATAGTGGTGTCATAGAACAGAGGCCAGGCTTTTCTCCTACAGTCTTCATAACTAACCAAACTCGTTTGGGAGACACAGAGACATGGTAGTCTTTCTTTACTTTCTTTACTTGTGCTGTCAGGCTATCGTTTCTGTAAGTTCCCAGTTTGATTCCAGCTGTAGAAGTATAGATATCTGTGACTTAATGACAATGTTTTATAATACAGGTTTAATGCTCATTAGATCATTAAGGTTTGGATTCATTAAGGTGATTGTTTTTCTTTTTTTTCTTTTTTCCTATTATATTTGATCAACTCAAATAATTTAGAAAAGCTTTGCACATTGTATTTTTTCTCCAAAGAGCTTTTTAATATGGAGAAAGTACATCTTACAACAAACAGACAGAGACTTGTTTTTTTTTTGTTTAGATACTTATAAACGTAAAAGTTTAGTAAAGTTAGTAACTGCAAATGCGTTATAGACGTTACTCTTAGACCTCACGACAACAATTAGGATAATAATGTTTACAAAGCTGAAGGGCAAAGGTCACACAACGAATCGTGCCCTTACTGGGCTCACAAACACTGCAGATGTGCTTCTGTTTTGACAGGACAGAACAGCAATGAAAGAAAATCACAATGACATCAACGGTACGTTTTTTAGAATCACAAAACGTGGGGATCAAAGACTTAATATTCCCCCGAATTAACACAATCCTGTCGTTGGCTTTTGTTCATTCTCATACGGCAAAATAATGCAGTTTTGCTTATTTATTGACCTTATTCATATCAATAGAAAGAATCGTCTAGATATGAAGCAAACAGGGATTGTAGGCTAGCGTTTGGTTTTACTAAACCTCCTTTGGTGCCATTTGGTTGAGATTAGTACATGGCACAACAGCACCGAAATAAAAACAAAGTTACATTAAATCGGTTAGTTAAAAATTAGTTGTTGTTTTTTTCAGTTCTCTTTGATGAGCCATTAAGAAGCTGATTATATATTCAGAGCCTGCTGGTGAGTTCCGACAAACACAAAGCATTACTTCACCCATATCTCATTATTGTCTTTTTTTTTCAAACAAATTCAGTAATAGCTGGACTTTTTTTGTACAGTAGTTGTCTCTTTTTTTTGTTTTTTTTACACAACAGGACCAAACTAAACGAATCACAACTTTCACATACAAACATGTTACTGTGATTATCAAACTGACAGGCTACCCGAAATGTGCCATGGAAGCAATACTATGCAAATGCCAGACGTTTGTGCTAAAAGGCCAACAAATGTTGAAAACAAGAAGATGTTTTCCAGCCAGTTGTGCTGACATTACGACCCTTCACCTGACTCCTCCACAGCCTCCTCAAAGTTTCTTGAATCCACCTGCAGACGACCGAGGGATTTAGCAGCCGGGGCTGAATCGTTTTCACCCTGCGCTGCAGCACTTGGGTCACCGGCCGCCTCCGTATTGGTGTTGAGGAAGGCTTGATACTGGTTCCAGAAACTTGCTGAACTCCTGGTTGCTGGAATGTTTGAGGAGCTCGCATTTGTAGAAGACTGTTGTTGCTCGGAGGAAGAACGACTGCTCCTGGCAGGTGGCCGGGACGTTTTGGTGGCCACACCGTGGTGCTTCATGTGCCCCTGGAGATGAATACGTTTAGAACTTTTTTAGAAAATATTTCTAGTAACTGATGACTTAGAATATTCTTTGCATAATGCAATGCACAACAAAATCAAATAGAGGTTTAGATCAACATAAAAGCTGAACATGTATGGTTCTCCTTTAAGCCTCATACTGCAAAATATGTCAACCCACAGTTATTTCTGACTATGATCAATGAAAATAATTATCCTTATATTGAACATTTTTCCAAATTCCTATTGTTCAGGCTTATTGGACCTATGAAGCAGTTGACAT
The DNA here is from genome assembly GCA_907169785.1 of Menidia menidia. NCBI lineage: Eukaryota > Metazoa > Chordata > Actinopteri > Atheriniformes > Atherinopsidae > Menidia > Menidia menidia. The sequence goes on along the minus strand of CAJRST010007779.1, from coordinate 15,806,671 downwards.
TCTACGTAAGATAGTAACACATTTTTTACTATGAGAGTGCTTGCTGACCTTCAATCCACTGCGGCTGGCGTACTCTTTTCCACACTCGGCACAGCAGTAGGTCTTTTTCTCTGGTCGTGACATTGGAGATGGGAGGGTGGGAGCCAAGCTGATGGGCACAGAGGCATCAAGAGCTTCGCTTGAAACCAATTCACTAATCTTGATGCCCTCTACTTGATCATCCCTCCCATATGAGCTGAAATGAAAGCTCTGACGCGTCTCGCGAACGGAGGCGGGTGCTTTCTGGGATCCAGCACGTATTTCGGCTGCTATGTGGTCTGCAATATCCACGGTGAGTGTAATGTTAGGGTCTTCCTCAGACACAGTTACTTGGTCTTGTTCTGCTGTTGTGGGTAGAGGAGACTGGTCTTTGTCTACTTCCATGGGTTCTGGGGATGGTAGCCTTAGGGAGACTGAGTCTGACTCCAAGGTTGCATTTGTATCAACATCACAAACATCTGGATTTGGGATAGAGTCAGAGTTGGAACTGGGACAATTGTAAGCAATGGGCGTATTAAGAGTAGGCGTGCTTTCTAAGTCCTCAAGGTTTGGTTTGGAGCTGAGGAAGGAATCCGAGGTGGTCGATGCCTCAGTTGCTCCACAGTCCACTAATTTAAGGAAAGGAGACTCTGTGGCTTTGTTAACACTGGAGGGAAGGGGGGACGGATTAGACTTAGGAATGTTGATATCAGCTGAGGCTTGTTGGTGAACATGGTCGTCTTGTTGAGTTATCTGCTTGGAGGCTGTCAAAGGGACACTAACAGAAAGGACAGGGGGCTCTGCACTGCCCGGTGGTGGAGTTTGTGTGGTAGGATTCATGAAGGGGTCAGGGCTTAGGTCAGCAGGGGGGATTGGGTTTGGACTGGAAGGTGCAGACAAGCTCAGACTTTGCTCAGCCAATGTCATGCTTCCTGAGACGGCAGCCAAATCAGCTGGCAAAGTCTCTGAGCTTGGACCTGGGCTGTTAGAACCACCGCTCTTAGGAGTTGTTTTACTCGGGGCCACATTTAGGTCTGTGGACTGGGACTGAGACTGCAACGTGGATTTGGGATTAGACTCAGCTGGCAATTCGTGTTCAGACTCTTCAGTGCTATCTGGGGGCAACTGTCCTCCGAGGTGCATACGAATGTGGTGCTGAAGAACGAGAGCATTGGTGAACTTCCGCTGGCACAGGGGGCAAGAGTTTTGGACACGAGCATTAGGTGGCCGGGCGTGATGGGTTGCAAGATGTGACCGCAGGCTGCCTTTAGTGGAGAATGATCGTCCACAGATCTTACATGGAAACGGGCGTTCTCCTAGGTGTGTGGCCTGGTGCAGGCGGAGTGCTCTAGGACAGCTCAGCACCCGTAGGCACACCCCACACTGATTAGTGATCAAATTAGAAGCCGGACCTGCCATGGCACTTGCTCCATTGGCACTCAGTCCGAGGGCAGCAACCATCTCACGGGTGAAGTGGGAGATAGAGGTGGTGACAAGGTTTGAGGATGGGGATGTCATTACATATGTGGCAGATGTGCCTGCGTTTGTGAGACGACTGGTGGTTGAATTTACTGAAGAGGTAGCGGAGCTGCTGGATAGAATCTCCAGCATGGAAGTGGGAGCAGAGAAGGAAGCCCATGAAGAAGAGTTCGGAGGAGCCTTCTCTAGTTTTTCCACAAGTCTCTGTAGCTTTGAGGTTTCAGATGTAGGGGTAGCCGTAGTTACAGAGGAGGGCAAGGAGTTTGAAGTGGTGGTTGAGCCTGGGACTTTAGGAAAGGGAGAAACAGGGAAGGAAAGCTGCGATTGGCTGGAAGAAGCATGTTGGTGGGAGCCTGCAGCTGCGGGTAGCTGGGCCCGGAGCAAGCTCAATGCTGGATGGTTGTATAGGGATGAGTTTGCAGCCTGGGAAGAAGAGGAAGAAGAGGCAGATGGGAAAAGAAGCTTAGGTAGGTGAACTAGCTGGGAATAAGCTGCAGGAGACAGCATTGGTGGATGAGGAGGGGTGTTTTCATCAAAGTGTTGCTGTTTGGCGCCTTTGAATAACCCTGCGATGGGGGCGGATGAAGAAAATGAAGGGTTGGAGAGTAAGGATGCAGCCAGAGAAGAAGTGGAGGATGACTGGGATGAGCAGGAGGATACAGAGGATGCAGCAGTAGCCCTATTTAGCTGCAAGAGAGAGTGAGAAATCAAAGCTAGATCTACACTAGGAGGCAGAGGAAGGGTGGAAGGGGTAGATCCTCCAGATGTCCCTAAAGATAGTCCGCTACTAGTTGTACTGGCCTCTACATTATCTCCACACGTTTCATCCTCCACTCTATTTTTTTGCTTCTTCTGTGCAATATTCATGCCAATGGCACTACTTCCAGTGTTAATGATCTGTCCCATTTCTGGCCCTCCAGCAGCCCCTAACGCAACCCCGAACAAAGACGGCGGGAGAAGTGAAAGCGAGAGCTCTGGGTTTTGCTCACGGTGGCGAAGGAAGTGTACCTTCAGGTTGCCCCGTGTGGTGAAACGACTGAGGCACACTGGACACTGGTAGGGCCGTTCCCCTGTGTGTGAACGGAGGTGTATCTGCAGGGCAGAATCACTGCTGAATACTTTTCCGCAAAAGCGACATGCGTGCTGAAGGCGGCTGTTGGCATTGGAGCTACATGAAGTGTAGGAGTCCCCTCCACCTGATGAGGACTGCAGGGTGCGTTGTGCATTTAGTGATGAGTTCAAAAAAGCAAGATCACTCTGGCCACTAGCTGAAGTGGTGTTAGCAGACTTATCGTGAACGTAGGGATTGGGTAGAGGTAATGAAAGAGCCAGAGGATAGTTTGAGGAAGCCGCAGAGATTGCCGCAGAGGAATTGGAGAGGCGAGAGGAGCACTGAGAGGTTTCCCACTGATAACCACGAGTCCCTGCAGTCCCTCCAATTTCTTCCATTTGTGAATTGTGAGGCTGTAGGATTTGTGATAATGGAGTACATGGCTGTGTGAGTTTGTTGGTTGTCTGAGAGGGTAGCAGGGAGGAGAAACACGCCAGAAGAGGAGCCACAGAGGTGGAAGGCTGAGATTCAGCCGGCTGGGTTACGGGGCTTGATGCCCTCTTGCTAGCTTCCAGACAGAGCTGAGGGAGTGGAGGAAGGAGATGCTGAGACTGTGTATCTGTGCTGTAGGAGGCTCCACCAAGGCGTAAAACTTGCCTACAGATCTCCTCGGTTATTTGCATCTGGTGGATCTGTCTTTGCTGCAGCACACGGAGCTCCTCAAGGATCAGGGCAATACTCAGCTGGGTTCTGACAGGTGCGGCTGAGGCAGATGTTACTCCTGGACTTGGGGTGGGAGTAACGGGACTTGGAGGGCCCTCGGGCACCCGACTGGGGCTTCCAGGATGAGGTGGAGGACACAGAGAGGCTGAGGATGATGAGGAAGAAGAGGAGGTGGTTGTGGTGGCTGACAGCCCTAACTTGGGAGAAGCCATGTATGCACTTCAGGGGGTAGCAGATCAGAGAGCTGGCATTAGATGTAGACTGGATTTAATGTTTTGGAAGATTGAGATAATTCAGGATAGGGAGGGGTCTGTGAGTCTTTAAGTGGATGCCAAGAAGGCTGGGTTTTTGAAAAAGGTAGGAATAAACCCTCTGAGGGTCAAGCCCTTGAGCAGAGATCAGAGAGCTGCTGTAACCTTGGACGAGAAGATAGCGGATCTGTGATAACTGAGGAATCTGACTTTACAGCCAAGTTGTTATCTGAGAAAACATAAGAGAAAAAAGTACATATTAAGTTAAGCAAATTATTTTGAATTCCACATGACTAGTAACTGTAGTAACAAAGTGCTTTCACACACACACACACACGCTTGCACACAGATTCATAGGCAAAAGACCTACTAAAAGACTCAGTGGTCTGCGAAAACACACTGCTTACGCACAGAGTAGTCTCCTTGTTTCCTGGGTAACAAAAAAGACAATGGCCTCTGCTCCCGACCCCCTACCCCCCCATGCCCATGAAAAGAAGCCACATCCCTCGTCCTTTAATAATCTCTGCCTGTTTAACTTTCGCCCCTGCCTTGGTAGCCCAATGGAGCGTTTAGACTAATTTCCAGGGCGCTGTGCTAGGCGCCCGATTATCTTGTAGAAATGTATTTAAACACTTGCAATACGGTTTAAGGACAGGCAGCAGAAGAAGGGTGACGTGCAAAGAAAACAAACAGAGCAGTTGAGAGACAGGATGACTCATAGATCCACTGACAAGCTCACTTGGCCTGGGAACGCATAGCGAGACAGGTGGAAACGATCACAGAGCATTACTCTTCAATAAGCAACACACTACTGCTCCGGCACTCAAAAACTCAACCTGAATCCAATTCTGTTTGCTTGAAAGCTGCAATTTCATGACTCAGGGTTGTCCCTATCCTTACAACTAAAGTGAAAAACACAGAAACACACAGCTATGATGTACACACGTTGTACACAGTTCCTTTATGAGCAGGCAACAAAACTAAAAAGGGACAGTTGGAGTTAATAATATTGAAGTTAAAAATACATATTAAATTACTACGTTTTATGTGCTATTTTTCAGATCGATGATGTATTTTGCTCCAATATTCCTGTGTGAATTTCAAGTATATCTTTGAATCTGGAAGTTGCCTTACAGTTTAAAAATTCCTCAACCACCACTGATCTTTTTATGTTTCCATGAAAATGTGTGCAGCAATTTCCAAATACTCTAGAACATGAACACAAATACATCATATTAGGAAAAAGCATCGGTTGTACAATTTTAACAAGATTGATAGTTAACATTAATCATGACCACTAATTGTGCAACACAGCCTAAACCTCCTTGGCTGTGCTTTCTGGTCGTGTCTTTAATGCACCTAAACATATCATTAACCAACTCGGCTTTTGCGTTGTAAACCTAGTCCGACCGCCAAAGCAGCATTCTTACGAGCCTCCCCATGCTCCAGCATCCAACACGCTGGAGGGCCGCGCTCATATGCTGCTCGGCTAGTTTCTGACTCCAGCCGGACATGCGTCCGCAGGACGGTCTGAAGCCCACAGGCCAATGCAAAACCTTTATTATGTCTCCCTGCATGCTGAAAAAGCAGGCATCCAAGTTACTTGGATGTAGAAAAAGGAAGAAAAAAAAGACTACCCTATATTTTCCAAAACCAATCCACAGGGTGATTTGGTGCTATTAGACCGTGTAAACTGCGACCACATTGGCCGGTTTGTGGTGCAAAGAAATGTACAGAAAAGCCAAAGAGGCGTGTGTGACAGACTATTCTTAAAACACACAGTCACCCCTCATTCTCCACACACACACACAGGCTCACTGTGTCCATCCACTTGACTGCTTTGCATTCAAATGGTGAGTGAACACCCAGTCTTTTGAGCCAGGACTCCACAACTAGTCATTACTAAACCATTATAAATTGAAGGAGACTCATCTGCATCACATCTCAGCCCTTGTGTGAGCTTCCAATTATTGATGAGTAGAACTGAAACCTCCATGCAACGCCTTTCAACCAAAACCTGCTTCCCTCACAAGAATACATTTTCATTCATCTATTCTTACTTTTTTAAGATGTGCCTTACTCGTACCATTTCAAAGCTATTCAGGGTGCATGTGGTCAACTAAAGCCTCTCACAGAGAGACCGGGGTGAGCTCGACAGGCAGAGGCTCTGAAATGAGGAGGAATTTGCAACAATGGCGTTGAGGGAGCACAGCTGAGTGAACATCACCCTCTCGGAGCCTCTCCAGCACATAAGGCCGCTGACAGGCGGCACAATGCCCCCCTTTCAGCCGCATCCCGACCGCTGACCACGTGGAGCGAAAGGTAGTGAAAGAAAAGGAGGACTGGGCCGGAGAGAGGAGTATTTTCTTTTTCTTTTTTTTAAATTTATTTATCCGGGCCTTCTGGCACCCCCCCCCCCCACCCCCACTGCTGTCTACCTCCATGGATCTGAACAGAATGATAAATGTAAAGTCCAACCGGCCCAAAGCAGCTTACAAATACTGGAAAACCGTCTGAATGACTCCCATCGCCTGGTTTTTCCTTTTGTTTTGAAGTGTCAATCATCTATTTGTTTAAGTCCGAAACACACAGTTAACATCTCCATTGGGCCTAAAATAGGGACTAGTCTATTTAAACCTTAAATCCGGAATAAACGAACAGCTAATAAAAGCTGGGACCGAACGTCTCCGTCTCATCCGCGGTCGCGTTTAGTCAAAGTAAAGCGACTCTGAACTAACACGGATAAAGACTAAATGTTCGACTAAATGGTCGCTTTTAAAGCTGAATTCCGACGTGCCAACAAGGCGTCCGCCTTTGCCGTGCCATTTTGTCAGTTTGCTCTCGCCCGGTTGTCTTTTTCTTTCTCTTTTTTGGCGCCTGTGTTTTGGAAACCAGCGGCCGGGAGATGCGCGTGCCCGCTACTGTACGGCGACCTGTTGAACGCCACGCGCGCTCCCCCCCACATCATAACAAGTTATGATTCATAAAATATTACGAGTCCGCCGGAAAAAACAGTCCCGGATGTGCATTTCCGCCTCGCGCCGCTCGTTCGCGGGCCACAATTGCTCGAAAGGTAACGCGAAAAAACAACTTACCATGTTGAAAGCGATGCTTTATGGTAGCGATATTGTGGAATGACAAACAAAAAAAAGGGAGGGAGGGGGGGGCTGTGATGGGCTCCGTCTCTCGGCCGGGACGCTGCGCAGCTCTCCCCGTTTCCCTCCCGGTGATGCGCAGGCGGACCGCGGCTCGGTCTCCTCCGCTCCCCCTCTCTTTTTTTTAATGATTTATCTCCGTCGCGAAATACCTTTCACTCCCCTCATGACAAAGCTTTATTGTGCCTGGATGTATTTACTCATAGTCCGGTGACCGTGGCGGAGGTTGCTACGCACGCTCGGGCTTAAAGGGGAGGTTTATCTTTTCCCTTTTTTTTCCTTTTTTTTTTTTGGCAGTACGTTTGTCTGAGGCCTGTTCCTGTTCGGCTCGCCTGCGCGCGCTGCGGTGCTATCTGTCTGTCCCTCTTTTTGTCCTTCTGTCTTTGTCCCTATGTCTGTTTTTCTGTCTGTCCCTCTGTGTCTTATAATTAATGAGCCCTGGCTTCATCCCGGAAAACAACGACTGTAGCCTTTCCCACTGACTGACTCAAGTGTGTAATTTACAGAGAATAAACCGTCAATGAATAAAAAAAACAAAAAAAAAACAAACATCTGATCTGAAGTTTAAAAAAAAAATTAAACTCCTGTTGTGGACTTTAAATGCACACACACGCACAGTGTCCATTCAGACGACTTTTCTTCAGGTTATTTTGATATAATTAAAAAAAAAGCTAAGGTATGCAACAGCAGGTAAAGTATCTTTGTCCTGCTTTTCAATAAGCCATCTGACTGTCACATCTATAGGCCAATTTGCCAAATACACATGAATGACTCCCCAACATGTTCTTTGTGGTTTGTGTCCTACAACAGTGTTCCACCAGGTGTCAGTCTGTGACAAAAAAATTAGTTTTTGGAGAGAGCTGCAAAAGGCCACACGTTTTGATATAGCCACTTTAAAAAAAATATATATATGTCTGGTGAGTTAAGTGGTTTTATAATATATGATTTCGATTTTAGGCCCCTTCCAAATTAGACAACAATCCCAAAACCTAATTACCATCTTTGTATTCACACAACATAACAGACAACACAACTTTTTTTTAACTTGTTGCTGCAATATGAGACAATAAATAAGTCCGGACAGGCGAAGCGAAACGCACAAAAAATGCTAAAAAGAAAAAAGGAGGATCTTAAAGAGGAAGAGTGTGAAGAAAAGAAAGACAGAGCCATTAAGGCTAAGGAAAGATGGACTGCCAATTTATGACTCTTGACTAGTTTATAGCTGAACTCACATTGATTTTACTCTTAAAACTAACCGTCAGCTTTATTGTTTAAGTTAAATATTAAATTAAGGTGTTTTTTATGCACGTTTCTCTTAATTTCAGCTTTTCATGTGAACTATTCCTGCTTTCCTCCAGCTCTAAAGGATAAAGCATTTGCTTTCTTTTGACATTCAAAAGCTGACTTTTTTTTATTATTCCAATAATATAAGTGATTTGGATGAGTGATGTGTATGAGGTTTTTCTTGCTGATGTATTTATCTGCATTGTTCTGGTGTTAAAGTTCACATTTGAGATGTAACAGAAATGTTTCCAGGACAAAACCCCTTAGATTCGGCCTTGCTTCCTTTACGGTGCAGCTGCACAACCTTGAGGCTCTGCGCACCTGTTTCCACCTGCCGAAGTCCACTTCATTTTAAGTTCAAGGGCTTGTATTTTCTTGGTTCTGAAAGAAAAAGATTAACAATCCATTGCATCTTCAGCATTTTCATTGGAAAAAAAACACAAAAACACTAGCAGCTATAGACACTGGCGTCGGCTTCAATGCTCCTACACACACCATGAAATGGAATACACAAGAAATGTACCTCTGAACCCAAAGAAAAGCTCTGAGAAAAGCCTTGTAACCCTGCAAAGAACATGAGGAGTCCTTCAGGTAAACTCTGTTGGTTGTTATTTCATTTGAAAGCTGCAAAATCATAAATGTTACTTTGGTAACGCGTCTTGTGCGTTTTTTTTTAAAGATGATCTTTGTCTTTTCACCGTCAAACACATGTACGGTGGGTTGTGTTGACTTTGAATTGACAGTGAGTGGGACAGTTGTTTCCAGCAGGTCCTATTAGAAGATGGAGTTTTCGTTACTATAAACACAAGAGAGCTGATCAGGAGTCAAAGGATGATTTTGGCGCCTTCGGGGCTAATGGCATGCCCCTCGCTGCCCCTCCCCTCCCAAGAAGGTGACCTGTCAGGGTGCGGTGAATCCTTTGGGATTAGCCGGCACACTGACCTCACGCTGCCCACGCACCCACCGATGGCAGCAGCCCGCAGGCACCAGATCACCAGCAGGTAAGGAAGGGCACTGCCTCGCTTCTCTCATCAAACAGACAATGGGATTCAGACTGAGGTGAAATACATAAAACCAGAGCACATGTTGGGTAATAAAGGGCAGCGAGGCGTCAGGGATGATCTCCTGATCCCTCCACTGTGACAGCTTGTGTCCGAGAGGCTAATGCTCATCTGGGGTCAGTGTTACAGTCTCTTTACACTTCCATTTGCAGACAGAAATAGCAGTTTTCTTTAACTACTCGTCATTTGTTTTGCTCTCTGTTATGTAGGAGAAGTTTGACGGCCTCTTAAACTGGAAGGCACTCGTCATCAGTCAAGCAGTCAAGGGGGATTTTTATCAAACGTGCTCTAAAGTTGAGGCAGTTTTTTTTAGGGTTGATGTATTTCCTGAATTCATATCACAAAATGCGGTGTTTCCCCCTGTTTTCCAAGTAAGATTTGTTATGCTGTTAAGTATTCTATTCTTAGTGCACAGTGGGCAAAAGCCCAGTAGACAGGATTAATGGCCTCAGGCAACAGTTGGAGTGAAATAAGGGCTTTCCTCTTGTCCCGAGCTCAGTCCTGGCTTAGGGCATTAGCATTTTGCAGAAGCCGCCTTTCGTTTGGTGCTGCAGAGATCTCCGAATGGGTAGGATACGTTCACTGGGCTACGAGTCCTTTTTACTCGGTTCTCTGTGTATTTGAAATGCCATTTCTCTGTCTCACGCGAACCCACCGGTCACTCAGCAGTTCTGATTGAGGAGCGTCAGGTGAGCGTCATGGCGTCGGTGGAAGAGGAGCTGACCTGCTCCGTGTGCCGGGACAGCTTCAGCCAGGCCCACCCGCTGCCCTGCGGCCACAGCTTCTGCCCCGCCTGCGTGCGCGAGGCCTGGAGCGGCCAGGAGGAGGCCAAGGGCCGTTTTAACTGCCCCCAGTGTCTGGAGGAGCACGGCGAGGTGGTGTGCGACTGCTGCCCCTCGGAGGCCGGCCATGGCCAGCCCTCGCCGGCGGTCAAGACCTGCCTCCGGTGCGAGGTGTCTCTGTGCGCCGGCCACCTGCAGCCCCACCTGGAGAGGCCGGCCTTCAGCAGCCACCTGCTGGTGGACCCGCTGGGGGACATATCCAAGCGGCGGTGTCAGAGGCACTCGGAGGTTTTCCGCTACTACTGCGTGGACGAGAGGGCCTACCTGTGCGGGGACTGCCTGCTGGAGGGAAGCCACGCTCAGCACAAAGTGAAAGCACTCAGACAGGTGGAAGAGGACCTGAAGGTGAGCCCGGCGGGTGGGGAATTAACATCTGTCTTTCTGTTTTCACAGCCTGGTGATTAGCGTTTTTTTTGTGTTTTTTTTTTCACAGGTCATTCTCAAGACGCTACTCACCAAAGCAGAGAAGAAACTAATAGATGGGGAACGGATTCTCAAAGAGCATGAGAACATTGATTCCACCATGTCTGTGAGTGAAAACATCAGATCTGTGCAAAAAAGAGGTTATATTGAGTTGATTTTTATACCTCTGCATCACTCTAACAACTAAAAAAACAAAGAAAGGATGGATTTATGACAAAAAATAATGTGATTGAGACTCAGTTGTAACCCAACTCCGGGTTCCAGGGCTCTCTGAAGCAGGACGATGGCCAGGTGGAGCGGCTGGACTCAGACCTGCAGCTCCAGGTGAAGAAGCTGGTGGTGGCCTTGAGAGAGATCACCAAGAGGGAGCGGCAGCAGCTCATACAGCGCGTGCACCAGGACTGCGCCAAAGTGAGGGAGGACCTGAGCCAGACGGTGCACATCCAGCACTACCTGACCTTCCTGCTGGCGGAGACTGACCCCTTCCTGCTCATCTGGGTAGGACCCACTGCACAACTCTGTGGGGCCGGTTGTGTAGCAAACTCTCAACACAAAACAGAACACGGCAGATATTCAGTTATAAGATGGATTGAGTTGCAGCATTTTGTGATAATAGTACAATACTTTCAGGTTGATTCAAAATGGCTGCTTAAATTGTTCGGGGTTCATTCCCTGCTGATTCATTGACCCTGCCCAGGAAAATTAGGCAGTGTGATGCCCTAATGATGTATGAGTAGCTTTAGAATTCTAGAGTTTGAGAGTTCATGTGTCCAATGGTTCCATGGGGGTCTATCTTAAGAGTAAATATATTTCCAAAAATCCTGTTAAAAATGTGTTGCCCTCTCCCTTATTTGGCCATTTAAAGGGGAATTATCCATTAAAACCTCTTCTTAAAGGTTGGCATGCAAGATGTAATTGTACCAAGATGTGGTCATTCCCATTTTTCATTGTTTCCTACGACACTGCTTTTCATCTTTACGCCTTGGGAGCCAAAGCCCTGCATGTTTTAGATGCTTCTCTCTGAATTTGGATGTATTAGCACTCAGCCGGACCTACTCAGCCCCTATGGAGCCCCTGACTGAGTAGGTGCTGAAGTTTAGTGGGGCCAGCGTGGAATGATGACAACAATTTAATGTTCCCCTATACACAAGTTTTAACGAATGTTGCATCGAATTAATGTAATCTTGTAGCATCAATGTGATAAGAAATTACTATTTGCCAAGCGTTATTTTTTTGTCATTGATTCTAAACCTTGCTTTTTAACTTGTGTAAAGTATTGAAGTATCGTTCAGCTGCACAAGGAGAAATGCTAATCGTTTTGTGACTATTTTATGACATGTTTCTCTCTGCTGTCCTTCACCGTTCTCTCCCTAGGCCTTTCAGTCAGATGACACAAAGTAAGTCTGAAAAATGCTGGGAGATTGAATTCAGTCACGGTCGAAGCTATAATTTGTATCTTCAGATGTTCAGACAAAGAAGAGTAGTCATGTAAAAGCCAGACACACAGACAGATCCCACTAGAGAAGACATTTCCTTTAAAAAAAAAGTTCTCATTTCAGTTAGTTATTGTAACGCCACACAATTTTTTTTTATTTTTTGTGTTTCAGGTTGTTAGCTGACTTGAACTGCCCGCTTTTCACCCCTGATCCCATCAGTATGGACAGGAAACACATCCTGGAAGATATAGAGAGCAAATACCGGGAGTTCATCACTGCCACTCTTCGCTGCCTCACCGATCTCAAGAGGGAGCTCTGTGAGTTCCACATTTCACCTGTCGGTGACACTAGCACCCTCTTGATTGAGGGAAATATCTTCCTTCTTGTGAAAAAAACGTTAAAAACTGGTTGGCTAAATGTGGGATGCATAGCATAACCCCATCCACCCACTGCCTCTCTCCCCTCTGGCCCTGCAGTGACCAGTCCTCTGACTCTGGACACGAACACGGCCCACCCTCTGCTGAGCATCTCCGATGACCTGCGCTCAGTCACGCGGGTTAAAGGCCGCCTGCCCTGCGCCGCCCACCCGGAGCGTTTTGACCACTGGCCACAGGTTCTCACCGTCCAGACCTTGAGCTCAGGGACTCACTTCTGGGAGCTGGAGGCTGAGGGCTTCTGGGATATCGCAGTGTGCTACAGAAGCATCGGACGAAAGGGGAAGGAGGCAAACGCTTTCGGGAACAACAAGGTAAAGCCCTCTGACTCACTAACACCTTCTGTCACCAGTCTTGTTGCCTTAAGCCTGAATACCGGGAGGGGGTGTGAGGGAGTCTAGTTTCCTCTTAGGCCTCACACACTGAAATATGTTTATTTTAAGATTTTAGACTTTCTGCTTAAAGATTACAAAAAGATTACTTTCTATTCCAATGTCAAGCGAGTTGGATTTGTGAATTATGGGAGGAATTGTCTTTTTATTTTTATTCTCTTTAAAGCTATGGCCCCGCTCAGGAGAAGGTTTGTTTTGGTCCAGGCTGAGCATAAAAAGGTTGCCTCGACTGGTTTTCCATTTGAACTCTCAATTGGAAAATCTGTCAAAGGAGTAAGAGTTTATTTAGATTCTTTGTGTGTCCCTGACCTTCCCCGTAATACTTCGCAATTTTCAGTGAAATTCTTCTGTGACACAGATATACACAACCATCTCAGAAATGACAGCACTGATTTCTGGGTTAAATAACAGCCGTGTAGCGTAAAATTCTAAAGACACGTAACAGCCTACATGTCCTTGTTAAGCACTAGGTTTTTACAATGCAGGTCTCAGGTGGAGGTCATTTTTGAGAGTGATTCTCCCTCTCAGTTTTGATGAAGATTGGTTTAACCATCAGGTGTCGTGGAGTTTGACGCAGCAACACGACAAAAAGCTGGCAGCCTGGCACAACCGCAGGAAGACCCGCCTCACATATCAAATGACGGGCAACAGGGTCGCGGTCGCCGTGGACTACAGGGCGGGGACCATCACCTTCTCAGAAGTGGGGCCGTCCAACAGCCTGATCCACCTCCACACCTTCTCCACCCACTTCACCCAGCCGGTGTGCCTGGGCTTCGGACTCTACAAAGCTGAGCTCAACAGTCGCATCTCCATTGTCAAAGTCTGAGGTGGGGGACCGAAAGACAATTGGAGCAAATGTGCTCTGTCTCTGGGATGCACTTGTCCAGGGTTCATAGCTGTGAGCTCTCCTTTTCTTTCATCTCAGCAAAGAGCAATTCTGTGTCTCGGACTGATATTGAACTTCAAATTAATTAAAAAAATAGAGCACTGGGAATTTGACGCATATGCATGAAATGCTTTGGTCGATTTTAAAAATGGAAAGAAATCTGTTTTGTTATGTCCTTCCACCCATGCCACTTACAGAAACAGTCTTTCTGTAATCTTTTAAATCTAAATCTCATCCCACCTTTCATGTCCACCTGGGTTGCATTTTTGGGTACATCCCTGTTTCTCAGAGTAGACACGCATGTAGAAAATTTACATTAGGCTTTTTATGTGTTCCCAAAGGCACGATGTGAAATGTCAGTAGGCCAAAAATTCTTAGGCCCTTCTTAATTACCTGTGAATTTGTTGTAAAAATCATGTACAAACAGAAATACCTGGTTCCATTAAGCACAGAAAAACACACACACAAATAAAGGAGTACAAGCAACAAGCTGGAGCTTTTGATCCTTTCTAACTGACTTTGAGTACACATGAGAAGGTTGCTGTTTTCACTGGAAATTACAGAAGAAAGGGAAACAACTGCCACTCACTTGCTAACTTTGCTCTTTGAAGCCGCTCGGATACCCAATTATTTTTCTTGGTTTCACTCTAAAGGTGAGTGGGTGGATGCGGTGTGGCTGGTGAGAAAGAAGCAGACGGAGAAGGGGGTGGCTGGGAGAGAGGATACACAGGGAGAGAGACAGGAGGATCAGAGCTCACTCTGGATTGGTTGTGATCGGCTTGACTGCCGTGGTGTAAAACAAGACGACAGAAGAGCAGAGGAACAGGGATTTCGCGACTTCGGCTGCGGAAGGAGCGCAATTGTTTTCATCTGATTTCACACACACGATTGCTCAAGAGGAAACAGGTGATAAACCACTTATTGTTTACTTTCTAGCAAATAGTTACATCATTTTGGAGCGCTAATTTGATATGGAATGACAGTTGTTGTTGTTTTGTTTTGTTTTTGTCCAGCTGAGATGATCCTGTCTTGGTTTTGTGGTTTTATGGTTGTTGTTTTAAAGCTGGAAACTAGAATTGAGGGTTGGATCCCAAAATATTTCGTCTTAGGGAGTTAAAAAAAGAAGAGAGGCTGCTATGGCTGCAAAGAAAACCAAGTCAAAAGGAAAAAAATTGCTCTTTTTAATGCGTGCTTGTTGCAAAGGTTTGTGAAAATGTGATACCAAAACCCAACTGTGCGTTTGGGAGCGTGTGTTGAAGTTGGGGGAGGGATGGAGGAGGAGGAGGAGGAGGAGGGGGGGTTCTTGTAAAAGACAGATGGTAACTCAGTGGAATTGTTCCCCTACTCCATCTCTCCTCCTTGCTCCCTTCTGAGTCCTGCATCCTTCCCCCTGTCATCTTTCCAGAATCCTACCTTATCTGTTTTTTTCCCTCTCCCTGTACATCCTTCTCTCCTTTGCTCAGATTTGCTCTCTTTCTTCCCCTCCCAACTTCAACTCTGCAACCTTGTCTTCAATTTTTTTCCGAGAAAATCGACTTGCAAAAACCAGGAGATTTTTTTTCCCTTTCTTTCTGCTGTGCTTTTGGTTGTCATTCAGGACCCTGCTGAGTCTGCACATTCAGGCTGCGTTTGGGGATTTGTAAGAGCAAACAAGAAAACTGGAGAGACAAACAAAAAGCTTGATTGGCAGCTATGAGCCCTAAACTCTGACCTCTGATAGAGACTGAGGCAATCCAAAAGAGCAGTGTACTTTACTGTAGCATGCTCATTTACACGAGCAACTGCCTGAAGTGACGCGTCCATTCAGCATCATTTAGCAGAAACACAGCTCGCCGAACATCCCAGGTCCAGTCATGCACCACGGCCCAGTCTATTTAGACCCCCTGATCCTGCTGAGCGTGCTGTTATTGTGGGGACCTTTGGGGTCCAGGGGCCAGAATGACACAGAGCCCATCATCCTGGAAGGGAAATGTTTAGTGGTATGTGACTCCACGCCCTCGTCTGAGCCCGCTGGCAACGCTTTGGGCATGTCGGTCCGCTCTGGCTCCGGCCGAGTGGCCTTCTCCGCCAGCCGCCAGACCAACCATGAGCCCACCGACATGAGCAACCGCACCATGATCATCTACTTTGACAATGTGAGTATTACACTGCAACATTTGCCTTTAAATGGCACCACTCTTGTTCACAATGCCTCACTTTTTCACATATTGGGATCGTTATTTGGTGTTGGCAACAGAACGAAAGGCAAACTGAGGCTGGAACGTCCATTGAACATCCTCCTCATTCTTGTATGCCTTTCATAATAATAATTAAAAAAGAAAAGATCAAATGACACTCTTTTGTGCCTGAAAAAAACACAGTTTTCCCTGTGAGTACACTGTAAGACTGAAAATCTATATGCCTGTCAATGTCCTGCAACAGATGTTTATTTCCCAGAACATTTATATTAAAGACAAAAAGCCTAAATAAAAATTTCTCTGCGTAACATTATTGATTAAATGTGCAATAATACATGAAGTTAATGCACACACCTCATGTCATTCTGCCTTCCTTTTCCTCACCATCTTGATCAGATTTTAGTGAATGTGGGGACTCATTTTGACCAAGAGAGTAGCGTCTTCCTAGCACCAAGGCGAGGTGTTTACAGCTTCAACTTCCACGTGGTGAAGGCGTACAACAGGCAAACCATCCAGGCATGATGGCCCCTCTGCTACCAAAGTTATGGTTGACACTCTACTGGATCCGGAATCTCTCTCTGATCCCGTTTTTTCCTGTCAATTAGGTCAGCCTGATGGTGAATGGCTGGCCAATGATTTCTGCCTTCGCTGGGGACCAAGATGTGACCAGAGAGGCTGCGACCAACGCCGGTCTGGTGATTATGGAGAAGGGGGACAAGGCCTACCTCAGACTGGAGAGAGGCAATCTGATGGGAGGCTGGAAGTACTCCACCTTCTCTGGATTTCTGGTCTTCCCCTTGTGAGGAACATGGAGAGTTTAGGTGGTACGAAACCGTTAGAGAAACGTTTTTGTGGGAAGTGGTACTGAATGAGAGAGAAGGGGGTTTGTGACGGGAGGAAAGAAAAGGAGTCGACCTGCTACTGCGTGGGAGATAAAGTGGAGAGGTTTACGGAGAACTGAACCGAAGGCTATCCAAATGAAGAGAACACTCAGCGACAGAAAGGAAAGATAAAAAGTGCCAAAAGCACTTAGTACATTATTTGTTTCTGGAATTTATGTGCTCAGTCTCTGTGTGTAAATAATTATCCCACGGAAAAAATTATTATGATAACAATATATATTAGAAATGTACAATGTAAGCTTCTGAGCTAAGAGTATGTGAAGGCCTTAATTATTTTTTAATTCAAAACATTTAAATCACTGCTGTGCTTCAAATGACACTCTTTTCTGCCTGAAAAAACTGTTTTCCCTCATTTGAGTGCACTGTATGACTGAAAATCTATATGCCTGTCAATGTCCTGCAACAGATGTTTATTTCCCCAAGATATTTCTATTAACTACAAAAAGCCTAAATAAAGTTGACAAAATTTCTCTGCGTAACATCATTGGGTAAATGTGCAACAATACATGCAGTTATTATTTTAGGAGTCCTTGCAAACGTGATTGTTTAATCTGCTAATCTGCTTTAAATTGGCAAATTCAAAGCACTCGTGCCTCATCCACATTTGTGACACGCTACCCAATGCCACTGCAGCGGTTTGTAAATATAGCTCCCACCAGCAGAGCTGGCGTTGGCGTGGACCGGGCCGACCAGCATGGGACGGTGTATAAGTGTGGTGGATGGCGGATACTCCTCGCAGGGATGGAGACAGATGGACGCTTTGGCGAGCAGGCAGGCGCATCCCTGCAGGACTGCCGTTGGTAAAGTGTGGTGTCCTGTCACATGTTGTCACTTACGCTTCCCCGATTCAGGACCACCTATCTCTCTCTCTCTCTCCTTTCTTATTTACTGTTGTCTCTTGCGCACAGTGAGATCGTGATATGATGATTTAAAGGGGCAACAGTTCTTGGAACTGGAAAATGGTGTTACCTGCTGCAAGTGTAGTAAAGTCAGTAAAGTAAATACTGCTGTGTTAGAATAAATGCTTCATTAACCGACCGTACTATGTTGGCAACTTCCTCTGAGGCCCCTGTAGCTCATGTGAGAGACCTGAAAAAGCTCCATCTGTATTTTTCTTTACTGAGATCCATTATAATATCACGTAAATTGGCATAAGTGTGGCCTAATACATGTATATAAGATCACCAGATCAAATATATATATTCTTATATATATATTGGAATATTGGAACCACATATATCAATATCGGCCTCTAGAGGGCACTAAAATTCTAAATCCCAAACGCCTGGTCCAACCATGATCGCCCACAAACCCTCACATCGCTACACAGAGAAAGCTAATGTCTGTATTTTAGGGTTATTAATAGTAACCATTGGAAATCCTGCTATTAATAATTTGGTACGGATCCATATATATCTGAACAGAATAGAGAAATAGCACAATAAGGCCTAATTAATTTAATGATGTGGACTTAATTCTGAGCTGTGGCCAATATAATAAAAACGCTGGAGGAGAAAAAATGATGGAATCATTCACAAGCCGATATGAAGGCAGTGCAGTGTTTTAGACATTAATCAAACAACTATTTTTCTATACTGATCTACAAGTCACATGTGTTTTTTACTGTGAGAATATACGGTCGTAAAAAAAAAAAAAACAATCCTGAAGATCCCCGAGTCAAATGATCCCAGCTAGGCCGCATTTATTGCTTCCTCTACCTAACTACGGATAACATCCCGCCCAGAATCGGCCGCGAAATTGATTGACACCCAGTTAAACCAATGGGCGGGCCGTAAGCACCCGGCTCATGGGAGCACCAGCCAATCATCGCTTGGAAGCGTCCGAGGGGCAAGCTTTCTACGCTTTCTGTCTGGCAAGAAGTTAGTTCCTGCTCTTCCCTGGCCGTTTCCTGTAATCGTACAGTGTTGTGAGACGGAGAAAGCCATGTGTGTCGATGCAAAGGTAAATTTAGCACCCCGAAATTATTACTGTGAGAGTTGGGGCAGTGGTTATGATGGTTATTTTCAGGTATTTTTGCCGAAAATTAGACGCAGATCAACCGAAACAGTATTGCGGCCTAACCTGTGTCTGAACGTTGACGGGCAATGGTTATTGTGGCACGTTGCTTTGGTTTGGTCCGGTTTGTTGATGAGATTGAAGGAGTCCGGTAGACTGAGTGGTTTGTAGTAGATGGTAGAGAGTGGAACCGACGACCTTAAACACACAACGCGCCTTGTTTATGAGCCTGGATATGTTTAGGGTGCTTCGCAGACTTTGGTAATGGGCACATTTTGGTCGCGGTAGAAGCTAATGCTAGCCGACGGTTTTGTAAGAAAGACTGCAATACGACCGGAGAGGAGAGCATCGTACCTGTCCAGCATCCCTGCCCTCCTCCTTTTACTTCTCCAACTACTCTCTGTCAAATAAATTCTTCCAAGTTGGCGCATTCATATAATTAAAGTAGTTTATTTTAAAACCGCTTTTCAAACCATTTAATGTAACTTTGTAAGCATTCTGGACCGCGCCATCCTAAGTTAGCTCATACTTAAAAAAAAAAAAAAAATGGTGTAAAGTTTTAAGTCAGCTAAGATACAGTCAAAGATTTAAGTTTGGAATCATATTGCCTGGATATTAGTTAATAAAACACTTAGCTTTCAAAGCGAGTTCAATTTCATTCATCAGGTTCAGAGGTAAAAATAAGAGTGTAGTCATGGAAATATGTATGTTTTTGTGAAATATTTTCTTTCTGAACTTTGAATTCAGACCTTTTAGAATTATACTACAGCTAACGGGGTTACACTTGCCTTTTTTTTTAACCAGGTTTAGCAAACTTTTAACGTGTTTCCTTAAATGAGGAGGTTGTGAGACAGGCCGCTGATTGACATTTGATTCTTCTTTCCTCAGCTGTTTACTTGAAAGAAGAGAAGAATTGGAAACCAAATATATAGCTTCCATCTCGGAGTCTTTTTAACACTGTGCCCATCTCCCTGCGTGGAGGGGGCAAGATGGCAGATCCCATTATGGACCTCTTTGAGGACACGCCCCTGTTTAACCTGGATGCCCTACCGGATGACTCCTTCTCTCAGGGCTCCTCGGACCCCGTGGAGGAAGCTCTCAAGCTGGCTTTGGGCCAGGTTGACCCGACGTCTGAACCAGAGTCCACCCCTGACCTCACGGTCAACACGAGCCTCGGTGTTCCTGTAGCAGCTCCTGCCATCCCAGACCCCGCCCCTCTCCAAGTTGCCTCGCAGCAGCCCGTGACCGTGGCGACTGCTCAGACTGTTTCCGTAGCTGCCGCCCCCGCCGCCACCCTCTCCGCCGCCGTCGACGCCATACCTCAAATACAAGCTCAGACCACCATACCCATGGCCAGCAACGCCAGTGTGGCGACCAGTAGCACTGTCCTGCTGAGCTCCCCTTTGACTGTTTCTAGCCCTTCGGCTACAACCACCACCGCCACCACGCAGCAGCTCGCACAGATCACTCACCAGCTCACTCCCCAGCAGCTAGCCGCCATCACGCAGCAGGCCGGTGGCAAAATCGTCATTCTGAAAGGACCCCAGGGTCAGGCCCAGGTGCTGCAGACTGTGTCGGGAGCCACGGCCCAGACCACCGGAAAGGTCATCCGCGTGCTGTCGGGCACCCCGCTCAAACCCGGAATGTCCATATTACAGGGGGGGGCCGTCCTGAACCAGGCTAGCCCAGGACAAACCCAGGTCAAGGTGGGCACCGCGGGAGTGCAGAGGCTGCTGCAGTCTCCCAACGGCCCGGTGAAACAGGTGTTGCTCACATCCATGCCCCAGCAGGTCCAGCAAACGCAGGGCCAGTCCGTACAGGTGCAGATTCCAGCCCAGGCGGCCATGGCTCAGGGTCAGACCACAGTCCACGTCCAGCCCCAGGCTGCCCAGATACAGACCCAGAACCAAGCTCAGATCCAGGTCCAGACACAGGGCCAAGTGCAGCTGCAGCCGGCCATGCAGACGCAGTCACAGGTAAGCACAGCCACCAGTTTGTGGCTGTCTGTGCTCCCAACAGTGGCACCAGAGCAGGTGATGACTACAACGGATCTGTACTTTCCTTAAAAAATTCAAGTTTCACCAGTGTATTAGTCAGGTTTTTCCCACCGACTGCTGCTAAGAGTCTCATCCTGCGTGTCTCTCTAGGGTGGAGAAGCAAAGCGCATCACCTTGGTCCTGCAGCAGCCTTCCCAGACCGGCTCCGCCGCACAGTCGGGTCAAACGGTCACAGCTCAGACGCAGGTGGCCCAGGTCCAGCAGGTCCAGGCGGGCCAGCAGGCCCCCACCAGGCTGGTGCTGGGGCAGCTCCCTGGTGGCAAACTGGTGCTCCAAGGAAGCCAGATAGCAGCCCTGACCCAGGCTCGGGCCGCGGGCCAGGCAGGAGGGCAGCCCAAAGTCCTCACCATCCAGCTGCAAGTGCAACAGCAGCCCAACCAGCAGGGGGGAGTGAAGGTGGGAAAAAACTGATGGACCGTCTCCATTTATCACACTGACAAGAACACGATTATCCGATTAAGAAACAGAGTGTTCTAGCCACTGGCATCCGTTTGCACATCAGAGCTGTTTTTAAATGTGTTAAATGAATAACACACACTCTTTTGGATTGCAAAACGTAAAACAATAAAACAGGTGTTGATGGATGTACAGTGCACCTCTCTACTGTACTACAACAAAAACTTATATAGAGTTCTATAGCGGACCATCTAACAAACATCGGCTAGCAGTCCTACCCAATTTCTTTCTTCAGCAACAGGCCACATTCAACAGTGTGGCGTTTGCTAACCTCATGTCAGACCTGGGACACACTCCGGCCTCATTTGGAGGGCTGCTAAGCTTGTTGTGCCCTTTTGATTTATTTATTTTTTGTTATTGTTTTTTTCATTTTTTTATAGGATTCTGAATTGCAAATCCTGACCATAGACCTGTAATGTAACTCATCTCTGAGTGCTGTTGGATGAGAATTGATGATGCCTGACTTTGTCATTGAGTGAGCAATGCATAATTAATAATGTTAGTGTTTTTATTCCATGGATCATTTGGGCTTTTTGAAGCCGTGCATCTCCAGGCCTGCCATAAAAAGGATCATGTTCCGATTTAAAATCAGGAACATTTCCAAATTCATCTTTAATTTCTGATTTTACTTTGGTTTGTTTCATGCCAGATCAGTTTAAGGTAAGGCTGGCAACCCCATTGTTTTCCTGAATTGATTAATATCTGTTTCAGGTCCTAGTTCAGTTTGGTATTGATTAGGTTAGAGATGTACAGTTACACAAACTGTTGGAGGAAAAAGGAGGAAAAAACAAACTCTTACATTAACATATAAGACTAATGAGCTGAGGCACCACAGATTTTTGTAATGGAGCTCTTTTGTTTGCTGGAATTCTCTGAGCAGATATGTGAATATTCAAATGGTAATCAAATGCTTTAGGTGTGACATTTTACCCAGTTTTGTTTACTGTATAGATATAAAACAGTTTTTGAATAATTTATTTTTTGGTTTATTATTTTTCTCTTTTTATATTACCAGTTTAATTTAGTGCATTTGCAATATGTGTTTGCGTAGCTCTGGGTCTTTTTGTTCCCACCCTTATTCTGTCATTGTACTTGTAGCGTACTGTTGACTTACCCTGTCTCTCTGATGCTTTTAGTATCAGCTTGTGTCCGGAGCTGGAAACGCCGGCAGCCCTCAGGTGCTGCAGATCTCCCAGGGCCAAGGAGGACAGAGAGTTGCGGTCCCTCTCAAAATGCTCCTGCAGCCACAGGTCAGACCATCTCTTTTGCAGGCATCAGCGTGAGATATTGAATGCAAAACAAGGAAAAACTGCTGAGAATACATTTGACTGTCCCGTAGACGAGCTCAGCCTCCTCCACTGGCGGCGCCGTCTCGGTGGTGAAGGTCATCAACACTTCTACGGCGGGCCCCTCGACCACCACCACCACCCCCACCCAGGCCATCCGCATCAGCAAGGCTCCCGGGGAGTCGGCCGCCGTGCGCCGCGTGGAGATCCTCTGCAAGCAGGAGAAGGCCAACCGCATCGTGGCCGAGGCCATCGCCCGGGCCAAGGCCCGCGGCGAGAAGAACCTGCCCCGGGTGCTGAACCAGGACGAGCTCCCCGCCACGCAGAGCTCCCCGGAAGCGGGGGGCGCCGTGTCCGTCGTGTCCACCGGCAAGAAAAAGAGCGGCGGGAGCAAAAAGAAGAGCCCTGTGGCCGGAGGGCACCTGCCGAAAATGGTAGTCGGAACCGACAAAAAGGGCAAAGTCAAGACTCCAGGAGGAGCGGTTTCGATAGCCGGAGGCGGAGTGATGCCTGTGACCGGGAACAAGAGCAAAAGCAAAAATAAACCAAAGTAAGTCCTCCGTTTGGACGGAGTACATAAAGGAGAGCCGCTGCTTTTCTGGAAATGCAACTTTTTTATCTTTTTTTATTTTTATCCGTCAATAATTCTCTGTCTGTTTTTCTTTGTCTCTCTCAACCCGCCCGGCAGCACTATTACACTAGTGGGAGCAAAGAAACGAAAGAGAAACGCCTCCTCCGACCACTCGGATGGGGAGCAGAGCCCCGCCTCCCCTGCGGCGCTGGAGGACGACTTGATCATGGTGCGAACACGCAGGTTCCTGTTTGTGGGCAGAGCGCTGCAAAATGCAGTGTTTACGTTAGGGATGACCCGATCCAGCTTTTTGCACTTCCAATCCGATCCCGGCCTATCAGAGCATGTATTAAAGTTTTAATTTATTTAGCCTACTTACTTAGTTGTCAGACTCATGTTGAACAGGGATTTACTCTGATAACCTGTGGGTTAGGAGATGCTGATGCTCGTGTGCGATCGGACTTAAAAAAAAAAACTGGATCGGGAGTCTGGATCTGCATTTTCTCATGCTGGCCAATACACATTTTTTTGCATATATGGGCTGCCAATACGGTCAGACTATCGGATTGGGACAAGCCTAGTTTACGTTTCAGCTTGGTTTGTGTTGTTAGTCTGGCAAGACTCACCAAGTGACATCAGATCACACTTTAGCTGGAAAAAGAAGGATTTCTGAAGAACATGTTGTGGTTGAAGTGGTCTGGTTGACAAACTAAAACCCCTCTCCTCTAACCAGAAGAGGCGCTCCAATCGCGTGGTGAAAAGGAAGAAGTACACGGAGGACCTGGACATCAAGATAACAGACGACGAGGATGAGCAGGAGGACGTCGACGTCACCACGACGGCGGCCGCCGTGGCCTCCATCAGCGGGGGGGCGGCGGCGCAGCTCAAGCAGGAGGTGGAGCTGGATCCCGATGGACTGCAGAGTATGCAGTTCTTTGTGGTGAGTGTCCAGTTTTTATTGCTCTCCTCTCGTCTCTTTGCGGAACAAACGGAAATTGCAGCGCAGGTTGTTGTTTGAGTACTTTCCCAACATGGAGTGCCTCACTGTCATGCATCACTGGTGCGTTTTACAGGAAAATCCAAGCGAGGAGGATGCTGCCATTGTGGACAAAGTGCTGTCTATGAGAATAACCAAGAAAGAGGTGCCTCTATCTACATTCAGATTTAACATTTGATGTGCTCATTTTGTTTGGTTGTCATGAATCTTTTTCTTTCCTTCTAGATTTCTTCCAGCCAGTATATGAATGTTGAGGAATTCTTTGTAAAATACAAGAACTAGTAAGTCTCCCCATCCCACTCTGATGCCAGTACCTTGCACTTTTGTTGCCCGTGGAAATGAATGAGCAAACACTCTTCTGTTCTCAGTTCATACCTGCACTGTGAATGGGCCAGTTTGCAGCAGCTGGAGAGGGACAAGAGGATCCATCAAAAGATCAAGAGGTTCAAGACTAAGCACGCACAGATGAGGCACTTATTCCAGGAGGTGAGCGGGAGGCAGATGGAGAAGCTGTCTTTCTGTTTTTTGGGAAATAGAGCAATGTCACTCTTTTAACTTTTCTGTAAATGGTTGTTTTTAGGATGAAGAGCCTTTTAACCCAGACTACGTGGAGGTGGACAGGATCCTGGACGTGTCCCACAGTGTGGATAAGGACAATGGCGAGGTCTGAGTCCATGACCTCTCCACATCCCATCTGTTCTCATGCTCTCTTTCATTGCTTTCTCTTTTGAATTGGTACGATTTGGAAATTGAGATTCTCCCCTTGTGCTCCCTCCAGCCCGTTATCTACTACCTGGTGAAGTGGTGCTCTCTGCCATATGAGGACGCCACATGGGAGCTTAAGGAGGACGTGGACGAGGGCAAAGTCGAAGAGTTCGGCAAAATCCAGAACCGGCAACCTCGTTTGAAGAGAACGGTGAGCAATCGAACCCATTACTTCTTTTGCAACAAGCTACTTTTAAACGCTTTCCATTCTGGGAAACTTCACCTCTTTGTCAGGACATTGAAGTTTTGTCAGAAAAATGCCAATGAGTTGTGTCACCGCATAAAAAAACACCTGTACATGAAGTGTGATTCTTTAGAATAGGGCCAAAGCCTGTAATGGATAGGCTTTTTTAAGGGATCAAAGTATATTGTGAATTTTTCAATCGATCTTTATGAAGGACAAATGAGGTGATACGCTTTGCTTAAGAGGCGAAGCACTGCATCACATTTGTAAATAAGATGTCCTCATGTACTGTTGATGATGAGTCTATAAGGGAAACCGGTACCACCTGCTCAACAGCAGAAAGTAGAAAAGTGAGTCGCTGTCAGCTGCTTTCTCAGCCTGAAGTGAGCCTGTATAACAAAACTAACCATTTCAGTTCACATGATGCCATGTCAGAAGTTTTTTATAAGGGGCTTACTCAGAGACCAGTGTGACTTGAAGCCCCCCCCCCCCTCCCACTCGCAATAACCTGGAAAATGTTTGGAAACATTGATCATTTTTTAAGCAGATTGAACAAATTGGATTTGAAGTCAGAAATCACATGACAAGTACAGTCCTCCTTTCTTTTTCCTTTTTCTGTTTTCCTAATTTTTTCCCCCCCATTTCTCTTTCCTCAGACACGACCTCAAGCCAGTTCATGGAAGAAGTTAGAGGAGACCAGAGAGTATAAGAACAGCAACACATTGCGAGAGTATCAGCTAGAAGGAGTCAACTGGCTCCTCTTCAACTGGTACAACAGGTATTCATCCAGCCTGCTCGTGGGTTCATTACCAGCTGTGATATTTGGTGGCAAAGCTCAAGCCAGTTATCATCAGTGTTGATTTTAAACATTCAAATTCTATTAACTATGGATGGATGTGCCTCTCAAACCCAGACTACAAGTGGCAGTATGGAAATGGGGTTCCTGGGCTTCTTCCAGAGCTTCAGGGTTCACACTTGGGTTTTCCCGTCTTTCAGGCAGAACTGTATCCTGGCAGACGAGATGGGCCTGGGGAAGACCATCCAGTCCATCGTGCTGCTGTCAGAGGTCTATGCTGCCGGGGTCCAGGGCCCCTTCCTCGTCATAGCGCCCCTCTCCACCATCACCAACTGGGAGAGGGAATTCACCACATGGACCCCCATGAATGCCATCGTGTACCACGGCAGCCTGGCCAGCCGACAGATGATCCAGCAGTATGAGATGTACTGCAAAGACGACAAGGTTCGCTCACTCATCTCAACAGAGGCCGATTCTCCCAAGTGATAATTTTTTTTTTAGTCCAAAGCATCTAATGGTAATCATTATTCTTCTTGCAGGGACATTTAATTCCAGGTGCATACAAGTTTGATGCCCTCATCACAACCTTTGAGATGGTGCTGTCCGACTGCCCGGAACTGAGGGAGATCTCCTGGCGCTGCGTGATCATCGACGAGGCTCATCGCCTTAAAAACCGCAACTGCAAGCTGTTGGACAGCTTAAAGATGCTCGACCTGGTGGGTAGACTGTTGCTGATGGTGCCTTGCACGTGCAAGACGTTTTAGTTTTTTTGTTCGCAAACGATGTCCTGCGGTTCATCACAGGAACACAAAGTGCTGTTGACCGGCACCCCTCTTCAGAACACGGTGGAGGAACTCTTCAGTCTGCTTCATTTCCTGGAACCTGCTCAGTTCCCTTCAGAAATAGAGTTTCTGAGGGACTTTGGAGACCTTAAAACAGAAGAACAGGTAAGGGTTTTTTTGGTCAGACTCCCACACAGGCCTTTTCTTTGACTGTTGTTCCGGCTGCTGAGCAAGTTCCGTCTTTGATTGGACCCATTAGGTTCAGAAACTGCAGGCGATCTTAAAGCCGATGATGCTGCGAAGGCTCAAGGAGGATGTGGAAAAGAACCTGGCACCCAAACAGGAGACCATCATCGAGGTCAGTTTTTTTTCTGGTTTTCTCTGTTTGAGTATTAAACCAAGTGGTCGAATGCATTTAGAAAAAGTTAGGAACTTTCTCTGATGGGGTCATTATTAGTTTAAATTTGTTTTTGTTTTTTTCTATAGGTTGAGTTGACTGATGTTCAGAAGAAGTACTACCGGGCCATCCTGGAGAGGAACTTCAGCTTCCTCAGTTTAGGCGCAAATAGCAACAGCAACGTCCCCAACCTGCTCAACACAATGATGGAGCTCCGCAAGTGCTGCAACCACCCCTACCTCATCAACGGTACCGCACTGCTGCTCTTTGTCCCCACAATCATTAGAAAAGCGCTACAAAAAAATGACCGAATTCTGTGGTTCTGTTTGCTTAACAGTGAAAATCCTTGAAAACCTGTAGGTGATGCCAGAGGTTACTGTAGAATTCCTGCTATTTGTTCGGTTTTGACGTTGCTGTGCTTCTCTTTCCCTTCAGGTGCAGAGGAGAAGATCGTTGCGGAGCTGCGGGAGGTGTATGACCCCATGGCCCCCGACTTTCATCTGCAGGCCCTCATTCGTTCAGCCGGAAAACTGGTGCTACTGGACAAGCTGCTGCCTCGTCTTAAGGCTGGTGGCCACAAAGTGCTCATCTTCTCTCAGATGGTGCGCTGCCTAGACATTCTGGAGGACTACCTCATCAATAAAAGGTATTCTGTTGTAAAAAGGGAGCTCTCTGAGGCCATTGTTGAAAGCTTTGGTGAAGCAGGAGACATCTCAACATGCCCTGCTTCTCACAGATACCTTTATGAGCGGATTGACGGCAGAGTGCGTGGAAACCTGCGACAGGCTGCCATCGACCGCTTCAGCAAACCTGACTCGGACCGCTTCGTCTTCCTGCTGTGCACCCGCGCCGGCGGCCTGGGGATCAACCTGACTGCTGCAGACACCTGCATCATATTCGACTCCGACTGGAACCCTCAAAACGACCTGCAGGTACGACTTTCTTCCAGCACTTTTCTCAAGATTTTTCTGTTCATAACTCGGAGGTAATACAACCACCGCTCGTTCCGCTCTGACCGTTTCACACTGTGGTTCCAGGCCCAGGCGCGATGTCATCGTATCGGCCAGTCCAAGGCGGTCAAGGTCTACCGTCTCATCACCAGGAACTCGTATGAGAGGGAGATGCTGGACAAAGCCAGCCTGAAGCTGGGGCTGGACCGCGCCGTGCTGCAGAGCATGAGCGGCAACAAAGAAAGCAACGTCAACGGGGTGAGCAGAGAAAAGCCAGACTCAAGAAAGACGAGTTCTCATCCAGGTTGAACCTCCCGAGTTAATGGCTCCGTTTCACTTTTAGCAAATCCAGCAGTTCTCCAAAAAGGAAATCGAAGACCTGTTGAGGAAGGGAGCCTATGCCGCCATCATGGATGAGAACGACGAGGGCAGCCGATTCTGCGAGGAGGACATCGATCAGATCCTCCAGAGGAGAGCCACCACCATCACCATCGAGAGCGAAGGCAAGGGTTCCACCTTCTCCAAGGCCAGCTTCGTGGCCTCTGAGAACCGCAGCGACATAGCCCTCGATGACCCTGAATTCTGGGAGAAGTGGGCAAAGAAGGCAGACATAGACGTGGACACCATCAATCGGAAGGTAACGCTGTGGTGTTTTACCATGCTGGGTTTAGTCAGAAATGCTGGAGGGCCAGTTATTAAAAGGGGTCTAGATTCACCATTTTTAACACCCAGGTGACTAAAAGTGTGTCTTCTTTCCTCTACAGAACACTCTGGTGATTGACACTCCCAGAATTCGGAAGCAGACCCGACAGTATTCCACTTTACGTGGGGAAGGGGGAGACCTGTCCGATATGGACAGCGATGAAGAGTATCCGCCTGCGAATTCTAGACATTCCCGTTCTTCCCGCCGCTCCGATCGCCACAGCGGAAATGGCTACGGCCGCACAGACTGCTTCCGGGTGGAGAAACACCTGCTTGTCTACGGGTACGACGATGGCATTTTCAGTGCATAAATACGTGTTTACATTAATTTTTTGCCATTTTCAGTGCATCTATATGCATTTCTATTTAGTTGTTTTTCTTTTTTTGGCAATTTAAAAATCATATGTATCTGTTTACATTTAGTTGGTTTTCTTTTTTAAACTCCTTACTGGTTTATTTATGTAGGTGGGGTCGCTGGAGGGACATCTTATCCCATGCCAGGTGCAAGAGGCGTCTGAGCGAGCGCGACGTGGAAACCATCTGCCGAGTCATCCTGGTCTTTTGTCTGCTCCACTACCGCGGAGATGAGAACATCAAGAGCTTCATCTGGGAGCTCATAACTCCACCGGAGAACGGCCGCGAACCCCAAACACTACTCAACCACTCCGGTGAGGAGCCGCGCACCGACGGGGTCTCAGTGGGAAATAAGAATCCTCTGAGTGAAGAGCAGGAATGAGTGGAAGTCTCTTTTCAACTGTAACTTTTTTCTCTGTGCAGGCCTTTCTATTCCTGTCCCGAGGGGCCGGAAGGGTAAGCGGGTAAAAGCCCAAAGTACATTTGATGTCCAGAAGGTGGAGTGGATCCGCAAATACAACCCCGACACCCTGCTGCTGGATGACAGCTACCGCAAGCACCTCAAGCACCAGTGCAACAAGTAGGTGACCGCCCGCCGGCCGCCCGCCTGCGGCTTCCTGTGCGCTCCGGTGCTGACACCTCTGCCTCCTCTCAGGGTTCTGCTGCGGGTGCGTATGCTCTACTACCTGAAACAGGAGGTGATCGGGGAGCACGCCGACTCTGTCCTGAAGGGGGTCGATATCAGGTATCCGCCTCCCTCCGTTGTGTTTGGAGCCTCTGGGGCTCGCTCCCTGCAGGCGGACTGTCCTGCGTGCGTTTTATTTATGCCTTTTTTTTCTCTGCTCAGGGATGTGGACATCTGGATGCCAGAGATGGAGCAGCAGGAGGTGCCTGCAGGGTGGTGGGACTCGGAGGCGGACCGCTCTCTGCTCGCTGGCGTGTTCAAACACGGTGGGTCCGGTTTTGTCTGTATGCTTCCATTTTTGTTTTGAAGTGAAATGAGTTACCTCTTCACGTGTGGAACGTTTTTTGTGTGTCTTTTTTCCAGGTTACGAGATGTACACCACCATGCGGGCCGATCCCTGCCTGTGCTTCCTAGAAAGAGTCGGTCGACCCGACGACAAGGCCATCGATGCTGAGCAGCACACCGGCGACGCCGAGCTGGGAGATGAGTACGTTCTGTTCTATTGATTTTGTTTACCCAAACGGAGCGTTGCAAATTTGAGCAGAATGATGCCTGCACCTTTGTCTAAAGTTTAACCAGTGTTAAATTGTGGGCACCAGATTAAAAGACCCACTCATTCCTACTGTTCTGGATTTTGTTTTTTTTGTTTTTTTTTACCTGGTACCCAACTTTTGGGGAATTTTCTGAAGTTATTCTGGACATTTTACGTAATCAACACGTGGCGAGAGTTGTGAGATGTGTTGTTTATATGTCAGGAAACCAGAAAACCAGCTCACTCTGCTGGTTTGAGGCATCAGCTTTTAAGGAAATCCCTTCAGCTGGCAAACTAACACCCTGGCCTCCCTACCATCCTGTAAAAAGCAGTAAAGCTCAGGTTTTTTAGGTCAAGCTGACTAGACAAAGCAGTGGCAGCAAAAATAGCTAAATGCGATGGTTTAACGGAGCGTCTCAACGTCTGAGCTGCTGTTTCCTGCAGCAGAAACAAACTACAGAGTTCCTTTTGCACCTCGTATCAGGAACAAACTGCTGGTATAGATGGTTGTCATTCTTTGAGACGTGCGAATAAAAGAAACCCGTCTCTGTTTTCCTTAAGTTGGTGACAGCTATGGTGATACTTTAATCCTGTTTAACAATCTGAAAGATAAAGTGGACAAAATGTGTAGGAAGCTGTTGTTTTCCATTCAACGCCATGTTATCAGAACTGCTTCGAAAAGAAAGTTGTTCCTATTGAGTAGGTTTACAGGATGGCACTTTTCCTGCCTGATTGTGTTTGGTTTTGTTTTCCATAGTGCTGACTATGATAAATACTCTGAGGATCCAGAGTTCAAGCCGGCATCGAGGCACACCAAAGATCTTTTCGAGGAGGTACGTGTCCACCGGTGACCTCAGCTTTGTGGTGTCGCAGCTCACTGTGCGTGCGGTGGAGAATGACTCGGTAGACCAAAAGTAAAGCTTTGACTCGTGTGCCACAGCCTGATTCCATGAACGTGGACGATGAGATCTCGGTGGATCACAAAGCGGGACCCGTGGCCACCGAGAGCGCCCCCAGCCAGAGCGGCGCCTGCGATTGGCCCTCCAGCTCGTCCCTGACGGCGCGGCTGCGGCGGCTGATCACGGCCTACCAGCGCAGCTACCGGCAGGAGCAGCTGAAGATCGAGGCGGAGGCGAAGGGCGACCGCCGGCGCCGGCGCTGCGAGCAGGCCAGCAAGCTGAAGGAGATCGCCCGGCAGCAGCGCCAGCAGAGGTGCCCCATCCCCCGCCCTACACCCGCAGCCTTGTTGTGTTTCCCATTTCTGAAAGTTCCACCTGCATAGTTTAACTCTACAATGCCCCCGTTTTTCCAGCTGGATCTGGAACCCGGTCGCACAAAAAAGCCTGTCCTCACTCCAGCAGCCTATTTGGCTTTTTTCCAGGTGGACGCGCAGGGAAGAGTGCGACTTCTACCGCGTGGTGTCGACATTTGGCGTGGAGAAGGTGAAAAAGGAGCCGGGGCTCCCGGAGGGCGTCGAGGCCGACTTCGACTGGAACCGCTTCCGGACCTTTGCTCGCCTGGATAAAAAAACGGACGAGAGCCTGAGCCGGTACTTCCGCTGCTTTGTGGCCATGTGCCGGAGGGTGTGCCACCTCCGCCCCGGCCGCGACGAAGGTACGGGCCGCTCTGCTCCCGCCTCCCCACGGACGCAGAGACATGAGACGCGTGCTCAGCCCTTTGCTTTGATCTCACCCAGATCCGGCAGAGCTCGCCCAGACGGTGGCCCCCATCACCGAGGAGCGGGCGTCGCGCACCCTGTACCGCATCAGCCTCCTGCGCCGCCTCCGCGAGCGGGTGC
Organism: Menidia menidia; assembly: GCA_907169785.1. Taxonomy (NCBI): domain Eukaryota; kingdom Metazoa; phylum Chordata; class Actinopteri; order Atheriniformes; family Atherinopsidae; genus Menidia; species Menidia menidia. The sequence goes on along the minus strand of CAJRST010007779.1, from coordinate 15,774,829 downwards.
TCCCCCACCCGTCCCTGGAGGAGCGGCTGCCCCTGGCCCCGTCCAGCTCGGAGCTGCCCGCCTGGTGGCTGCTGCCGGACCACGACCGGCAGCTGATGCTGGGCGCCGCGCTGCACGGCGTCAGCCGCACCGAGCTCTCCATCTTCGCCGACCCCCAGTTCTCGTTCGCCGCCGCCCGGGACGACTTCGTCCTGAACCAGCAGGCCCCGCCTCCTCCTCCCCCCCCGCCGCCGCCGCCCCCGCCCCAGGCCCCGCCCCTCATGGCGCTCAGCCAGCCCAAGCCCGAGCTGCTGGTGGCGGAGGGGAAGGAGGAGGAGGCGGACGGGGGCGGGCGGCTGCTCGGCGCCCCGCTGCCGACCCCCCCGCTGGCCCACCACGCCGGAAAAGCGCGAGATCAGGGCTGGAGCTTCAAGAGGAGCCGGGAGAGGGGGGAGAGGTCGGGCGGGCGGAAGGGCGAGGGGGGGTCCGACTCGGACTCGGACTCTGACTCGGGCTCCTCGTCCTCGGAGCGGTCCGGAGGCAGCGACGACAGCGGAGACAGCGAGGAGGAGCCGGAGGGAGGCGAGTTTCAGACGGCCAGAGCCGACGGACGCCGGACGGGGAAAAAGCCGAAGCATCTGCTCATTTTTCTCTCTATCTTCTCTCAGGAGTCATGAAAGTTGGAGACATGGACGAAGAGAACAGCTTGCTCTCCACGACTCTGTCTCAGGACGGCATGCCTCCCCCCGATCCGCTCCGAGTCGACTGGCCAAAGGTAACCAGGCAACCGCCGGCGCGTCCGGTCCGAGGATGCGGCCATGTTGGTTTTTGTTTCTTCTCCCCGGGACATAACGCTGGTTTTACCTCTGTGCCTCAGGACCGGGTGCTGATCAACCGCCTGGACAACCTGTGCACCCTGGTGCTGAGCGGCCAGTGGCCCTCAGGGCGCCGCTACCTGCCCGAGGCCCAGCTCAACCCCAGCTCGGAGCTGCTGGGAGACGAGGCGGCCTACACGCGGGTGGTCCGGAAACCCAGCGGCACGCCCACCGGCCTCGGCGGCGAGGGCGAGGACGGCGAGTTCACGGTGAAACTCCTAAAGGTGAGGGTCACTGAGAGCCACCGGCGCTCAGAACGGGAATGTGACGGACATCTAACACGAGAGGCCGCTGTCTGTGTTGTCCCGCCAGGAGGAAGGCCTGAAACTGACCTTCTCTAAGCAGGCGCTGATGCCCAACGGGTCGGGGGGGGAGAGCAGCAGCCGCAAGAAGCGCAAAGATCCAGAGGTGTGTCTCGTTTTAGATTGCGTGGAGTTTCGTCTGAATCCGATTGTTTTTGTTTTTTGTGTGTTGTTGTTTTTTTACCCTTCTCATTGTCTTTCCCCTCTAAGCTGTCAGACCTGGATGGACTCCACGACGCTTTGGAGCGTGCCCCTCGACGAAGAGACCCTCCCACGTGGCTGAAGGAGAACCCCGACTACGAGGTGGAAGGAGACATGCTGGAGGTGAACATCTCCCCCAGTTCCGCCTGCAGCCTTTCAGGCTGATGGTATCTCCGCTCTAATGCCTTTCTCCCCTCAGTTACTGGTCAACAGGAGCAAGAGGAAGAGGAGGAGGAGGACGGATAAACCTCTGACAGGCACTGAGAAAGTCAAGCTCATCAACATGAGGACTGGGAAGAAGGTGAGCCCCGCTCACACGTCTCCATCGTGGAGCCGCCGGCCGCCTCCCACTAACGGTCAGCCATCGTTTTCAGGTCGGAGCCGCTTTCTGTCCGATGCTGCAGGACCTGAGGGAGTACATGGAGGAGAACCCCGACAGCGCCGTGGCACCCGAGTGGTCCGAAACCGTCAGGAACTCTGTAAGGAGCCCACCTCCCTCCTGCACCGCTCAGATTTGTCTCACAGTTTCTGACTTTAAAACTGAATCTTCTCTCTCAGGGCTTCCTGCCCGAGTCCCTCTTCCACCGACTTCTGAACGAGCACTCGGAGATCCCGAAGAAAAGCCGGCGCCGTCACCACCACCATCACCACCACCACCACTACCACACCCCCGACCCCACCCCCGAGGACCCCAACTTAGACGGAGTGGAAGAGGAGACCCTGGTGTCCGACGGAGCCTACATGATGGACGAGGAGGACCTGGACACGTCCCACCACTTCCTTACAAGTCCTGAATTTCACATTAAAATGGAAGGGGGCGACAGCCTTTCGCAAGGCGACAGCTCAGACGACAGCTCGGATCAAGAAGCCCTATTGGACGATGTTATTATAGCACAGAAGGACTCCGACTCCTCATCAAGCTCAGAGGACTGACCAAACTCCGCTCTCCAAATGAACTAATTTAGTCCCCTTCCACCAACAAATCATGTTATTCCTCAATCATTTATTTTTTTCATTATGTAACAGATTATGAATTGCTTTTTTTTTTGTTTTGTTGGTTGGTTGTGGTTTTTTTTGCTACTTTTATTCGTTTATCTTGTTTAGGATTTTCCATGTAAGGAGCGGGTTTGCACCATCAGTTGGTTCCATCACCATTATGTTTGCATCTTCTCCCGTTTGGTCTTCGTATAACATGATGGCAAAAAAAAAAAAAAGCTGAGCTTTGTTTCTTTTCAACTCATCATTCTCCACCTCTTCCATCCAAACCTTTGACTTCCCATCGCATTCCCAAATGTGACCAAAAGGGGACCCTCGCTGTACAGATACTTTTCATATCTCTACAAAAAAAGGAGAACCCCCCCCTCGAAGCTGGTCCTCCTGCGCTACATGAAACTGGACACATCTATCCAGACGAGTCTGTGAACTAAAGGGGATCCAGGTTGTGGATGTACTGTTAGTGTTTTCACTTAATGGGAGGGGTGGGGGGGAATCGGTGTATTAGTTACTGAAGCAGGGCTTGGAGGATGGGGTGTACTGTACAATGTAGAGCTGGTCAGTTGTGTACTATGGTGCAAAGATGACAGCCGTGAGTTACTATTCTTGTTTTATGATCTGACTGTATCTGTGATATGAATAACAGCAATCTACAGTGAAAGAAGGTTTGTGTGTGTTATTGTGGTTTTTGGAGAGCAGAAATAAGGAGGCGGTTTGTCCTCATCACCCCAGCTTTCAGTGCTAAACAGCTTAAACTATTAAACCCGTTCATACCGTGTTCCCTCTACACATCCTGTTACTTTACAAAACTCCAGCTGAGGGAGGCCACTGTTGAAGGACACCTGAAAGAGCTGTGAAAAACCGCCTGATAATGAGAGGATTTATGTCCTGGCCATGGAGGGACAGCTGCTGATTTAGTCTGTCCCTAACACACTTACTGCTATGGTAAATTACACAAAAGGAAAAGAAACAAACAGACAAATGTATGGAATTATTATTTTTAATATCCATCCTTAGTAAATGGTATCTGGAGTTGAAACTTTCGAAAAACCAGTGACAAATGTGTTCACATTTTAAAAAAAAAAGTCATTTTCCCATTTTTGGGAAGATTACATTTCCTTAAATGCAAAAAGGACTCAATTTAAACACAATTGAACTAACATGGCGAGGAACGTTCAGGGCCGATCAGAATTAATCGAACGGTTATCAGATGTTTGCTGTTTTGTGCTTTTTTACGTGCAGATCCTGAGTTGTCTGTCAGGACCCAACGCCCCCAGTACAGCGTCGGCACTTCGTTTAACCCGAAATTTGGAATTCCATTCATACTTTATTCATTTAAAAAAAAAAAAGGGGGGGGGGGGGGTCTAAATGAGATTACCACCGACAGTCAAACGAATAACATATTTTTTATTTTTAGCGAAATGGGTGAACGGGCTGCGGTACTATTGATAGTTTGAATTTTTGTTTGTATTTTTTCCGCTCACCGAAAACGAACAATGTTGCGTCTACGTACAGATAAGTGTTCCGCCGAGATATTTCCGACGACACGTGAATCCACCACCGCTACCCTGAGCCGTACGCTAGCTCCGCCGTCTGAATGGGCTTGTTTGGGGTTTCCTGTGAAAGCGTTAGCTTTCAGTAGCAATGATAAGAGGAACTCTGAATTGACGCTGGCATTATTTGGAGCCTTGAACCTTCACATTGCCCCCAATTTAGCCCCCTTTTTGCTTCGTATTCGGGACAATTGACCCAGATGTCTTCCGCCGTTAAGTTAGGCTAACCGGCGTGTTCGACCAGCTAGCTGCTAGCGGCTAAAGTAGCATCAAATTGTCAGTTAACTGGACAACCCCCCCCCCACTCCGATAAAGTATGAGAGTGCGACCGTACAGCTGAAATCTTCTCCCACTTCAAAATGGACCTAAATTTCTACTCGGATTTGTCGGACGGCTGCGCTCAAAATGTCGACTCGGAGTTTTTGGACCCTCAGGCGTACGGCGAATACCCCGTGGAGAATAAGGTAACACCGCGTCCGGTTAGCGCCCCGACGGAGAGGGGATGATGGAAAGTGTCAGTGGTCCGGGACGTTAACGCCGTGCTTCCAGTTTGCAGGAGGCGGAGACGGTTACCTGTCCATCGGCGGGGCGGCTCACCCCTTCCTGTCGGCGGAGGTGAGTCTGGCATCCGGACAGCTGCCGGCTGTCTTCTGCTGCTCTCCATCCGTGTCCCTGAACTCATCACACCTTCCCCCGCACGCATACAGCAGACATTCCACACGCCGAGTCTCGGGGACGAGGTGTTCGAGATCCCGCCCATCTCCCTGGACCCGGACCCGGCTCTGAGCATCGGCGAGGCGGTGTCCCACTACGACTCCGGCGGGCCCTCGTCCGGCCGGAGCCTCGTGAGCAGCCTGGTGGTGGGGGCCGGGGACCCGTCCTTTGCGGCCGCCTTCGTGAACTCCGGCCCCCAGGGGCTGGAGCAGCTCAGCCTGGGGGCCATGCCCCAGGCGGGAGGGGGGGCCCTCCTCAGCTCCTCTGCCCTGGTGAGCCCCCAACTGGTCCACAGCACCCTGATGCTGAAAATGTCTGGGTTGTAACACTTGGGGGGGGTCTTTTGGGTCCGTGGTCTCTGCAGGAGCTGGGCAGCGCCGGCGTTTCGCACTTCAGCACCTCCTCCCCCATGACCATCGACGTCCAGCTGGGCGACATGGCCCACGGCCTCCTGGGGAGCGCCCAGCTCAGCACCATCAACCCGGCGGAGCTGGCTCTGGGGCTGGGCGGCGGGGGCCTGGCGCCCCGCCCGGAGGCGCCCGAGCAGCCGCTGTCGGCCACGCCGTCGCCCGCCGGCTCGCTGCAGGACGAGGACGTGGACGACTTCAAGGTGAGGCCAGAGAGACTTTCTGACCCCGTCGGATAACATGGAACCTAATCTGGATTTAAAAAAAGACAAGTTTTTATGATGACAAGACACTTACCTGGATGCAGCGAGTTAGTGGAGTTAACTTCTGTTCTGTCTCCCCCCACAGAGAAGTGTGCTGGTAGACAGCCCCCTGTCTCTCTCCTCCCCTTCCTCGGCCGTCCTCTCCCACATATCCTCCCACGCTGCACCTCGAACCGTCTCCCTGGCTACGGCCAGGAGGGGCGGGGGAAAGCCTGCTACATTAGTGACTCCCACCGAGGCGGCGGGGGCAAAGAAAGGAAGAAAGAAGAAGGATCCCAATGAGCCCCAGAAGCCGGTGTCGGCCTACGCGCTGTTCTTCCGAGACACCCAGGCGGCCATTAAGGGCCAGAACCCCAACGCCTCCTTCGGGGAGGTGTCCAAGATCGTGGCGTCCATGTGGGACAGCCTGGCCGAGGATCAGAAGCAGGTAAAAAGAGCATTTTCACATCCACGCCGACCACACGGGAGACGTGTTGAAAACGAAAACAAACGGACGTGGCCGTTGGTCTGCTTCCTGTAGGTGTACAAGAGGAAGACGGAGGCAGCCAAACGGGAATATCTGAAAGCGCTCGCAGCCTACAAAGCCAACCAGCTGTCCCAGGTGGGCCCCCCGGGACCTCCAGGTGGAAGTTTTTGTGGCTTCTTTCCGCTCGACTCACTTTTCCGTGTAATTCTTCACCTTCCAGCCCGCGTGCGAGGAGATGGACGCCGCCCCCTCGCCGCCTCCGGCCGCGGTGACCCCGGCCCCCGCCGCCGGTCACCTGCCCCCCCGCCCGGCGCCGGCCAGCAGCCGGCCGGAGGAGAACACCATCACCAACATCTGCGCCTCCAACATCATCCTGGACGTCCCGGAGATGATCACGCGCTCCCACACGGGCGCCGGCCGGGCGCCCCCCCCCGGCGCCGCCCCGGCCCAGACCATCACCAAGATCATCATCCCCAAGCACATGCTGCAGGCGGGGGGGCAGGTGGTGACGGTGCTGCCCGGGGGGGTCCACGCCCTGCAGTCGGCCCTGCTGGTGTCGTCCCGCCAGCCGCCCCCCCTGCAGCAGATGCAGGGCGCCCCGCCCCCCCCGCCGCGGCTCCAGCAGATGGCGCCGGCCCCGCCGCCCCTGCAGGCCAAACCCCGCGAGGGGGGCGGGGCGCCGGGCCACCCGCCGCCGCAGGCCGCCGCCGCCACCGCCACACCCCCGCCCCCCCTCCAGATAAAGATAGTCCCCGCCCCCATTCAGGACAAAAAGGCGGCGCCCACCATCATGGTGGCCGCCCAGCCGGCGGCGGCCTATCAGGAGGAGGACGAGGTCACCGAGGTGCTGCATTCAGAGGAGGTGGACTTCTCTCTTTGAGCTTCACACCTCCACAAATATCTGGCTCAGATGAAACCCTGAAGAGCGTCTGCGTCCGGTGGGTGTGTTCAAACCTGCTTGTGTCCACAGGAGGAGATGGAGGTGAACGGGCTGGGCGGCGGCGGGGGGGGGGAGCGTGTGCGTGAGGGCGGGCTGCAACAACCCGGCGGTGGACAGCCAAGACTGGGACAAAGAGTACTGCAGCAACGAGTGCGTGGCCACTCACTGCCGGTGGGTAAAGCTCCGTACTTTTTCCCCTCGGAAAGGAAAAAAACAACCAAAAAAAGTTCTCTTTTTACGACCGGTGTGCTTTTGGCTTTTCAGGGACGTGTTCCAGGCCTGGTGCTCCATCAGGAATCAGAGCCTGGGAACGGTCAAGTGAGGAGCCGCTGATGCACGGCAGGTTTTGGTTCAGTTTTTTTTGTTTTTCTACTTTTTATTTTTTACAGGATTTAGAACGTGTTCAGTGTTCAGAGGAGAAACGCATCAAATGCATTTCACAGCCGATGAGTGTTAGTCAGGTCTCTCACTGTTTGTTCATGGAATATTGTTTGTTTTTTCCCACAATTGTAGGTAATAAAATTGCTAAAAAGCTAGAAAACTAAGGAGAATAATTTGGTATTCGTATCGTCGAGCTGATAAAAGTCTTTTGTGTGGACGATGACCAGTGTCCTGTGGACGGTCAGCCATCAGAGAGGTGAAGGCAGCTAGAGGGTTTAATGGAGGATCCAAGACAAATATGAATAGTCTTTATTTTTCCTCTTTCCAAAAACACAACACAGTACATTTACTCTTGGATTTAAAACACACTTTGTAGTCTCGCTCTTAAAACATAGAAGAAAAACCTACAACAGTTCCAAATGAACTGGAAATGCCTTAGAGTGTTAGTTTATATATATATGTGTGTATATATTTGGTACTAATGGTGGCCTTCCAGGTGTTTAACATTGCCTCAATTATTTTTTTTTTGTAAAAGATTTGTTCACAACTACATTTTCCTTGTTGAAAAATGTTCAATATCTTGTGTTTTATCAATAAAAGAGCCGTCTTGCTCCAGGAACTTGTTGGTGGATTTTCCTCATGATACCATACATAATATTATTGAACAACCAAAACTAAAAGTAACCCTAAAAACACATAAAATGGCAGCTTTGAATCATCTTTTGGTACGATTCCAAAAGCTTCACACTATTTTCTTTGAGCAACCTCCACCATCTTTCTCATAAGGCCATTATATAATGCAAACCTTTTTTTAGGTTTGTTTTTTTTATCTTTAAATAACCTGGCGGAAACTCTACGGTTGGGATTTTTTCTCGTGAAGATAGCCAAAGCTGATACAACAAATCTGATGTAAAAGTGGACAAACTGGCCTTTAGTGGAAGAGCTGTGCGTTGGTCTGTATGACAAACTCCACCCTCACAATCCAGTCCCTGCCTTATTTATCTTTCTTTATTTTTGAACAATTAGTGTAATGTACAATTTGCACTGTAATGATGTTCAATAAACAGCAAAATAACAGTTATTCACAATTACCATTATGAATAAACAACCCAGATATATTAAAATACATTCCTGAGGTCTGAACCAATCACAGCTTGTTCAACTCCACCCACTGATTGGAGGATTGGGTTAGTAATACAGGAGTTTACTCCAACTATTCTCATAAAAATCTACTAGAAAGACCGAGGACTTTGCGGCGCTGGTCAGTATGATGACCATCTCTGGGTTTGGCTCAACTCCCCCATTGCTTCATCAATATAGCAAACTTACTATTATGATGGAGAAAATAAAAAGTCCGGCAATGAAAAAGGTTTATTAGCGGCTTCTGGTCTGATTTTGGGGGCTGAAAACCAGCGGTGGTAAGTGCAGAGTAGTGCAGGAAACCAGAGAAAGAGTCCTGACCGCGTAGAGGGGGGGGGGGGGGCTGCACCCCTCACGGGCTCTCAGGGCTCTCTGGGTTCTCGGGGCTCTCTTGGCACTCTTGGCTCTCTGGGCCCTCGGGCACGTCTGTCCCTTGAAGGTTGATTGTCTCTATGGAAACCAGAACAGGGGGTCAGCTGAGTGGAGCTGGTCTCCCACACAGCTGACCACATCTGATGAACCCTCACCTTCAAAATCTGGAGGTATGAGGCTCTCCAGGGGATGATCACCCAGTAACTCTACGCAGGGGTTTAAAAAGAAAAAAAGAAGAGAAAAAACCAAGGTGAGGTTAGTTGAAATTATTCAAATGTTTACGGGCAATTTATTCTCCATCTAACTAACTGCAGCTTTGTTCTACTGTCGTCTTCTCAGGAGCTTTCAGTGATAAACGGCTTTATACAGAGGAGCAAATATTCATGCTTCACTTAATCCTTAATCAAAGGTTTGTGGGCATGTTTTACATAGCCTGGCAGTCCAGCTGTTACATGAAGAAGTTTCCTTTAAGTGTGACTTCTTCCATCATTTTTACGGGGTGTTGCTTAACTTTTTTCATCACTCTTTGAAAATGGTGCTGCAGCTAAAAAAGCCACCGCTTTTTTTTCGCCGTTCCCACCTTTGACCGTCTTGATGTGAGCGGAAGTGAGCGCGATCCTGCTAGCGATGGTGGAATAAATGTGGCGCACGTGGCTCTCCTGCTGCTCCAGCGCCTCCGACAGCATTTGGTTCTTCACGGAGTAATTGTACGCTGGGCGGAAAGACAAAAATCCCAACAACCCATTTTAAAGCGGCCAAAGCGGATAAAGGCAGGCTTTGGCACGCTCCTCCTTACCATAACACAGATTTATAATCCAAAGAAAGAGCAGGATCACAGTGACACAGTTGAAGTGGGAGTCTGGGGGGTTGACCTTCGGCTTCTGGACGCAGGGAGTTAGTGGTCAGACCTGAGGAGCCTCAGACTCCAATAGCCAAACAGTCTATGCGTAGCTCAGGACTTACTTCAGGTTTGGCAGCACTGAGGGACGTTGTGATTTGGTTCTGAAGCATTTTGAAATGCTCGTCCATGTACTCCTGTTGAATGCGAACGCACGTCAGTTGCTTTCATCTACAGTTACAGCCACTGTTCAAAGTCTTATTGCTGTTATTACTGCTATCATTATCATTAGTATCAATCTCATCGCCATTTTTCATCCAGTCTATGTGTTACTGTGTGGGCTGCCTCTCTCTGTCCTTTTCTCTCTCTCTCTCTCTCTCTCTCTCTATCTTGCCCTCTCTGTCTCTCACCCCCAACCGGCCTAGGCAGATGCCTCCCCCCACCCTGAGCCATGGTTCTGCTCCAAGTTTCTGCCTGTTAAAAGGAAGTTTTTCCCTCCCTGTGTCTCCTAGTGCTGTTCTTGGTAAGAATCGTTGGGCTTCTGTAAATAACTCCAGAGTCCGGTCTGACCTGCTCTGTTTGGAAAGCTGGGAGATAACTGTTGTTGTGATGTGGTGCTATATAAAAATATTTAAATGAATTGAAATTCCTCTCCATCCTGGCTGAGCCGGCCTGTTTTGGGTGTTTTTACTCACAGTGAGCTGCCTCTGCAGCAGGCTAGAGGCGTCGGCGGCCCCGCTCTGCCGCTTGCTCTCCAGGGCGCACATGTTGCAGATGTAGCGCCTGGAGGCGTTGCAGTAGAACTTGAGCACCTCGTCCCTGTGCTGCTGGCACTTCCTCTCCCGGAGGTCGCTGAGGGGGGACACCAGGGGGTGTCCCGTGAAGGCCGGCATCTTGAGGTGGTCCTTAACGTGCACTTTGCACAGCGACACTTCGCACTTCAGACACGTTTTGCAGGCCAGGCTGCCCCTTTCTGGGCAGCAGTCGCAGTACACGCACTTTGTCTGCTTTTCCTACGATGGAAAAAAATACTAAATCAGACATGAAGACGCACAGAGCTGGTTTTAAAGTGAAACCACTGCCGGTTAACAGTAGAGATGGAAGCCGGTACCGTTATCATCTTCCGCAACCTGAAGTCGTCTGCAATGTTGCTTAGTGCGTAGCTCTTCTGCACCCCGATGTCCGGCCCAAAGGCTGCCCTGCAGTCCGGGCAGCGGAAGGGGGTGTCGGGGGAGTGGGCCAACATGTTCTCCAAACAGTCCAGACACAGGCTGTGCCCACAGGGCAGCTGCCGGGGGTCCTTAAAGATCTCCTGGCACACCGGGCACATCAGCATTTCCTCAAGCCGGGTGTCCTCTGGGTCCTCCATTCTTAGTCCCTGTACAGCAGAGAGATCAGAGCAGATGTGAACTGGAGAGTCACCCCCGGCCCACCCGGTATCTTTACTTTCTATCCTGAGTTGGCAAAATGTGCAGGAATATCTTCACTTACCTTAAAAAAGAACTTTTGCCCCGCCGGGTTTCCTGGTCTTCCTCTTACACTAAAAGTGAAAGCAATACTGAGCTTAAAGGTATACTTCCCAGTGGGGCGGGGCTTATGTGAAACACTCAAAGGAAATACATAGTAAAAAATGTCATTTGTCGGCTTCCGTAGTAACTGAGTTAACCAAACACGTCAACAAAGCACGTTGTAATTTGAGGAAAAACAACTGGGTTCAGTCGAGAAAAAATAAAAACAGACGTTCCTCATGTATGGCATAATATTAAAAAAATGCTTCTTACCAAGTACTGTGTGCCATCGTAATTGTTAAACGTCCCGTGAAGTGTGTCGGAAACTCTAGCTGACGTCCACAGATAGCGGAGACAAGTCCATACGGCTTCTCATGGACGGTAAACCAGACAAACCGAGACAGAACAGAGGGTCTGATAAGTTAAAAGCTGGTTGTATTTCATCATTAACTCCGTTTACACCCGCCGTTACCACCGCAACGTTCTTTTTCCTGTTTACGTTCAGACAGCCAATCAGAGAAGAGCGTGCCTTCCACCGGGCCCTTCGCCGATCCAACCCAGCGCGGAGCCCAGCAGGACCCCCCGTCTCTGGTCCTCTAAAGTGGATCGGCTGAGGGTATCCGTCTGTGTTCCATCAGACAGACATTTTGACAGTTGTGTGCCGAGATAACACGAAACAAATCGGCCTCTTAAGAAAAACTCTTTAATGATACAACACGTTTTTTAGAACGGTTTAAAAAAGAAAAAATAGCAAACACAAAAAACTTCAGTATAAAGACTATCAAGCCAATATATGCAGAATATAATAAGAAGTATCAAAATCTAAAAACGTTCTTTCAAATAGGAATGTATAAATCTCCTTTTTTTAAAAACAGATTTCTTATAGTATTGTGAGGTATTCTTAGTTACAGTAAGAAAGAAAGCTTTTTTGAAATACAAGATATATATACACACAGACGTATTCAGTAGTCTTCTAGTTAGTACAGACCCCTATCATAAACAGTTGACAGGAGGCTGGCTGCCTGTCCCCCTCCATAAATCTTTGTACCCAAGACAGATAGGACATTACATCAGGTAACAATCTAGAGAAGCATGAACGTCCTGGACACGGCTTCAAGAAGGAGGACGGGGGACTGATCATGCGTCCTAAGGCCATCGATTTTTGGAGTAAAGGCAGAGGTCTGTCTTAGCTGCCTGTTAACATACAGTCTACAAAGTCCAAACGTGAGGACAGAGCAAGTAGCAGATAGTGCAGGAACTACTGGACATCGTTTATTGGGCCTAAACACGTCTAGTATTAAAAATGAGTGGAAAAGCAGAACCTGAGAGGGAGTCCGACGCGGACCATCTGAATCTCTACGATGCCTCATTCGTATTCGCGTTTATATTATGCCTGTCTCCATCAGTAGCCTTTATCATACAAATGAATTCAAATGAGTTTCTTTCTCGAGCATCAAGCTTTTTTTCCTTCTTTTTGTTCATAGGCATCCTTTTTTTATAGGACCAACTCTGCTGCCGTAACAACCGTTTAGAAATCCAAAACAGGTAGATTCATATCAGAATAAGGACAATTTTGGAGCTGAACGTGTATACATGTGTAGGCGTATCCATGTAATAGATACTTCTAACCAGCAAGGGCTCGTTTCATCCAAAGATGAAAACACTAATGAAGCTCTTTGTGGTTCAAGTAATCAGAACTTCCCAGAGAAACGTTTGCTGTTTTACAACAGCTTCAGTGTCACAAATCCCACCATAGCTTTTCCCCTTATTAACTAATAATAAGATGTAACGTTTAGCAAGGAATAAAGATAGAAAAAAGAAAAAGAAAAACACCAGTCTGTGTCTAAATGTCCTCACGTAGCTTGTCAGCTGGGCTTTAGTATCAAACAGAGTTTCTGGAATGACTAAAAGATGGCGTCGTTCAGGCTCTCTGTCCCCGTTCCGCGTCTCCGGTCCTCCGCCTGACCTTTGACCCCCCCCAACCCCCGGCGCGCTCACAGGCCGGCGATGGTTCTGAAGGAGGGGACGAAGAAGCCGCACTGGCTCAGGCTGTGCTTCTCCATGTTCCTCAGGATGCGGAAGGTCTTGCTGCAGGTGGGGCAGCGGTAGGGCTTCTCCCCCGTGTGGAACCTGAGGTGCGCCCTCAGGTTGTCGCGCAGCCGGAAGCTCTTGCCGCACTGCGCGCAGGCGTGCGGCCGCTCGCCCGTGTGGAAGCGCTGGTGGCGGCGGAGGCTCTTCCTCAGGGCGAAGGTCTTGGAGCAGGTGGCGCAGGCGTAGGGCTTCTCCCCCGTGTGGAAGCGCTCGTGGCGCCGCAGCACCTTCCGGCGCCTGAAGCCCTTCCCGCACACGCCGCAGGAGTAGCCGCCGCCGCCGCTGGCGCGGGAGGGGGCGCCGTCCACTGCCGCCGCCGCCGTCTGGAGCCGCCACACCCCGTCGCCGCCCGGCGCGAAGCAGCAAAGGCGCCGGCCCGTGTGCGGGCCCTGGTGGCGGCGCAGGTCTTTGGGGAGGGGCCGCGGCGACCTCTGACCCGGCCGGGCGGCCAGCACGTCCACCAGCCGCACGGCGCACGGCCGCAGCAGCTTCAGGTCCAGCGAGGCCAGCTTCAGCTTGGCCTGGAGGAGGTCGGCGGCGGCCACCCGCCCCCAGGCGGCGCCCCGCGTGGGCGTGGCGGCGCCGTCGGAGGGGGAGGGGCTGTAGGCCGTGCCCTCGGCCGTGCCCGCGCAGGCCGGCCGCGGCTCGGCCTCAACCGGCTTCTCGGGCGACTCCGACTTCAGGATGAGCGGGCAGACGAACTTCACGTCCTCCCCGAAGGCGCCGTCGCCGGGGACGATGACCAGAGGCTTCTCGGAGGCGTTCGGGCTCTGCGCGGAATCCTCGGACTTCGTCTCTGCGGAGATCGCAAAACACAGAGGTGAAGTGTAAACTCATTTTTGGTTAAAAATCCCAAAACTTAGCTTCTTAAAACACACCTGACATATCATTATTGACTTAACAGGAGAAAAAAAAACACCTCTTCGTTCTATGCACCGTTTGGCTAGAAGGGATTCAGGGTGGGTGTGCCTCCACCCCTCACCGTAAATAAACCTGCAACACTTTATCTTCACACACACTTTCACTTCGAGTGGCTCCAACCATGAGGGAGCAACCTGAAGCTGGTCCATCAGAGGGAAGCTTCCCACCATAGAGACAGAATGCATCTAAGTTTTTCCCATGTAAACGAGGGGAGAAAACTAAACAAAAAACAGCCAGGAAACCTCAAAAGTTGCAGCTTCCTGCTTAAAAAAAAAGGAAAAAATCTATGTGTAAAGCATCACACTGGGCTTATCACTGGGCTGATTGGGGGGGGTTGTTTTGTGGGACATTCCCTGTTTCTGCAGAGGGGAGCCTATCTGCCTGCTTCCTTCCCGTTGCACAACCCCTCTCATGGCTGCCCACATTGCTCCTGTTTGATCCGGTAAAACCGGTGGCTCTGGTCCCGTACTGGGAAACGACCTGAAACTCCACAGTCTCTGTGGCATCCCCGAAGATAAGAGCCACCTGCTGCCAGGCCGGCCTTGAATTTCCAGACCTACCGTGTAAAGTATCTTCCGTCGGAGCTCTCTTATCAGCCGGAGCTTCAAGGTTCCTGGACTCCACCGGCTGATTTGAGAGAAAAAAAAACAACAAATGTGGAAAATCGTCCTTGAAGGAAACATTTTTCAGCAGAAGTTTTTTTTTTTTAACAAGATGAGTGCTGCTTAAAAAAAAAGGGGCGGAGGATGAAGTTTTACAGTTTCAGTTCTTGCAAAATGAGCTGATTAAAACCTGTAACCTCTCACTGACCTGTTCCTTTAAAGGTGACCAGTCGGGGTCAACAGGGCCTTCATCGTCGTCCAGCAGGAGCTCTGGGGGAGTCAGCCCCACCACCTCCACCCCCCCGGGCTCTTTCAGACAACCACCATCGCAGAGGAAAGTAGGATCTGTTGAGGGGAAGGAGGGGGGAGGGGTTATCGGAGAGAAAAACATTCCACACTGGGGATTACCCTGCAGGGGACTCTGCACCCAGACTGATGATAGAAAACCCCATCCCAACTCCAATCGATGCCTCAAACTTTCCCCCGTGT
>CAJRST010007779.1:15707294-15754794 GCA_907169785.1 Menidia menidia | reverse complement strand
AAATAGACAGGTTTATTTAGTTTGTGACCTTTGGCTAGCTATTCTTTGTTGTTCTCTGTGAACAAGGTTAAAGCATCCTGTCGTATTTACCCAGTTTCTTTGCAACAGCTTTGTCTTTCTTTGCATCGATGAGGCCGACTCCGATATCTTCATCATCAAACTCGTCCAGGACCTGGGCTGCACGCTGCAAAACACAAACACTGTTGCGTGAAAAAAACACACGATCTTGGACTCTGAGCTCAGAGGGGAAAAGACACATGTGCTTTTATGACTGTGTGAGTGATTCCCAGGCACATCTGAAACGTGTTTCACAGGGATGTGGCTGATGATGACAAAGCTGCCACGCTTAGTGATGGCATTACCATAAAAGCCTGCTTTTCAGAGAGCTGCTTGCGCACTTTCTAAATCTGTATGAAACTCGAGCTTCATAACTGACAGTTGATTCTACCAATAGCAGGGACATGCTCGCAGCCGAATTGCTTTGAGGAAGTGGTTTGAGGAACGTCCCTGCGCAGTTGAAGGGTAAAAAGTCCACACACACACACACACACACACACACGCGCGCACAAGCGCGCACACACGTGTGTGCTCACACCTTGTCATGGACCTGGAGCAGCTGCTTTCCTGGCACAAACAGTCACCCTAACCAGGCTCTCCTGCAGATTGGTGTGCAGATCAACAGCAATTCTGGTACACAAAGTCGCCTTCTCTTTTTCAAGAGAATAACTTTGCGTTAGTGCTAATGATGTGTAAGTAGTGTCACTGGACTGCTTTGTCTTTAGGTAAAGTTAAACCGGTCTCATATTGGTCTTACAGCTTTGCCCGCCATGTTTTGTAGACATGAACTAAGTTTTGGCTGTTTGTTATTAGTGCTCACGGCTATTTAAAGGTAAATAAAAGTTATTCAACTCATTTAGTGCAGAGGATGTAGGTGTACAAGTCAAAATGGGTGTACTGGTCAACCACTAGATCCTGAGCAGAAAGGCTATGGAGACTCAGGGAGGTCACGGTCACAGATCTATGTTCCAAAAGCCCAACAGAAGTGGCAGTAACTTTGGACTTCCTTCCAGCTGTGAGTTGTTTGCCTTTCAGCAACCCCCACAGACTTCTTTAACCTCAGCAATGTAACACCTTTTTTACTTCTGCCTGTTACTAATAATAAAAGCTATTAAATGTAAATCATGATGCATTCATGAGGAGAAACACAAGCCTTCAGTAGACTGGACCCATCACAAATGCAGCCCAGAGTAAATTTAGCACCAGGAGCCACACCAGCTCCAGCTCAGGGACTATTTTGGCGTGGCAGCAGTGATGCTCTGAGCTCAAGGATCCGCTGACAAGTACAGTAATGCAAGTGGCGATCAGTGCGTGGTGCTGAGCCGGCAGTACTGGAGTCGGTGCACCCAGAGCTGGCCTGCAGCCCCAAGTCTGAGCCCCACTGCCCCCTCCAGCGACACCAGAGCCTGCTGAGATTACGTGATATGCCAAGGACAGACTCTCCTGCTGCTCTGGCCTGTCCCATTTATGTTCCATTCCACTGCTTTTACACCATTTCAGCTCTTTCAAATCTATTGATAGTTCATCTCTTAAGTTCCCAGCTTTAGTGCCATTCTAACCATTTACTTAATTATTTGCTCATTTGCTTCTGGGTGGACCAGGGGATGACGCAATAACAACTGTTGAAAGTTAGCCCAAGAGAACACACACATATGTTGCGATGCATCATGTCATCCACAGATGAACAGATAATTTTTTGGCTTTGAAACGTTTTTTCCTCCAGCTGCTTTTCATGAATTATCAAGATAAAATCATGCAGTCAAAGAAATGTCAAATACCATAAAAAACTGTCAGTAAAAGATAATTTATTTGATCTGAATCAGTCATAGCGCCCCTTTTTGAGTATTTGATTTAAAATCTGTGATTTGTTTTGTGCTGGGCTTTAAAACAAAACGTGTCTGCATCGGACATATGTGTTCACGTATACTCTGAATAACAAGCCAAACTGTTGCGGAGAAAAGTGACATGTGATATCCAGTAAATTCATGTGTAATCTAAGAACCGGCCCTGGTAAGCTGTTGTTTGACACTTTGAGAGCTGACACCCAAACTTTGCTCTGAACGGTGATGTAATGTCTCTCCCTGCGAATAACGGGACGAAACTGCTGAGCATCCAGGCTGACAGGAGGCCTGAGGTGTGACTGCTATTCCCATGAAAGTGTGATAAAGTGCATCACAAACACACTGTCATACGCACACTGTGTGCATGGGCTCAGCAGAGGAGGGTTTGCCATTTGTGGGCCCTCAGTTCTAAGTATATTTAAATCTTGCGAAGATATTTTTACCATTCAATTACATGCAGCCTTGTTTTTCAAAATAAGATATATGAAGTCCCTTAAAGTTTTCAGAAAAACAACAGTGCCCTACTTTACTTCACGATGGGGTTCCAAACTGAATTACAGTATCAAGCCAAACTGACTTCTATTCTATAGATACATCGACCAAAGTGTTGGAATCAGCCTCGGATAGCTATCAAACTTGTTCCACCCCAGTTTCCAATCTCAACCCACCTCAAGGGCCAACTCCTCAGTGTCAAACTGTCTCTGGGCGGCGCGGCTGGATCCCGGATGGTCGTGGTAGTACACCACCATCACGTCGTACTTTCTCATCACAGACTTATAGTTCTTGGCGCTGAGGTCGTGCACACGGTCCTTGCCATCATATTCAGGGAAGTCCAGGGTTTCCTTGCCCAACGATAGCGCCCCAAAGGACAGCAAGACCCCCACAAGCACCCAGGTCCACTTCATGGCTCCTCTCCGGGGCAATTTAGATCGATTTAGTTTTGTACAGTTAACTAAGTGGGGTTAAGAAAAACAAGCTTGGAGTAAGTATGCAGAACCCCTTCCAACCCGCGTCACCCAGAAGAGAGCAAGACCAACTCCTGGGTCCACCTTATTAAAAAACCCACACCAGGAGCTGGCAGGGGGGCACGGGGGGCAGGAGGGGCAGGGCTAAGTTTGACATAGGTGAGAGCGTGTGCCTATGTGGGGTGTAACCCAGCACGGGAAAGATGAGGCAAGGCAGAGGCGGTTGCTGGGGTGACAGCGTTGTGTGTGGGGGCTTTCGTGCGTGTGCACTGGTAAAACTGGGGTGGAGTGAGATGATGAGGGCAAAGCGGGTGTCTTTTCTCTCCCTGACTGGGCACGCAGCCTGTAAGGACGGTAAAGGAAGTGAAGGGAAAAGGCCTGTGCATGTGGACCTGTGTCGTTTTTATTTTTTTCCAAATGAAGAAGAAGAAGGATGTGATGGATTGGGAGGTGGCTGTGAATATTTGGCACTCTTTTCCCATATTAAGTGAAGATAGAGGCTTGGATCCCAGCTAAAAATAATGGATGTAGGACAGAGAAGTGCATATCAGGAGGGGCTCCTACTGGTGTCTGATTTGCTTCTGCTGGCATCGTTGCAGCGCTAGAATGTGGAGCTGGGTCACTCCAGGACGTGGGGCAAGAGGAGAGGAAAGGAGAGGAGAGGAGGGCCTGGTGCACCTGCTGAGGCTTCATGCGTAGGTTTCACTTAGCCCTGACTCAAGAAGAAAGTGAAACATAGTTTTTACAGGAGGAGCGTCCGTTGTTTTAAAAGATCTATTAGAAATACAACACATGCATCTTGTGCAATGTTCAGTATACTTAAGCAGAAAGCACGTGATATTATTTTACAAATTGAAAGGGAAGATGTAAGCTAATTATAGCTATGTGCGCTGTGGTATCATACTACATACGAGACACACCCCTCTTCTCTAAGAATGTGCGGCTACAGTATTAAAGCAGCGGTGCCTGGTATGTGTAAGGGATGAAAAACCACCATAAGGTGTGTGTGTGTGTGTGTGTGCTGATGCAGAACGGAAATGTGTGTCTCTGTATATGACTGTGGTTTGTGACTATGAAGCTGAGCTGTGTCTCACAGTAACTGTAAACATCTAATGCACTGTGACAGGCTCTAAATGAAATGGAGAAGAGTTTCAACTGTGCCTCATTTACACCTCGTGTGGTGACAGCTTGTGTAACTATTTTCACTTGTATATCTCAAATAGCCTGAAGAAATGAGTATGTTTGCATGAACTCTACAGCTAGAAAACAATCGAGTTTCTATTGCTTGCTTTTGAGAACAGCTTAATCATTATTCGTTTGTTTTTTTTAACGGCTCAAACCATCGACCATGACACGTTTCTGGCAAAAGCCTCATCATGAATGTCAAGTTTTTTTACTTTAACAAACCATCATGTATCTGGCCAAACTTCAGTAACATTTATTCCACCTTTTGTTAATTCAATTCACTATAATTTCACGCATTTGTCCACTTAGCAGCTCTAAACTCATCTTATATACTTTAAGGAAATCTGACTCCAACTTTATGTTGATCCGTTTACTCAATAACTTCCACTTTTAACATGTTTTTTTGCCTCTGTTCAACTGATTATATATATCAATCTGCCTGGTTGTGTTTTTTCTTGGCATGAGTTTTATTTGTACTCGCCACGTTTTTCCTTTTAAAAGTTGTAAATAAGCAATTTTACTCTAAAAAAGAATTTGCTGTCAATCCTTATGTTCTTCACACTTGCACAGTGGTGTGATTTTTTTTCATATGGGTGGACTACACGATACTTTCTCCCCACATTCGTGCCCTGCATGTTTTACACGTCTCACTTCTCCAACACGAAAAAAAAATCATTATAGAGCCTCGGTATCTGCTGAGCCTGATGAAGGGCTGACGTGCTGACCTACTGATACGTATGAGATGTGTTAGAGAGGAGAAACACGAGCCACATATATTGCATTAGAGTTGGAGTTGGAAAGAACCTGACGCAGACATCTTTGTTTCAATCTGATGCCGTTACTCTTTTTAACCAGTAGATGAGGCTCTCTCACCAGTACCATACTCTGACTATGTTGTTCAGATTACTACAACTTGACCTTCTTCAATATGGGTAAATAATCTGTTAAAAAACTTACAGCATATTGTCTTAAGAGATGAATTTGCTTCAAACAGTTTTAGTCAATGTATCACGAAAAATGGATTATAAAATACATTCAGTAACCATATTCACTGATGGTTTACTTAATAGGCCCTCCAGGCACAGTCCACTTTTAGGAGACCCCACTGTTTGGTTAAAAAGAAATTGCATAGTCTAGAAAACCGTACAAAATTATCATAAAAGATGTGCAGGGTACATATATATATATTTATCTACATATTTGACGCTGGCAATCCAAACAATATCTGAATGTTCTCTGTTTTTAGGCTTCTCTATTGAGGTGACAATAAAACTAGGAGCTTTTACACAAGTTGGACCCTCTGTGACTTTATCAGGAAAACTTTTTTAAAACCTATAATTAAATAATTAAATTCCGCGAGACTAGCTTGAAATGTATCAGTTTCATCCCCCAAAACCTTTTTTACCTGTAGGTACGCTAAAGGGACACGTGATCAGACTGTTGTCGTGCTTGCCGGAAGGGGCGGGGTTGAAGTGTTAAAGTGGGCGGGGCCTAATTGCTAACACTTTCATAACATGTTACAAGAGCACGTCGTGTCAAGTAAAAACAATTGTTTTTGTTGAGGAACTGCGTAAAACAACAGCAGGGCCTGTGCCATTTGAACTGGAATAAGGTCAGACATTACAATGTCAGGATATTTTTGTGGTCGGTAACTTGCTCGCGTACGTGTTTTTGCTGTTGAAACTAAACAATAAACAACATATTATTATTTTTAGGTCGTTGTTAAAGCTAAAGCTAACAGCAGAAACACACCGCGCTGCATTCCTGATACGAACAAATGTAGCAGAGAGCAGATAAAACTAAGCTAGTTTGACCTTTTTATGCTTTACTGTCTAATTATTGTATAATATTAAACAGGCATCACGTGAACGTCAGAAAGCTTTGGTCACGTGCTACTGAGATTATGTTTGTCATTTCGCCTTAAAATCAAAGTCGACTTCTTTAGACTTTTCTCACTCACTGGGTGTCCCAATCGGGTAAATCCTGAATGAACAATGTTAGGAAACCGAGAGAAAAAACGCCATTCGCCTCCTGTAACACGGCAATAAATGATACATTCTATAAAACTGGTCTTTAAATTTCAGTTCTGCTTTTTTGGTTGTCAGATGGCCTCAGCTGTGGCCAACAGAGCAGTGGGAGCCATCTTGGGATCAGCTGTTGCAGATGCTGCAGGTAAAGTTAAAAACAGTCAGTCATACTTTGTTTTTGTGTTGTCATTTAGTAGCAGAAAAATATGACAAAAGGAAACTTTTCTTCTGATCTCTCACTTGGAAACAAGTGAGAGACAGAGACAGAATGGGATTATCAGAGTGACCTCTTTTACACCAATTGCTCCTTTGATTTTTCCTTTCATGTGTTTGACACGTTGACCTGGTTTAGAGTAGTTTATTTGGGTTTGTGTGTGAGTCACTGATGTTTTGGTCTGCATGAATAACCCCCTGCAGCGCAGCCCCTCCACTGGGTGTACGACCTCCAGAAGCTGAAGGGGTTTTTGGATCAGAATCCAAACCCCGAGTTCCACCCGGAGTCGGCTAACCCGTTCTACAGGAGACAGACGGGCGAGCAGAGCTGCTACGGGGACCAGGCCTACGTCCTCCTGGAGTCGCTCTCTGAATGTGGAGGTGGGCCTCAGTCCTCATCTTATGGACTCAACAGACAACCTCACGGTCATATGAAACCTTAATATTTCCACAAACAAATTCAGTGCAACCCCACAGAAAACGCTTCACACTTAGGGCCGGTTCAAACATGATGTTTTATTATTATTAGCGACTTTAGTTGCATATTGGAAATTTCTTTAGATGGTAATTCGTCGTAATGGCCGAGTGACTCCGCTCTTGTTTTGTTTCAGGGTTGAATGTCGAGGATCTGACGCAGCGCACACTGAAATTCTTTGGACCAGGATCAGAGTATGACACGCCTATCAACGATCCTTACCGACAGAGGGGGGGTAAGGAGGCCCACCAGTTGATACCGATGAAGGTTATTGTTCTGTGCCTTCTACTAGATAATGCTTATGGAGGTTATATTTTGGTTTATGCCAGGACCAAGACCTCAGCTGCCTATTGAGGGACCATGGAGACACGCAAGCCTGAAGAGCTTCCTAAAGAATGTCGACGCAGGGAATAAGGAGACAGGTGAAGTGCTGCTGGATGATAGTTCGAAGCTATGGTTTAGAAAACAAAGTAAAAAGCCAACTCCAACCGGTGTGGTGTGTGTGCTTTTGCTGTGGTGCAGGCTGTGAGACCGACTGCCAGATTGATGGAATAACCAGGCTGGCCCCGGTCGTGGCTTTTTACGCAGGGCAGCCTGACATGCTGGAGAAGGTGGAACAGGCCATCCGCGTCACGCAAAACAATGACGAATGTGTTGCCGAAACTCTAGCAGCTGCTCGGTCAGTGTTTGTGTATTATAAATGTGTGGGTGGGTGGAACACCTTTTTTTTTTAGTTCATTTTTTTATTCCTAATTCATCCCCAGGTTTCTGGAGCATTACATCTTGAATGGTCCCGACCCGAAGGCTTTGGACGTGGTGCTGAGTCAGCTGAGCGACCCCAACAGAAAGCAGCCTCAGGATCTGGACAAAGCGGTCATCGGTATGAGAAGTCATCGTAGTGTTGTTTTTTTGCTTCTCCTCCTGGCGAAGTCATGGGACTCAGTCATGGGGTTAAAGGCTTCTTATATGATATTTTCAAAAAGATGAACCCATGCAGATGTTGGCGCATGTTACTTTCCATTTTGCAAAGATAAAGATTTATATAAAGTCCTCTGCTTATTGGCACACTGCGTTCATGCTTATTTTCTGTCTGACTTCAGGCCACATTCATCAAGTGAAGGAGACTTTATCCAAAACTCCGCAGGAGCTCATCCCCACCGTGTTTCCAAACACATGAGGTATGGTCTGTCTTTAAACGAGCAGTAAAACTTAACAGAGCAGTCAATTTTGATGCGCTGGATGTCATTCCAGGTTTGCCAGGTGCATTCCAGGCAGCGCTGCATGGAGTCCTGACAGCTAAGCAGTTTGAGACGGCTGTCAGAGACACCATGAGCTGTGGGGGGTGCACCTGCAGTAGAGGATCCTTCATCGGAGCTTGTCTTGGAGCTCAGGTTTGTCTATCGATTGCACTTTATTTATAGTAACTGGCCCTTTGGGGCTGACTGGGTCATTTATTCATTCGTTGATTGGTTCATCGTGTCTAGACCGGGCCTGAGGGGATCCCAGCGTCCTGGAAGAGCAAAACCCTGAGATACAGCTCGGTGCTGGAGCACGCTGAGAAGATCACCAAACACCACTCTTAGTTCTCTGGCTGCGTCCAGTGTAAAGCGGCACAGAGCATCATGAGCAACTGTAGAGCTTTCACAGAGCAGTGGATGAAGGTTTTTTGTCTTAACTCTTGGGCGACAGAAGCTGGATGTTTTTGTCTCTGTTTAAGTTTAACAAGTTGGTTCAGATGTGATTTGCCTTCATTTTTTTTTTTTTCGGCCGCCACATGTCAAAACGGAACATAACGGAATAGAAAAAAAAAAACGGAATAGAAAACAAAGCAGTTATTGATAACATATTTATATTTTTTTTTTTCAGTAGTTGTTGCATTTGCAATAATAACCATCAACTGCTAAATATTATATTTACTTATCATTCATTTCTTCAAGTGGGGAGGTTTGGATAAATAAAGTTTCTTGAATCTTTAATGGTCAGTTATAAAAAAAATGTAATCTGTTTTTTTCCTCATACACATAGAATCTACCCGGTAAAATGTTATATGTTAATGAACAGTTGCAAAGTAATCATAACCACAAATGAAAGTATGTTTTCCTTCAGGCTCAGAGCCAAGACCCTCGGATGTGTGTACCGACTCTTCTTTATTTGAAAATAAAGATGACTTTAAAAAGCCCAACTTCTGATTATTTCTTGGAATTATTGGACTTGTTATGATTTGCAGTTTACATGCATATTCCTCACTTTTGTCATTTTTTGTCTATTTACCAGTCACAGGGTAAAAAACAGTGTTAAAATTCTAATAAGCTAATTCAATTTAACTGTTTTGTAGTACATATGCTAACAATCAAACCAAAAAAAACAAACAAACTTATTCAAATCTCTGTCAACGTCCGTTGGTTCAGGTGCGACTTTTCTCGCGAGAACAGAATTGTCCCACTATCGCCACCGTAGTTAGTTTCTGATGACAGAGTTGAGACAAACATGGCAAGTAAAGGGGGCAAGCAAAACCGCTCAGGCTCCGGCCTTTCGGGTAGGAAAGGCGCCGGGGACCAGGATGAAGAAGAGCAGCCGCTGCAGGCTGTTTTAGTGGCTGACAGCTTCAACCGGAGGTTTTTCCCGGTGACCAAGGACCAGCCACGGGTGAGCAGCTAGCTAAGGCTAACCGGGATGCTAGCAGCAGCACAGTGATGCCCATGCTGGAAACAGGGTGCCAGCACCGCTTAACACCGTGGGGAACCGTTTACTTCTGTATAGAAACACAAACAACAACCTGTATTTTCTCAGTATTTTCAGGAGAGACGTGTCTGCTGAGACTCTGCTTGCTCTGCTAACGTCACCTGTCAAACTCGTCGTTTCCAGGCTTTGCTGCCGCTCGGAAATGCTGCCATGATCGACTACACCTTGGAGTTCCTCACCTCCACCGGGGTGCAAGAAACCTTCGTCTTCTGCTGCTGGATGGCCAGCAAAATCAAGGCACACTTGTTGTGAGTGCTCAGAAAGCATGTGTGTGTGTGTGTGTGGGGGGGCAGAACTCGCTCCTGTGTGCTGGGTGACAGACGTTCAACCAGTGTGTGTGTGTGTATGTATGTATGTGTGTGTGTGTTTGTGTGACAGGAAGTCAAAGTGGTGTCGCCCCACCTCCCCAAACACGGTCCACATCATCACCTCGGAGCTGTACCGCTCCCTGGGGGACGTGCTCCGGGATGTGGACGCCAAGTCCCTGGTGCGGTCAGACTTTGTGTTGGTTTACGGGGACGTTGTGTCCAACATTGACGTCAGCCAGGCACTGCAGGAACACAGGTAGACAAACCCCCCCGTAAGGCTCGGAGAGGCCCCTTTTTGTGCGTTGAGCAGAGTTCATCGGCTGCCTTTTGTGCGCCTCAGGCACCGGCGAAAGATGGAGAAGAACATCTCGGTGATGACCATGATCTTTAAGGAGTCCTCGCCAGGCCACCGGTCCCGCTGCCAGGAGAAGGACGTCATCGTGGCCGTGGACAGCAGGAGGCAGCAGATCTTACACTACCAGGAGACGCAGGGGCTGAAGAAGATACAGTTCCCCATGGTGGGCGGCGGTTTGGCTGGCGCTTTGGGGGCGTACGGGGTCTGACCGGCTCGTGACGGCCGTCTCTGCTGGTGTTTTCCAGAACATATTCCACAGCGGGAGTGATGAGTATGAAATCAGACACGACCTCCTGGACTGTCACATCAGCATCTGCTCCCCACAGGTCGGCACCTGAACGGCCGAGGAACCCATAACACTTTTTATATGTGACTACACTGGTGGTTTTAATTGAAATTTTTGTTATTTTTATCCTAGGTTGCCGAGCTCTTCACCGACAACTTCGACTACCAGACGAGAGACGACTTTGTCCGAGGAATTTTAGTCAACGAAGAGGTATTGCTCAGCTTAAATGATGGCTGAATGATCCCGTTGTTCCCCACCCGGCATTTGGTGAAGCCTCCTTTCTGTTTAGATCCTCGGCAACCAGATCCACCTGCACGTCACCAGGGACGGCTACGGCGTCCGCGTGTCCAACCTGCTCATGTACGACTCGGTGTCGTCCGACTTCGTGCGCCGGTGGGTCTACCCGCTCACGCCCGAGTCCAACTTCAGCGACCGGGAGGGCCGCGCCTGCACGTACTCGCGGCACAACGTGTACCGGGGCTCCGGGGTCAGCCTGGGCCACGGCAGCCAGATGGAGGAGAACGTGCTCATCGGCCAGGACACCAGCATCGGCGCCAACTGCAGGATCTCCAACAGCGTCATCGGGAACAACTGCGTCATAGGTGAGCCCCCCCCCCCGCCTGGGAAGTCACAGGTCAGCAGTTTGCAGAAGTTTCCTCTCCATTTTTTATATTTTTTTAAGGGGATAATGTGATCCTGGACCGCGCCTACGTCTGGAACAACGTCACCATCGCCAGCGATGTGGTGATCAGGCAGTCGGTGGTCTGCGACCGGGCCGAGGTCAAAGACGGCGTGACCCTCGTCCAACAGTGTGTCCTGGCGTACAACGTGAGCAGCCAACACACGCACACACACGTTCCCTCTTTGCCGACTTTCGACGCCTGTGCCGCCAGCAGCATCGAACGTCTGATGGGATATTTGGAGAACAAGTTTTATCATCACAATTTACTGCAGGCAGAAAGAGAGGAGTAACCCAACTTAGTCCTAAATGAATGGCTTCATTTTAGCCGTAGAGCCGACGTCTTGGTTTGTTGGAAAAAACTTTGCGTTTCGATTTGTGGAAAAACACGTCAAAGTGGCCCTGATATCAGCATGTGAGCTTCAAAATTCCTCATCTGTTGGTTCCCTGCGAGCAGAGCTCCCATCACTGATTGTTATTTATTCTACATAATACCCGATACTAGGGATATCCCGATCCAGCTTTTTTCACTGCCGATCGGATACCGATCCCGGCCTATCAGAGCATGTATTAAAGTTGAAAGTTACTTATTCTACTCACTTAGTTGTCAGACTCATGTTGAACAGAGATTTACTCTTATAACAACTTAACGGTTAGGACACAGACCTGTGGGTTAGGAGATGCTAATGCTTGTTTTGTTAAAAAAAACTGGATCAGCATTTTCTCTTGCCGGCCGATATGCATTTTTTTGCATATATCGGCGGCCGATCCGATCCAAATATCGGATCGGGACAAGCCTAGCCGATACTAAAGAATCTCTGATAAAGTGATTAAACTCGATCCCTTTTCAGACTGGTTTTCTTTTATTTACCCACAAACTGCTGCTCTCCAGGTGGTGATTGGGCCGAACATCACTCTACCCAGACGGACCGTGGTGTCCATGCACCATCCGGACGAGGAGGAGGAGGAGGACGAGGACGAATTCCTCAGTGACGATGCGGCTGTGGGCCACAGCAAAGACAAAACCAGGCAGAAAGGTGGGCGCCGCCTTCCGGTTCCGGTCGTTTGCGTGTCGTTCTGGCCCGCCTGCGTGTTTCACCGAGCCTCTCCTCTCAGTTTTCAACCCGGCAGAGGTTGGAGCTGGAGGAAAAGGTTACATCTGGAAGACCGGCAGCCTGGACGACACGGAAGACGAGGGGATCTCAAAATGCATCTGGGGTGAGGACAGCGGCTCCATCCCGCCGCGGCCCTCGTGTTTTCCTAAGCGCTGAGCGGTCATTGCTTCTTGTTGAGCAGGGTTGGAGCTGAACCCGGACCCCGAGAGCGACAGTGACTGCAGCGAGCCCGACGATCCGGACGATCCGGTGATCCCCTCCCCGGAGATGGACGACGTCAATGGTCAGAGAACCGGCCTGAATGTGGACATTAGGCGTGTCCCGATCCAGCTTTTTACACTTCCGATCCGATACCGGCCTATCAGAGCATGTAGTAAAGTTTAAAGTTATTTAGCCTACTTACTTAGTTGTCAGACTCATGTTGAAAAGGGATTTACTCTGATAACAACTAGCCAGCTGAATTAAGGGAGTTTGAATTATACACAATGGATCTGACTTAAAAAAAAAAAAAACTGGATCGGGAGTCTTGATCGGCATTTTCTCCTGCTGGCCAATACGCATTTTTTGTAAATATCGATGGCCGATCCCATCCAAATACCGGATCGGGACAAGCCTAGTGGACATGTGACGGCCCCCTGCTGGCCAAAGGCACCAAATACCGATGGCAGAAAAACAAGCTTTAAGTTATTCGTATTTTTAAAGGTTTATGTGAACAAAAAAATTGGGAATCCCTCATGAGACCCAAGTAATAACGCAGCAAACTCTTTGGTTGGTCCAGTCTTCCAGATGGAGGTGCTCGGGACTCTGCAGAGAGGTTTGGAGGAGAACATCGGCTGTGACAATCTCGTTCTGGAGATCAACTCTCTCAAGTAAGTGGACAAAGTGGACGTTTCCGGAGCTCCGGTCTGCTGCGTTTGGCTCTGACCGCCGGCTCCTCTCCAGGTACGCCTACAACATCAGCCTGAAGGAGGTGATGCAGATTCTGACCCGGGTGGTGCTGGAATACCCTTTCCAGCAGCAGGGCCCACATCTCACCACCTCGCAATACGTGGCTCTGCTCCTGCCGGTCAGCGATAGATACAGCTGCTTACCGCCCCTCCCTGCCCATCCTACGCTTATCGCCTTCTTCTTTTTGGTTCTCTTCACCCCCAGTTGCTGAAGAAATGGGCCCCTGTGTTTAAAAACTACGTGAAGAGAGCGCAGGACCACCTGGACTGCCTGTCCGCCTTCGAGGAGCATTTCCTGGAGCAGCAAAGCCACTGGGCCGCCATGGTCAAGGTGAGGGTCAACGCATCCGAGCAAACCCCCCCCCAAAGCCTGAAAGGAACCGTGCAGAGGTTTCTGCGAGGTGTGACTTTGTTGCTGTTGGCAGGTGCTGATGGACATGTACCAGCTGGAGATCCTGGAGGAGGACATGATCATGCGCTGGTTCTCTCAGGGAGCCTCCACAGAGAAAAGCAGACAGCTCCGCAAGGACCAGGGGGTAGGCACTGTGTGCACAAGTGTGTGTCTGAAAAAACGATGAAACCACAGCCCAGCAGTTTCAGCTCTTTCGAATGGTTTTCATCCAACTAGTTACACACAGGGGCTGTTCAGCCAGTCCTCTCTCAGTATTTACCGATTGGTGTTTCATGTTTTCATTCGTAAACCATTGTAGTTCTGCTGTCATAGACTCTGAATCTCTAATGTTTCTCTAATGTTTCCGTCTCCTTGTTTTCCGTCATTCACTCCTGCAGCTTCAGAAGTTCATCCAGTGGTTGGAAGAAGCCGAGGAGTCCTCGGAAGGAGATGAATAGCGCGGAGCCCCTCCAGGCAGAAGACTCTGTAAACATTTCAAACTCGTGTGACAAAAGGGATTCGAATAGTTTTTTTTTCCCCTTCACAGCAGCTTTCCGCCTCCGTCAACCGCCAGGATCTGTACAGTTGAAGCAGACGACCATTTTTACCACACAGAGCCCTGCAGTGTACGGGCTGTGCCCATTCGAATAAAGAACAGCCCCTCAGTCTGCTCGGAAAGCTTTTTATTCTTTTCAATGACACGACTCATCCTTCATTTAGTCAGATATCGCGTCAAGAATAACACCCTTCAAACTAGTTGTTTTTATTTATATGCTGAATACTGATTGTATGCATACTTTAGATACAGTACAGTAAAAACCACAATCAAAGAGGTCGAGGATCCCATGTGAGCAGTCAAGTCTGGAGAGAAATGACTTAATTAAACAGCATGATATGGACTTATCATCAAATTCACAGTTTAAAAATCACAGAAGAAGGAGGAAGAAAACAAAGCATAATGGCAAAAACACTTTAAGACTGACTTGATCTAAAGCAGTCAAAAGAGAAAAAACAAACAGCCCAATAACCAGAATAGCACTTAAAATACTAACTAAAAGTTCCTTCTAGTGTTGTTGGAAGACAAATGACGGTTTCATAACACGTCACGTGCTTTGAACATTTAGAGAGTCGGAGAATGTCAGTTTTTTTGCATCAGACTAGAGAAGATTCAACTTTCAAGCAGTTGTCTGTGGCTAATCTACCCTTACAGTAACAGGTCCAGTGGCACATTAAAGCTAATTGTTACCAATGAATGATTCAAGTTGCAGATTGGTTGTGAAATCAGCTTCAGAGGCAGTATTAGGTTGGCAAAAAAAAAATCCTGATATACAGGTTCAGCAGCTTTTAAACCACCAAAATTCCCCTCACAAGAGCTATTTCTTCCTGTCGTCCTGTTTCCCAGATAAGTTATACAAGAGACAGAGTAGAATAGAGGTTCCTGTGATCCCCGTGGCAGCGGCCAGCGCCCTCCACATGCTGGCCGAGGCCTCGTGTCTGTCTATGAAGCTCCTGTAGTCGCCGGGCACCAGGACGTAGCTGCGGCCGTCCGGCGGGGCCTGGAGCCTCATGGAGTGGCCCCCTTCCAGCACCACCTCCCCGAAGCCCGTCACGGTGGTCCCCACCCGCAGCATCTCCTCGCGCTCCTCCTTCGCCACGGGCTTCTCCCCCGTCAGCTCGCTCACCACCACGTTCATCAAACCCTCCTCGGCTCGTTTCGTCCGGAAATGAACCCTCTCCAGGAAGCAGCCGGAGGCCTCCAGAGGCTTGTGCACCTTCACACAAACGTCAGAGATGAAGGACCCAGCGCTGATCAGACTAAAGGGCACCGAGTTGTTGGTCTCTTTCATGTTCCGGGTCCGAGAGTTCCTGGAAAAAACAAAAAACTGGATCAGAGCGGTAGACGTGGATAGAATTTTTTTTAATTTTTTTTTTCTCTCTAATGTACCATGTCCCAGTAGCAGCGTTCCAGTACTTCCAGTGGTCTCCCACCACAATCTTCTGAAGCACACCGAAGCACTGAGGGACGAACTGGCTGGCCAGAGGCTCCCCGTCTGCCTGAACCTGGCCTTGGAGAAAGCAAAACAGAAACTGGGACTTCTCCAAACGACTTCCACGACTGACACAATTCAAACTCTACAACAAAACATGCTTCTACCTTCTACTGCAACGTACTGGAGTCGCTTTTGGGAAGTCGAATTGAGTACATTAAGCAAATGGTGATCTGGTTTGAAAAACGGTATTTCCTGAAACAGAGATAAAAACTATTTAAATCACCATAAAACTTAAGCTGTACTGAAGGTTAAATTTTTTTATTTTTTTTTACTTACCTTCAGCTTTTGTAACTCTTTCTTTTTCTCCTTGTACAGATGATAAAAGACCCCAGAGAAGGCAAAGCTGGAGCCAATTCCGAGCAAAACCAGTGAGTTTATAGGAGAGTCCCCCATGTCTGTTTCTGTAAAGTGAAAGCATCCACATCTCCCATCAGGTGCAGCCTCAGCTAACCGCTCACAGACATGTCGGGTCTTTAAAACTCCTCAAAGTGCAGTATTATGCCAACATAAAGGGCAGAAAGTAATTAAAAAAAGACTTACCGGTTAAAAATTAAGCCGTGCAGTGTTCGCACATCCCTTGTTTAGTTCTATAACTTGAAAAAACGCTTCCTGAGTTTCTCTTCCTTGTTTTTCTAAGTTGCGTCATCGTGGTTTGACCAATAGGATTCGAGTAGCGTTTGAGCGCTGCGCGTTTTGTCCAGCAGGTGGCAGCAGTGTGGCGCGTCTGTGTGTGTGTGATGATTTTAACGGCGCCCCCCCCCCAAAAAAAACGGTATACAATTGATATCATAGCACTTACATCTGTGAAAATGAAAATGACTCCAATCCCTTGATCCACAGATGATAGAAACGTTAAGGAAAAAACAAGCAAAGGTCTTGTAAACTTGCATCTTGTGGAATTAATTTCCTAAGGCACCAGAAAAGGCTTTGTATGGAACAGAAGAGCGGAAAGATTCAATTAAGTTTTTGCATCACTCAAGGCCATGCATTTGATAAACAAGCCTATAGGTGTCTTTTGTTAACTGTTTTCATAAAACCACTTATATTTAGACCATGCCTCAGGACCGGTCCTCCTCAGAAGGCACATCTTAGCCCACAGCATACTCGGGCTTGTTGTTGTGTGGCATAGGCTGACTAATGCTGCCGATGTGAATGATTCATTTTATAGGCTGTAACACACTGCCCAACCTCATAAAGGTGGCTGGGGGGTGTTTATTTGACCTTCCCTTGATTTCTTTTAATCTATGAATGGGGGGGACACGGATAACTCATCTCTTGATGGAGAATTCTGTGCATCCTTTTCCAGCCTGTTCTTTTTTTAGAACATAATACAACATTATACTAAGAGTCTTATAATACATTTTGAGGCATTGAAAAGCTAGTGAACAATACACATACTCCCAAAAACTGATTGGTCATCTTTTTGTAACCAAGACTAAATCGATCGTTTCATTTACTTATTTGGTTAAGTTGAAAGTAGAATTTATAATTGATCCATAATTGCAAAGTGTGTGGAACATTTCTGATGGAGTTCTATAAATTTATAACGCCTGCTCCGAGTCACGTGACCCAGACACTATTATCAGATAAAATTTCTAATAAATGAGAACTTGACTGGTGGAAAGTCTCCCATCGTGATCCATACAGGATATTAAAGTTCGTAGCTCCTGGTGTATGTCGTCTGTTTCTGTTAATCTTCTCATGGCCTCTAAGATTTACCTTGTGCCCCCCCGGAGAGGCCCAGGTCACCCAGGTACACGTACACCCACTTGTGCTGCAGCTAATCCTCTGATAGCGTTTCACCGGTGACCTTCCCCGTACCCTCATGACTCACAGAGTCAAGCGTCACACACTCTGCCGGCTCCATTTTTTTTCTGCCTGTCTCTTTTAGCTGAACGACCGACTGTGTGCGGTCTGTTTCTGTTGTTATTTGCACACAAGCTTCGTCCATTGTTTCCAACCCTTCCGCTTGCTGAGCTAGAGGAAGAGCTGCTTTTACTGAAAATGTAAATTCCCCCTGTTGGAAGTTGATTGCCATTCTTCCCAGGTTCATTCAGTCACAGAAAAATAGAAGCCAATCTCCTGGAGCATCTCTGGCTCCACATCTCTGTTACTGTGTGGGAACGCATGGAGAGAACTGGCAGCTCACTTAATAATTTCTTCATTTCAAAGCTCTTTTGTCACGTTTTTTTATGCCTCCTTCTGGCTCAGGTGTTATTTCCTTCACTTCTTTTCTGCCAGTCTGACCTTGACGGCTCGGTGAAATCAGAAAACGCATTCAAAGGAATGACGTCAGTTTGACCATTGTCGGACTACTTTCCGTACAGTAAGTGCAAGCTTTCTGCAGCAAGTCTGAGTGAAAAAAAACAAAATAAAAAATAAACCTTTGATGGCCACAGACAGCTGGCGTACCTGGCCGGAAAACAGCTGTGATCCTGAATTGCTTCATCTGTGGAGGAATGCAGTGGCTTTACTGAGAGGATCCATGCGGGACAGAGCAATAAATCAGGACTAAAAAAAAAGAGCCCAAAGGGGAATTATCTCCCCTTTGGCTAATGAAATACTGTTTCTTATATCAACTGCACAAAATGGCCCAAAATCCTCCCTCCTGACTTTTTACTGCTCTAAATCCTCAGATATTTGATTTAAAGTGGTGCAGACCCCCCCTTTTGGCCATTTTGTCCATCTTGGTGTGTAAGCACACAAAGTACACTCCGCTTTGTAGCAATAGGTGTGATTGTTCGTTCTGAAACTGACCTCCATCTTTTTAGTATAATTTTGAATATCAGGCCTTACACATGAAAAAGCAATTTCTGCAAAAGACCAGAAATGTTCTTCTGACCTCTTGTGTCAGAAAAAGTTAAAAAAAAAAAAAAAGATAAAGGCATTCTTGTATCAGGATACCACTCAGTGATAAGACCAGTTGAAGGTTTTACTTTACACTGTGACTTGATAGATCAGTGGAGTCTGGTGAGGAGGTTGTTTGTTTTCCTTTTTCTTGGCACTGATTGGTGATTTTCTAACCAAGATTGGAATATAGTGATTACCCGTGACCCATCACCACCTGAAATAAGTAAAACTTTGATCAATACGCCTTTTATGCCCTATCCAGACACCCTCACCACTAATCAAATAATCTCTCGATTGTAGAATATTCTATTGTGTGTTCATTCTTAAACATCTTCATTTCCTTCTTTGCTTCTCCTCCATCGTTGCTTTACCATGCTCCTGTATTAAATCTGGATATTTTAGATAATTCCTGAACAATGAAGTTGGTCAACAAAGACACTGGGAATAATCTCTTTTTCATTTAAAGGTTGAAATGACATACCAGATCGTACTATTACGGTTTTCAGTGTATTTCATATAAACCACAAACCTCTCTGGAAGTTTGTGGGTCACATAAGTTTAGGGTGCGTGAAACTGCTTAGTATGCCGCATATCAGAAGGCTCCACTTTCAAATGATGGATGACGCGAATGCAAAGATTTGACTTTCAAACCGCTAATAGAAAAACTGGAGAGATAAGTTTGGAAAACGCCAGACGGACCCAAACAGAGCGACAATTTTGTGGCTTTGAAGTTGCCGGCATGAAACAGAACCAACTCATGTCACGGCTTTGTTAGGATTTATCCCCCCCCCCCCCGCTCATTACACACTGAAGCAAACAGTCACACACTCTCAGACGGCACACTTTGTTTTTGTTTCCCTACTGTGAACTTGATTTCCCTCAGTGGTCTTCACTTGGGCTTAATGAGTTTGATAAGTTTTTGTAATTATTATGGCTGCCCTTGATGGAGTGTCCAGGGTCCAACAGCCCTGAGTCTACTACAGCTGCTTTAAAGGCTTGTCAAGGGAATAAACACAACTCATTCAGCAATGATCATGTGCAGTTGATGCTTTTGTGAGTTATTTGTGCCCTATTGACTGATTAAGGATTTCATTTTGTTTTCATGATGGCACAGAGCTTTAAGATTGACAGTGAGTCTGTTTTTTTAATGGTAGTTAATAGTAAACAGAAAAAGAAAGTTAACTTTTTTTTTACTTCTCAGCATAAATACAAACCTTTCATCAAAAGAAGCCCTTTTTTATCCGAGACGTGTGCTTAATTGTGTGCATCACACAGCCACAAAACACCACTGGCAACTTTTCTAAGAGACTGGTAAACATTATAGGGTTCTGAATGCTGCAATCATTTCATCACCCTCATCGTCGTTACACGAGGAGAGCTTCTATCAAATCTGTCTCATCTCTAACAAATAAGCCAGTTCTGAAATATTTTTGTTTTTGACAGTTTGCTTTCACATAGACATAAGAAAGATTAGGACAGATGCCCAGTGCAGGAGAAGAAAGCTCTTCTAATACGCAAATCCTGCAGAATGCACTCTGCAGAACTACAAATCGTCACCGCACGCCACCAAAGGAGCCACTGAAAGCACGGCCCCAGTTTTCCCGTTGTTATAAGCTTCATTACGACTGGAAAAAAGTCAGATCGGTTCTTTTCACATTGTGCTGCGACAGCAACAATCAGACACACACACATACGGGCACGCTGCCTGTTTTCAGCTTTTGCCTTCCAGTGAAGAATGCACGACAACACAAACCAATTTAGTCCTCCCGCAATGCTTTTTGTGAATTTCTGAGCAGGATTCTCCACGGGATGTTGAGATAAACCTTCAATTAGGGTGTGAACACGTGCGCACAATGTGTAATTCTCTCCCTGAAAACTGTTGCGTTACTTCATCCTGCTGCATTTTGCCAGCTGTGATCCACATCTGGGAAGTTCTTCCATGTATGAGGTTCATCTCAGCGTCAGAAGAATTTTTAAAAGTCTGAAATAGGACTTAAAAACTTGTTCTGGCACCAGGGATCACAATTCAAAGGAAATAACACATTTCTGTGTATCATGAATAAATACTGACTTACGTTGGGATTTGACGCTTTAAAGATAAACCCTGACTGAATTCAGCTGAAATGCAGCCTGTCAATGATTTACTCTGCTCTGATGTTACTCAGCTATGGAGGGAATTCAGAGTCTGGTTTGTGGTCATGTTTAAAAAGTTTCTATCGGTTGTATTTGGACATCTTCTTTTTTAAAAAGTCATATAAAGAGAACGTAGGCTGAGTGGGGTCCTGCTGAGCAACAAAACGCCACATAAAACACAACACAGTGTCATTTCTTTAGAGAAACCTGAGTCAGACTGCGGAGGCAGCGTGTGAGAACCTGAACAGACTTCACGGTGACACAGGAACTAGTAAAGGTTATCATGTTCTGTTTGGGTCATCGTTGTGGAGGAAGGACGGCCTGCTCTTCTACAGGGAGCTGCTCCAGTACTGTACATGCACAGCTCCCTTAAAGTCCGACCCCTGCTTTTGGTCAGGTGAAGGCCTGGACTTTGACGGGACATTCTTTCCTTTTCCATACATTCTGTTGTAGACTGGGATCGTTTTCCTTTTTTTATGGGTCGGTTTCCGCCCCACGGCTTCAGATTTTGACTGCGGGATAATTTTGCATTGTGCACAGCCACAGGGTCTGGATCATAAGGTGTCCAGGTCCAGAACGCTCAGTCTGTGCTGTTTGGCTTTCACCAAAACTTGAAACATGAAGCTGTCCATCATCACCAAACATCTCCACTTTCCACATCTCTACCACGACCTGCAGAGTCTAACATGAATGTAAGTTTGAATGTTTTACCAAAGCGAATAACCTTTCAGTCTGTTCCGATTTGTTCAGAAATGGCTGCTACCTATCAGTTAGATGCTCAGTTTTCTCACACGCTGCTTCTACAGTTTGCTTCTTGAATTAGAAAGTAGTGTAGAATGGTGCCAAAAGAGGCGGCAAATGAGAAGAATTCATTTTGGAAGCTCAACAGATGTCAGGCACCGTGAGATTTGGGTGGTCGGGTTTGTTTAAGGACTCAAATTACTGTATTAAACACAAGTGGGTCCCAAAGTATGACCGAATTTTTTAGATTAAACACAGAAAGGGAGCTCAGACCACAACCTGTAACACGATATGAGCCTCCCAGCTTGTATTTCTGTTGAAAATAACACAAGTGCTGAAAGCCAACAGGTGATTTCATTTCCAATTAAATATTAACTAATTATATAATTAAGCCAATAAATGTTTAAAGACGGGCAAAGATCACACATGTGAATTCCCACACTGAATAGCAGCCTAAGAGTTTAACAAAGTCCAAAACCCTCTAAACTTGATCCAAACATCCAGATTGGACAAGACGCACAGTCATTATAGTTTATTTCGTTGCTGGTTTGGTGTATGATAAAAACGCCTTCTACATCCTCATCTACTTAGCCACCGATGTTCAGTGATGCTCGTTCATTGGTCACTTGTTGACTTTTCAAGGTAACGCTGGAATAGGAGGAGGAAGAGGAGGTGGAGGTGTGGGGAGGAGGAGGAGGAGGACCCTCGGCGCGCAGCGCTCCTCTCCACCGAGCGCAAAACGCACCGCGTCAGCAAAGGGAGCCATTCAAACCTGCCCCGGAATACCAGACCAAGATTTTGAAATAGTACTCACATTTGTGTCATTTAGAGGAACATGTCGGGGCGCATTCCGCGCGGCTTTTCGCTTCTCCTCTCCTGGATGTTGCTGGAACCCGTGAGTACATTTAGACCGTTGAGTTTTTTCACATGACTGAACTTGAGCTGGTTGTCAAGCAGGAGACAAGGTGACCATGTAGACATTTTTCAGTGAAAATCTGAGGACTAATTTGAAGGGATACGCACGCGGGGCGCTCCCCCAAAGTATCCGTGGCGCAACAATGTGGCCTCGTGCGCATCTGGCCCCATGAATTGGTCAGCGGCTGTGGAGAGAGGGATGCAATTAGATGGCAGAGGTTTTTTTCTTTCTACTGTCCGGCAGAGAGAAACCAAACCTTCGAGCACCACCAGCAGTTTGTTTAATGTTTGACACCCCTTTTTGTTTTGGCATTTGTTTTTTTTGCTCCGGTTTCTTTTGTTAAAAGAAGCTGGTTGGTCTTATAGCAGGACACCATGGCAACTGCTTTCTCTCAGCCTCTGTCCTCTCTGGTTTCCACCTTTATCATCAACTAAAAAGTCCTCACTGAGCATTCATGAAGCACGCTGGAATCCAGTTAGAGGTCAGAACCCTTTGAGTTGCCGAACAGAAAATGTGCAGATGTGCAAGCTATGTTTCCCCTTCCTGAGACGCAGGGGATGCTATTAGAGCTAAAACTGAGACCATGATCACGATTATCCTGCTCAAAGTTCCCTTGCATTGCTTTAAATTACAAAACTGAAGGCAGCTCTGATCAATCAAAGTCGGCGTACGGTATTGCCTAATCATCTCTGTGGGGGAAGTATCATATGAGGGGCGGTATTGCCTGGGAATTGAGATAAATTACAACCTATGAGGGAGTCACCTTGTGTATACGGAGGAGCTGGAGTCATATAAGCTCATTTTTGTAGCTAACAATCGTCATGTACCAATAGACTGATTCATGCCCACAGAGATGAGATTCATCCAGCTAAGTAAGGCTAATAAATCTTCTGTTATTGCAAAGGAATCTGTATAAACTGTCTTGGTGTGTTTACATGTCCACTGGTGTGACGGTCACAGACTTTGAAGGGTTGACAATTTAAGCGTCGTGTTTCCCAAATTGTCCTGAACTTGAGACCTTAAATGTAGACGGGGAGATGGGCAGAACTATTCTACTCCCCCCTTACGACTGTGCTTGCTAAAGCCAAGCAGAATGGCGGATGTTTCACAGAAAAAAAACACAGAAAAAAAACAACACTAGTTCTGCTTCTGCTTTGGTCTGACTGAACGCATGTTGACCAGCTCAAGAGTGCTGACGACAGATGTGTTGCGGACCTTTGACAGAAAAAGTCTCGGGCCAGAACCCATTTCTTCATAAAGTTCCAGAAAAACAGGAAATAGGTGCAGTGACTTGTAGAAACAGGAGCATACATATGACAATATAATATATAAGACAAAAAATTGTGTCTTTACACTGTTAACAAGCTTGAAAGTCAATATTTGAACAACCATCTGTATTTTCTTCAACAGATTAAACCCTCCTAGACATATTTTACTGTAGTTTATTATATCCAGGCTTCTTGAAGGGCATTCAGAAGCTCTTCTTGGGATGTTCCTTACCTTTTCTTCCGTTCTCTGTCAATATGATCACACTCCGCTTCGGTGAAGCTGCAGGTCCAGGCTCTGGGGAGAAGTCATCACTCCTTTAGAGCTGAAGCCACTGATTTTCAGTCCAGTTCTCGTGTCATTAGTCATACCTCGACTTTTCCTCCCTGTTTCCTCTCCTTAGGAATGGCTTCTTGACAGCCACCCTTCCATGGAGACCATTTCTGATGAGACTTAACATTTGTCAGACCTCTGTCAGGTCTTTCATGGATTTTTTGTCTCTTTCTTCACATCCCTTACAGACACTGTTCATCTGCTGGAGTTCTTATGCCACTCTTTCTTTTTGCTCACCACTTGTCTAGATCCCTGAAATAATTTCCTTTGGATGCACTTTTATATCGTGCTGATATATGTTTAATTTAGTGGTGAAAAAATAAAATGATTTCATATCTGCCGCACTGTGATATCTTCTCTGTTTCCATAGATAAAAACGACAGACAGCTCACTACAATCTAAAGTGGGCTATTTGTTGAGCCGTTTGTCACGTATAAAGCAACACTGGTTCGTGGGTCACTATTTATTTGCCTGACGGCCAGAAAACATGTTCCTCTGAACATTGTCAAGGACCGAAAAAAAAAAGAGTTAGAAAACACAATTGCTGTAGAAAAAACCTTCAGAAGGCCTGGATAGATGTCACTCAAGTACTTAAAAAAAATAAGAAGAAAACTGTCGGCTTCTGAGGCAAATATGAAATATTAAACACGCATGTAAATGATAGCATCCATCCATCATCCATTTTGTACACTGTGTATTCCCAAGCTGTTTTTGTGGGGCCACCTCCTGGCACCGCTGAGTATTCTGAGCAACAGTATCCATTTATTAAAATGCTTCTGGTGTTTTTTGTGACCTCTCTTGCAAAGAACCTGTATGGAAATTGTACAGAAAACACATGTTTTTCTCTCCAGGTGTTTCCTGCTCAGAGTCCAATGTGTGACCTGATTCTGGAAATAGACAGGGAGAAGAGCATGTGTGCGGCTCAGGCTGAAAACAGAACAACAGGTACGTGTGTGTGTGTGTGTGTGTGTGTGTGTGTGTGTGTACGTGTGTGTCTACCTTTACCTTATTTCAGTGGCTGCTTTTATTTAGTTTCATCTTCATTTTTAAACAACTGAAGTGGAATCCTGTAAAGACAGCAGCTTGACAAAGACAAAGCTAACCAATTGTCTCCAAGGCTTCACAGCAGGCTGGACACTGTTTCCCGCCTAACTCCAGCCCCTCGTCACATGTTTGTGTTATAGTTCAATCTATTTGAGTGCAGACCTGACAGCTTTAATCAGAGTTAGAGCCCTTTCATACGTATGCAAACGTCTTTGTGGCTGGACCACAAGCCAGAAATCTGTAGAAATCTGCAAATTCACAGGATGCTGATGATGAAAGTGTTGGAGAGGCAGACTCCACTCAGGTTGAAAACAAAGGACCAAAAAGAAAGAAACAAAGATTTACAGAGAGGAGGACGTAGGAAGAAAGGTCACGTTGCTCATTTGTTGTCTTTAGACAGCTTTCAATCAGCTTGTTACTAATAAGTTGGTGCTTGTTGTTCATGATTAGGTTCAGTTCAATCAGGATTTAGCTCCACAGGCCATTGTCTGGATGTGACTGACAACTTGTTGATGCCAGGACTGTGTTCATTTTCACACGGGACCTAAGTCATTAAACACCCATTATCTTTTTAATTTAGTCATCACTTTCACATGCGTGGATCCCATTCCAAATAACACGCGGCCGAGGGAGTTTCCATCCTGATAAAGTGTCGAGCAGGTGTGTTTTGACCGGGCTGCGGCCTGATGGGCCACAAACTGAGCGGAGGCACAGCGATCTGTTGAATTCAAATAAGAGTGTGTGACGAAGGACGAGGGGACTGTTTCAATAGTCATGGTGGCAGCGAGTTACCTCAGGTTATCTGCAGTTATGGACTGTAACGACAGCCAATAATCCTACGCGGCTTGGCTGCCATGGAAACCTCCACCTTCACTTTCAACAGTCCACTAGTTTTTCACCCGAGTGGATTTGAGTTTCAGCAGCCGTGAAGCACCTAGCAAAAAATCCTCATTTTGCTCTCCGAGTCGTCGCAGTGTCTTTGCTTGAATATTGATGACACGGCTTTCCCTTTGGCCTCTCTTTCTCTGTGTTAGGTTGCAACGCGACATGGGATAAAATCACCTGCTGGCCCAGCGCCGACATCGGAGAGGTGGTTACCATCCCCTGCCCCAAATATCTCTTTTATTTCTCCAGGGACGTACCTCCACGTAAGAATCCAGCTTGAAACATTTATTTTTCTGATTCCACCTCAGCTGCCTTTGTTTCACTTTTTTATTTGTGCACATTTGCTCACATTCATTATCATTTATGAGATAATCGTTTTGTCATATCACGTAGAGGGGTTTATTGGTAAATATAGGTCTTTCTATGAGTACAATTGCATGAAAATAAAAAATATTTTTTGCTATATTTGAGCAGGCAGCTCATGTTAACAGATACATTTATCCTCTTCCAGGAAGCCCTCTTTTTTCCCACTGTGTGCCAGTAGCTTAGATCAGAACAAAACGATGCCTCCAGAGTGGGACGATTGTTCCTCCATCAGCGTCAGAAAGAAAAAAGCAACATGCCCTTAGATTTAGCTAAATTCTGCCTAAGATTGAGCAACAGCGGCATGATGTGTGAACCCATCCCTGGAGCCTTTGTAGGAGCACCATACATCCTGTCCCTTACAGGCTGGAGAAAATTAGCATCCCTAGTTGGTCAAATACTATAAATACAGTTTCACTATAACTTTTATTACTGCAATATGAGATGCAGTGAGACTTAAGGTTTCATTGTGTTCTCTCTAATATAAAGTTCTACAGTAGCAGTCTTTATCAATTTAGATTTGACTTGAAGAAGTCAGAGTTCTGTGTGATTTAGTTTATATTCATGTCCTTTCTGAGCATGAGAGATGGGCCACAGATCCCCGTTCTGTAGCTGTGGAGCAACGCTGGGCAATGTGTCCTGGGGTTGCATCAGATGATTTATCTGATTTTTTATCACAAGTTTATCAGAGAATAGAATCTAATGTCTGAAGAATCAAACCATAAATGAAAATACATTTCAGTCTGATATGTAATTGGTCCCTGTGCAACGATGAGATATTGCTTTTATGTAGCTACATGATAATTATAAGTTATGGATATTGAAATGTAAAGCAGTCTTAGGCTTAACACTGTGTGATAATAGCTGGACGTACTTTAATGGTGTGTTGCTGAAGTGTGTAATATGTTTATATCAGGAAATCTTTGCAACACAATTCTAAATGTTCAAATATCACTTCTAGTGATTCAAAATGTGGGGAATTGTCGCTTGTTCAGGTTGTCGTTTTGCTTTCCTCATCCAAGGCCTTTTGGCTCTGAGAATTTGGATTGACTCCTAATACATTAAAATCCCACAGATTAAGAGAATTATCAACCACGGGGTGAATATAGAAGATCATTAATGTCTTTAAGAGCCAGATGTTTCCCTCAGGAATGAATGGAAACCAAAGCTGTGCTAAAAAGATAATAGACTTATTTTTTAAACTGATAACCCCCGGAAGAAATTAAAAAATCCAGACTGAAAATGGACTTTGTGGATTGATCGTGTGGTCAGTTACGTTCTGAATACAGCAGCTTGCTTACACACGGCCCAATGCGAGCCAAATGATGCCACAATTCGTACAGGTTTTTTTTAAGGCTCGCTGATCCTCCTCCAACGGTTCCCAAAGAGGAGGTTTAATGAATCTGTTTTGGTCTTTTGTCTTCAACAACAAAAAAATGCTTAAACCGCCTAAAAATATTACCGCAGCGATTACGATTCACGTTTTCATGCCAGTCCTGTAAATTATTCACATCCTTGAGTCTTAGATTAAAATGAAATCTAAGAGGATGTGGTGGTGGCTGTGGCTGAGTACAGGATATTTAAAAGAATAACAGACAATACCAGCGTGCCACTCATCTTCTTCCTTCCGTTTTATTCCTTTTGCTTTTTTGTGTTCCAAACAGTCCCTGCTCTTGAATCCCTGCCAGTATCATC
Source organism: Menidia menidia (assembly GCA_907169785.1). Lineage (NCBI taxonomy): Eukaryota > Metazoa > Chordata > Actinopteri > Atheriniformes > Atherinopsidae > Menidia > Menidia menidia. The sequence goes on along the minus strand of CAJRST010007779.1, from coordinate 15,726,931 downwards.
ACACGTCACATTCAAAATAGGAAAACAGGAATTATGGAGTGAGCTGAACGGCCAGCAGATTAATGGTGCCGCTCTGGTCCGTGGTCACTTATCTCTCCCCGACTCTCCGTCTGAAATATGGAAAAGAAAACAAAAACAAACGAATAATCAGAGCGTTTGGTTCAGTTCAATTACAAAAGAGAAAGAACTTCCTGCCCCGACACCATCATCCAGCCATCAAAGACACTCGCTGTTTGTTTGTCCTTCTTTAATCTGCGTGAGCCTCACAGGGAAGTGAGGCTAATTATGCAGAGAAGGGAAAACACTGTACAGAGAATATACTACATGTAGTTTCTCAGCTTATCCCCCCAAGAGTTTCCTGCATTTCTTAATTTGTAGTTAATTACCTCACGAGTCTCCTTAGAGGAGACTTAAGACTCAGATTAGTTGTTTATTTGCATTCAGCAGGCAGAGAAGCCTCAATTTGAAAGTGAAGCCTTGAGAAATGTTAGAAGAGTCTGCGCTAGCTTAAATTAGTTTAGAACTTTTCAGCTGCACGGGTTCTTTAAAGCTTCACTTCTTTCTTTTATCTCTTTGAGTAACTTGTGCATGCATTAGCACAAACTGTTAAATGTGCCTCTACCTCCTCCACATTTAACATGTTCTGCTTGAGGATAACTTCGACTCATGCTGGTCAGGAATGCAACGTGTCTGTTTTTGTTCTTGTGAGGGATAACCTGTTTGCAGACATTTTCCCTGGACAGCCTCAGCACCACAGAGTAGATCTTAAAATATATAGCAGGCACCTCATTTTCCATCCACATGTGAGTTCTCAGGTTCCCTTGAACTGCATCCTCTGACCAAAGAGAGGATCTGTATCCTCTTTCCCGCCCCTTTCCCTAAATTCCATTGAAATATTTCAACTTTTACAGTGGATTTTGGGGTGAAACTCCACTGTGTGCCAGGAAGGTTAATAAAAGATTGAGCTCACAGGGTAACTACTAGTGTGTCAGTTGAAAAAAAATCCAATTAGCCAGCATTTGTTCTTAAACATGATAAGCTGTATCATTTGCATTTTGCACACAATGTAATTTATGCATCTTTTAACAGTGTCGTCTATAAAAAACCATCAGGAAGACCAACTCTTTCAACAAACAGCAGTAAGCTCTGCTTTGCATTATTAGCATAATTCAGTCAGGGGAAAATCCATGCACATATTCCAATAATTGGAATTGGAAAACTGGGGTAGCTTGTCCTTTTGAAAATATTTGTAATTCCTCTTATGCAAAAAAGAAGCATTAGATTAAAAAAAAAATGATGTCTAAGGTTAGATAGTTTCTTTATTATGCTTTCTATACTGCAACCTGCTTTTTAGTTAGATTTTATTAATGTGGTGCTCCTTAGAGCTCATGAACACAAAACTTTGGTCAGCAGTCTGATCCTGTTTGAAAGTTTGGCTGAGGTATTTCAGCTTGGATCATTTCATCTTCTCTTTACTTTTGCCCCGGTCCATTTGGCATCCATCTAGTAGTTTAACTTTTTTTTTCATCCACTTTATTGAATATTTCAGTTTTAGTTTAAGTGAAATTTTGCCTCTTTGTTAAAAATGTTTTTTTTTTTTTAAAAAGGCAGTGTTTTTGATTTACAAATTACATATGGTTTCAGTCAGTTGTGGATTAAATACAGAAAAGGACGTCAGACTTTCACAAGTGTTTACAATTTATGAAGAATAGGATTCAAATTAGAAGACGCAGAAGAGTCGAAGAGTTCAACCAGATATTAATTAAAAACAGATCCTCTATGTATGTTTCTGCCTCCGTGTAGTTACACCAGGTTTCATGCTTCAAGCTCCCGGTGTTTCATCACCTTTGCGGTTTATTTATCAAGGTTATTATCTCAAATGTCACCTATAAGTGATTGCGGTGCTTATACACTCTGCTCGTTGCTTTAATGCCGACAGGACTTTTTTCTGCATCATATTTTACACATCAGAGAGGGTCAAAGCAAGGATTTATCATGGACGTCTGGAAGCTTTTCGCAGAGAGGAAGGCTTCTGTGGGAAGCTGTGCTGTGACCCAGATGGGAAATAGTGTGACCTAAGCTAGGATAGCACTCCAGGGAAAAGAGGGAGGAAGATGAAGAATCGCCCGATTTGTGAGATTCAAGGCAGAAGAAGAACATTTCTCCAAAATGTCAACAGTTCGCAGAATCAACAGGTCGTAACTCGCTGACGTTTGTCGGGACGGTAAACAGCCTGAAAGAGAAGTCGCTCCAAGTGACCTTTGTAGCACTGATCCATGTAATGTTAATTATGTGGTAAATCACGTAATCAGTGAAGGTGTGTGCTGGTTAAAGCTTCAGGTCTTGTAGGAGGAGTTAACAAGGGATTATTAACTGTGACGGCACCTGTGCTATCTGTTGTGCTTTTTAGAGAAACTTGATGATAGTTTTTCAGTAAGGTTAATTCAAAACATTTTATTTTTAGTCAATATATTATATAAGAATGAAAAAAAAAACAGTCAAGCGCCCCCATCTGAGGAGGTTGTGCTAGGCTTAAGCTATTGACACAACCTGAGCCGTCCATTTTGACGAAGCTCAGGCATTAAAAACAATCATTACGAAACGCGGCGCCACAGAGATTCAGGGGGCCGGGTCATAAATTTAGCTAAGATAGCTCGCCGTTCTCATGAACCGAGCGGGTCCAGCACAAACATTCAGTCATTCATCTCCTTTAATAACACCGAGGTCTCACCGTCCCTCCGGCGTTATGGTGACAGAGTGCCGGGCTGTCGGTGGATCCACCTACATGCCGACACACAGCTGAATCTGTCGAGGTGTCCCTGAGGGAAAACCTTCCAGAGTTAAAGGGCCCGGAGCAGAGGCCCACACCGGGCCGTCTGAGAAGCGAGAGCCTGTAAATAAAAAAACGACAGACTAATTTGAGCCTCCTCGTTTTTGGCGCATGAAAATCCTTACAGTCATGTTTTTGGGGGAATGATGAAAGCATTCTTTCTGGCAGGCCCTCAAACAAGCCAAATCCAGTGGTGGCATGGGCTGAAACAGCAGGGGCTTATCTTCAGCCTTTGTGTCTTGTCGTGTTGTTTGAAGAGGCTAAGCCCTCAGTCTTCTCAGCAATACGCCGGCAAGGTATTTGTGAGCCGACCGACATTTTAATACCAACTACATTCTAAGACTTGGGCTTGTCGGTCATTTCCCAACTCCATCTTGATCTGATAGAGGCCGCACGGGATCAACGGAGTTGGGAAATGTCTGGAATGTCCAGCGTTTTGGATTTCTGTGGCAGAATTTAGGCCACAGATAAAGCTGTCAGCAGCGCGCACAGGTTTCTTTCTTTGCGTGTACCAAAAGGAGATAAGGGAATGCTAGTAATAAATATTGCACAACAACATACCTGTCAGCCTTTCTGACATCTGCAGGATCACATACAGCCCACGAGCAGACAGTATTCACAGGAAGCGACAGGGATTGTCCAAAATCTTGGGAAAAGACTAAGGCTGGGGATATTTTTCTTTAACCGCATGCATCTTAAGTGCAGGGCAACCAGGAATAATATTTCATTTAGCTAAGTGCAGCACATTGGAGAAAAAAAAACTGAGAAAAAAGAAAACTAATCTAATTTAGTTTCTCTCAAATTGGGTGTTCTTAAGTTCTGAAGTGATACCCCAGATCTGGATAATCATTAATTTGCTTTGATATGGAGAACTTTGCTGATGAGGGGATTAGTTCAGATCCATTCACATGTTTATTCATTTCCCCCCCATTTTCTTCCCCTTTAGTCTGTTGTAGAGTACAGCCCTGAAGTTTTTTTTTACCATGCACTGAGAGCTTTACTGTAATCTGCTGAGCTCCAGTCCATTGTGCTCCACCGAGGTTTAGCCAAGTGTAGTCTACACAGCCCTGCTTTCCTCTGAGGGCTCAGGTCTACGGGCGCTACCCAAGTCTAGCCTTTTATCCACACTCCACCGAAAATCAAGCGCAAAGTGGGAAAAACATGGCAGCTCTTCGGCTTTGTTTATTTTCCCCTTTTCAGCCGACGCACAAAACCAACGTCCTTCACTTAGCTGAGGAATCATATAAAAAGATCAAAAACCAGAGATATAGAATGACTCCTTCAGTTTGTTAAGTCATGTGAAGCCGTATTTGACAGACAACAGTCCAGCAGTGAGGCCACTGGAGCTTGGTGTGTTACAAAAGCTGTGTTCTGCTTGTGTAACGTCCAGGACGAGAGGAGCTCGTCTCCTCTCGGCCGGCAGTAATGCACTTGGTCCTTTCACCTCTTTGCCCCCTGGGCAGGCCAGAGTGGGGGCATCTCTGCCTCTGCACAGGCCTCCCGATGTGTGTGAGTGATGTGCAGCCCAAGAAGCCGTTGCGAAACAGATGGAGGCACAAACGCACAAGGGGGACGTCTCAACATCTCGTAATGAGATGCCGCTCCTTCCTTTTTTGCTTTTAGCATTTGGAAACCTTCCGCAGGGACTCCGTCATCTCTGTGTGACACGGGTAATGAGGAAATGTGGGGAGCAATGAACTCCCGTTTGGAAACACATGCGTATTTTTGCGCTCTTTCATGAAGTCTCCACCCTCTCTCCACCAGGTAATCTGTCAAAGGCCTGCACGGCGGGGGGGTGGAGGCCAGTCAGCATGGACTCCTATATAATGGACTGCGGTTACAACCCCAACCACACCGCGGAGGAGAGCTCGGTGAGTACGGCAACCCGCTGCTGCTCGACTCAAATGTCAAGCCGCCTGCATGTGGTGTAATGGAAATGTGCGCTTGCAGGGGGACTTCTACAGCGCCATACAAGTGGGTTACACCGTGGGTCACAGCGTGTCGCTGGTTTCCCTGACGGTCGCCATCGTCATACTGTGTCTCTTTCGGTGAGGAGATTCGTCCAGTTGTTCTTCAGTGTCCCGGCGTAAAAAAAAACCCTCGTTCATCATCAAGGGCAATAAAAGCCTGCCGGTCCCGCGCCTCGCGCGCTACGTCCGGCTTTTTATAGAGGTTTTACAGTGTTTTTCACGCAGTAAGGGAGGCCGGATTCTGCAGGGGGGCGTTGTCCGAAATGACACATCCGCCTCGATGTGTCAGAGCAGTCAGCCGCGAGCAGCTGTTGAGTCCAACTATAAAGTCAAACCAATTAGCCGGGAAGCTGTTGTTGTCACCATGTTCCCTCTTCCACCATATGTCCAGGGGCTCGCAGAGAAAAGGCTAATGCCACACTGACCGTTCAAAAGGTTAAACTGATAGTTGTTGGTGTGTGGCCTCGGTTTACTTTAGAACTGGGGCCAAACAACGAGGCGTGTGTTTACCCCTTCGGGGTTGGGAAACGCCATGGGCCTGTATTCTGGAGCAGAGACACAGGATGTCAACATCCTCGGCTCTTGATGTTCGGCCTCGGACGCTCGGTGGGGGCAGCTGGTTAATGCCGTGTGTCGTCCTGCCATCAGCTCAGTGGGAAGGCATTTGTTTGAAGGCACCCAGAGGAGGACATTTACATTAGCGAGAGCTTATCTGCCAAACTCTTAATTCGCCCCTTGTATACTTACTATGGTGAAGGTCAGGTTAGTCGTTTCATTTATTTATTGATCTATTTACTCTGGAGTTGTTTCTGCCGGATAATCACAAACCCTTCAGTGGAAACTAACGAACGAGGCCCACATGTAATCAGTAAGAGTCATTTTCGGAACACATTTTACGTGAAGAACGTAAACAGTTCTTCAATTCTGTCAGAAGATACAGATTTTTTCAAGAGTTTTTAATGGCCCGCCCCTCCTCCAGGAAGCTGCACTGCACCCGAAACTACATCCACATGCATCTGTTTGTGTCCCTCATCCTGAAAGCTGTGACGGTTATTATAAAGGATGTGGTCCTGTATGAAGACAGCGAGGCGGACGCCTGCCAGTCACTGGTGAGCACTGGTTCACTTCCACCTTTTTATTATTATTATTTTTTCAAAAATCTGTTTATTGTCTTTTACAATTCAAAGAGACATACAGACAAATAACTCACAAGTGCACAAAACACCTAACAAAATTAAAAGAAGAGAAAACACATTAAAAATTTAAACATTCAAGGTGACCAGCATTAGTTGATTACAGTGAGACAAAATATTTTAAGATTGATATCTCCGGGGAGTATGTTGAGACTTAGTTCAAGAGATTTAATCACAGTCCACAGGCTAGGTATGAGGTGAAGGCAATGTCCTCCCTGTTTCTATGCATCCCAACGTCAGTGTTTAAGTTTCATACATTTTTGAGCAAGTGAGTACATTTGGAATTAACATGAAGATAACACACTTCCACTTTTTTATGTTTTTTTTCACATGAAAATAAAAATACCGGATCTTTGGTTAGTTTAAAGGTTTTTTGTGTCAGCACCTGAATGGTTTGGCTTAGTCAGGGCTGGAAATGGGATGAATAGTTCCTCTGATTAATAAGAACGCACACCATGTTCAACCTGCCATCGTTCAATCAGCTGAGGGCAGAAGGTTTAGTGGCCATGTACCAAAAATTATGATTCAATAGATCCTAGAACAACCTGCGGCAGAAGCAGTGGCTGCAAGTAGCCGTTTTCTGTAAAACTTTATTGGGTCTCACCTCTTTCACCGAGGTGTTTGTTTGATTCCAGCTCTCTTACGGTCCCTCCGGGCACAGTCAGGTTAAAGTGCAGACCTCGACTGGTTCACTATGATGTCTCGGTTCTTCTCTTTTTCAGCCATACGGCTGTAGGTTTCTTGCTGTGTTTGGAATCAGCCCAGTTTCAGTCGGTTTAGCCGTCACACAGATGGCCTCACATCTGACTGTAAAAGCCTTTGGTGTACAGAAGGGGTCAGGGTGGGCTAAATGACCTGGTATCCAGGTTCTGTGGCTGAAAAACTAGCCCAAATCACTGAATCCGCTGCAGCGCTTTTTGACTCTGTGGTTTGCACGGATCAGGAATGCACCGATCGGGAAATTGTTGGATATGGTGAAAAAATAACCATTTGCCGATGCAGATTATTTTTGCCACTTTGTTCTCCGTTAAATATCAGTGAAACATTGAAAAAAGCTTAATTAAAGTATAACAGAAGAGCTGTCATCACAACATCTCTAAATGAGCACAAGTTATTTTGGACAAAGGCATCAACCACAATTTATTCCAACCTTTTCACATTCGAAAAAATTCATAGTGGGAAAAGTAGCCTTTTCAAAAGCCCTTTTGTTCTTTTAAACTATTGCCAGCTTGATGACCTGAGTACTCAATTGGCCCAGAAAAATGCACCTTACAATAATTAAGGGACTGCTATGGAATTGGGCTGCTAACATTTGGATGTCTGCCAGTCCGGACAGTTTCAGAGGAGTCGATTCAGTGGAGACTGAGATGCATCTAGATGTGTGTGATTAGCAGAATCTGGCTGCTCCTCTGAATTCCTGCGGAAACAGAAAGAATGGACCCAGACTTCACACTCTGCCACTGTATGATAATGACACAGGTCGGTGTTTCGTGTGTCTGAGGTTGAACATTCGTCGTTAAGTCCTGATATGCAACATTTCAGGTCATTTGACTGATTTTCCTTCCAGAGGCTCCATGTCATACTTCACTTTTTACAGTACGTAGTTCAGGCAATATATCTCATTCAGACTTTACTGACTTAAACACATTGTTTCAGAGTTTACTTAACATTTTGGGTGTAGCAGTGTTTGCCAAGTCCTCTCCACTCCTGGGCCGACGCTTTCCATTCATCTGTTAAACAGGATGTTGTGAGAGTTCCTGTTTGCACAACATTAAACCTGGACTGCAGATAGCTTTGTCAATAAATCACTTTCAAGGCTCTGACGTGAGGCCTGAATCACTTTATCTGGGCAACAATTATACCGTAAGTGCTGAGTGATTATCCAGTGACGAACTCCTGGAAGCAGCGAGACTTCCTACATATTAGTCGTTTTAATCTCGTGTGACGAATAAAACCACCAACGTGAGCGTTGTTTTCTCAGATCACGCTCCGGCTGAATTTATAGCTTTATTTCAGAGAACATTGTAAATCATCTGTTTTACTATCTCTTAGCACTGCTCCTTAATGGCCGAGTTTAGATATTTCCTCTTTGGGTTACACAGATTGTTCTGCTCCAAACACAGCTGCTCAATCTCCCAAATGTTTTGAACTCATCTATAAAGACTGTCTTAAGAAAAAAAAACATACTAAAGAGAGTATGGCGCTGGAGCACAGGAGGGAGCAGACTTTAATCATATTTCCCACCCCTGGTCTTCCAAAGTTTCCCTCCTCCAGCACACCTGCTCCACATGAATGGTTCCCTATCTGCCTTCTGCAGAGCCCAAATAGCCAAAGAGCCTGAGAGCTGCCCCATTTAACTCAGTCAGGTGTGCAGGAGCAGGGAAACTTGGAGGAGTGAGACACACAGCTTTAACCGATGCTCGATTGGAGATGTGAAACAGGTGCTCCTCCAAGCTGCCCCACCCAGCCTGAAATAAGCTACGAAGACCAGCCAGCAAAGATTAGAGTTGATTGAGCTTTAATCCTAAATGCAGAAATGTCTGTATATGCATCACAACAACAGAGAGACACCCTGAGAATCCCCTGTATTCCGTCTCAGCTCATTTTGATCAGTGAATTGCCAAATCGTGAGATCGGTCGGCCATCGATATCATTCCAGGAACAAGATTCCTTTGAGGCATGTGTGTGTGTTTTAGGTCGGCTGCAAGGTGGTGATGGTCTTCTTCCAGTACGGGGTCATGGCGAGTTACTTCTGGCTGCTGGTGGAGGGCATGTATCTCCACGCGCTGCTGGCCGTGTCCTTTTTCTCTGAGAGGAGGTACCTCTGGTGGTATATTCTGATTGGCTGGGGTGAGTGTTTCGCATACTCTGACGATCACGGGCAGCCTGGAGAACCTCATCCTCACTTAACCATTGTGATCACACTGCAGCTGCAAGGTCTCCCGCATTGTTTTCTCCAGCCTATATTCATGTGTGCCCGTATTAATTATTAATCATGCTCCGGAAAAATGCTGAGCCTTTTCCATCTCCACAGAATCCACGTTTTTCTGGGATTCAAAGCAGCAGGCAGCAGCTCTTCTGCTCTTGTTATCGTCTGGACTAAAAATTCACCCATGATTTACACGGAAAAACAGCTTTTAACATTTATGGCAGACATCAGATCAGAGACAGTAATCTGGTCTTTCTATACTTTTAAAGATCCATCAGTTCTCTCTTAGCCTTTCATCAAAATGTGTGCCATAAAGAGTAGCTGACAGAGTCCTCAACTGCTTTCATCTGACTTTCTTTTATAATATAACGATCCTTTTTTCCATCTGGTCCTAAAATCCCTTTTGACATGCATGTTTCTAAATCATTATCCAAATATCTGATGTTTTGCTCCACCACCCCAATAAAATGCCCATAAATAGGCCTCAACTGTTGTGTCCACCAGCAAGCCGCATGAAAAGAAGCCTGTGATCCCAAGTGAACCAGTATTCCTGTTTAAAGCAATAAGCATAATCAAAATAGAACATTTCTGTGGCTATAAAGTCATTCTGAAGATTAACACTGCATCCTTCACAGAGTCTGTGTGGGAAACCGAAATCTTCCTCTCAGATCTAGAGATTATTTCGGTGTTTGTTTGACTCGCATTTGTTTACTTACAGGAGTCCCGACCATCTTTATCTCTGCATGGGTGATTACGAAGGCTTGCTTGAATCACCGGGGGTGAGTTTGGACTTTTTTTGTTCTCTGAAAGACACACGTGCCCTTACGAAATCATCACCACTGGGATTTGATTATGATCAACAACAATAAAACAAAAAGTTAATGGCAACTAATCATTTCAGCCTCTTACATCCTAATCTTCATTATTTCACTAAGATACCATCTGTATTGAGACAATAGGATTTTTTTTGTCCTGTCCACAGGCGGATGGTACAAATAAGGAATTGGCCTTCTGCTCTTCTTCCATATATAGACAGAGATGGTTTCTAATGACCCTCCCAATTACTAATACGAATTAACTGAGAGTCAAGAAATGTTTTAATGACGGTATACCATTTTCATGGGTCATACCAAATCCATAATGCCAAAAGCATTTTGGCAACTGAGCAGACTACCTGTGTCCTGTGCATTTGCATAGAAAAAACGCAAATTAAAATCTTGAAGTGTTTCTGAGAGTAAAATATGGGCAATGGGAAAAAGCTGAGTGTACCCAAGAGTTAGAAGAATCACTTTCTTTTTGCATTGGTGAAATGTCGGTACTTGAAAAAGGTGACTCAAAACAATTTCAGTGTGCAATGTGAAAGTTATACAGTGACTTTAAAATTTTGAGACGGTTAAAAACTTTTCTTATTATGTGGATATAGGATTGGATCTCTATCTGTCAGATGTGACTATGAATAGAAAAACTTTGAGACTTTTCCCTATATAAAATATTCATAAGACGTGTCTATCATTTTCCCACTGTTTTCTCCACTGTTAGATGCTGGGAGACAATTGATGACAATCCCTGGTGGATCATCAAAGCACCTATTTTGGTCGCCATACTTGTGAGTAACGACTGCTGACTAACATTCACACATGCAGATCAGCATAATGCAACATTAAAAAAATGTGCTACTCTCGTGACAGGTGAACTTTTGCCTCTTCATTTGTATAATCCGGATATTGCTACAGAAAATGAATTGCCCTGACATCGGAAGGAAGGAGTCCAATCAGTACTCGTAGGTTTTCAGTGCCAAATGTCAACAACTTTATCACAGCAAAGGCTACAGCCATGTCTTATCATGTGAGGCTGATTGAATTATGTTTCTGCTGTGAAGTTTTGAGATGGAGCAATGCTCTTGCTCAAAAAACAAGCATGGCCTTGCAGCTCACTTTTTGTGAATTTGGAGTGGAGAAAACACCCGCTTTCTCTTCACTTTTCATTTTTTCCTGTCGCTTTTAGGAGGCTGGCTAAATCTACATTGTTGCTGATACCTCTCTTTGGCGTAAACTACATAATATTCGCCTTCATACCAGACAACATCTACTCAAGAGTCAGGATGGTGTTCGATCTTGTTCTCGGGTCTTTTCAGGTAATACATCCCACAGCTTCATGCCTTGTCGGCCACACTTTTCATCAGGTTTTTTTCTTACAGACACATGTCATAGATAAGATCTGAGGTAATCCACCAGCAGATTGGACTGTTGCGTGCTAATGGCTTGTTTTGTATGTTTGAATAATGGGTTAGATGATCTACTGCAGATTAAAAGCTCGAAGGAAAGTGCAGCGATGGAAAGTATTCCTAATTTATTACCATTTCGGCTCAGCATGATATCTCCTGGGAACACGTCCCAGTCATCCACATGATGAACCTCCTGTCTGAGCCTGAAGGTGGTCATGATCTTAGCGTCATTATTCATGGAAAAATATTTTCAGTGTTTCCCCAGCTGTGCTATCATCCAGCCCAGCTTTCGTTTTCACCAACCACCTCTTTTTTTTTTTTAATCTCCTTCTCCCTTTCAACAGGGTTTTGGTGTCACGGTCCTGTACTGCTTTCTGAACGGAGAGGTTAGTTGACTCAAGCAAACCGCCGCTCTTTGAGATGTTTACTGTTCTTTTTCAAGTCACCTAATCTCCATTTACCCGTGCGGCCGATCGTCTAACCGCCCGGCTGTTTGCCCACCGCTCCGCCTGTGCTGCAGGTGCAGTCGGAGATTAAGCGTAAGTGGCGCAGGTGGATGCTGCAGAGGTTCCTGGTTGCTGACACTAAGTACCAACAGCCCTCCATCGGCAGCAACGGCAACAACTTCAGCACCCAGATCACCATGTTGACCAAGTGCAGCCCCACAGCCAGACGTGCGTCCGCCTGTCAGGAGCACCTCTCTTCCATCTGAAACCCCTGTAAAGCTGACTTACCGTATCTCATCATCATCGTCATCATCATGTTGGCATGAAATTTCAGTACTGAATCTGATTTATTTAGTTTCCTTAGCTGGCAAAAAAAAAGAAAGGAAAAAAAGACAGCTGCTCCGTTCTTTTTTTTTTTTCTGTAGGGAAAAGTGATTTGACACTGACTTGGGAACACTGTGTTATAAAAAGAATGGCTGAAATTCTTACAGAGAAGAACATAACGCTCAGTTTTACGGTCTGATGATGCGTAAAGTTTGGTCGGGAGAACTTTCACTGCCACTGGATATTGGCTGGGTGGACAAAGGTCAGAGGCACGTGGGTGTAATGCTCTGTCCAAATTGCACATCGAGGCAAGTTGCACTCACTGTTGGCAAATTTACTGAAAATCGGTCACTGGAGAAAGTTTAGCGGCTGTCCGGCAGCATGCCGCTAGTCTAGACTCTTGGTCAGTATTTTTCATGTGATGCTAAGGTCAGTAAAGCCTCTGAAAATCTGCATCCAAACTAGATGGGGGGGGTTATTTTTTATTACCAGGACATTTTACACCTCTTAATGTAGTGACTTAATGTTGTGTAGGGGACAAATGGTAATCACATGAATGCTGTTCAGGCTTTACAAAGTACTGGAGTTTCTGGAAAAGGCTCCGTGGGCCGTGGATGAGGGGTCTGCATCCTGCCTGTGACAGTTTTATATGGGGCATACACTTAGCTGAGTAACTGCCAGATAGCATTCCAGAAGAGAGGCTGCAGCTGCGGTTTCGGGGAAATCTGGCCCAAATTCAGAGGCTTTTAGTTTGGTCTGAGCGCGTTGTCTCATAACAAGTAGAGCCGATGCATCGGGTTAGTCCACAATGGGCCGTCTCAGATGGGGTGGATTCCAAGGACGGTTTATTTAGTTTGATTGCATTTATTTTTAATCTTTTATTCTCGTGCCACCAGCACATCTTTCTTTTGTCATAAACGAGGTGGGCTGTGTATATAGTTTGGAAGTGTTCATTCACAATAGCCGACTCCTAAGCTTTTCTGTTAGTCCAAAAACGAAAAGATTCAAGGTTGGTGTCTTTTGGCGTTTGAAAGTCTCATCAGTAGTTGATGTGTCTGGCTAATTACATCGTTTTAACTGCGGGTTACTGTGTTTTTCTTAAAAAGAAATTGGATTCATGTGCTAAACACGATTTCTCACACAATATAACTCCAAATGCTGATGAATGATCTTTACCATGAGAGGGAGCATTTTTCTCTGGTCATGAATGTTCAGTGGTGACACAGCAGATGGTTCCATGTGTTCTGCTTATGTACTGGAAACAGTTCCCCATGTCCAAACAAAGCATACTTTATTTCCTTTCCTCTTTCTGTCATCGGCTGTAGCTCTTTGCTTTGGTTAGCTCAGAGCTCATTCCAGCCTCACGCCTCCAAAAGATGTAACCTTCAAGTACCTCACGAATCAGATCTTTACAGAATGTAAACGCAGGGGTGACTGACTTTTTCCGATATTGGGTCTTTTTCTACACCTTCTAACATTCGTCTTTGATGTGAATTGTTACTTTTTAAATCCGCTAAAGTGGCTGTACCTGCAGTTAACAGTAGTCAGTCTGGAGAATAGAAAGGATTCCTTACAGGAGGGCCAAACCAACATTTTTTAAAATCTAGTCTAGACTCAATTTCTCACCGTTTAAAATAATTGGAGCGTTTAGTGTTTCAACAGTATTGAAGAAAACTCAATTCTGAATTTCTCGGATTCACTTTTGCATTGTGTCTAAATAGATTTGCACGTGATTGGCAGTCTGTGTAAAGTGACAAACGCGTTAAATGCCAACACACTTTTTGAAGTTTGACCTGTAGCAGCTTTGAAAATTTGAAAAGCTCTGACCTCTGACTGTTTCAAGTAAGCCACTAATCTTTCTGAAGTAGCTCACACAAGCCCTTAGAAAAGAAACCTGAAATGTCTCTGTAAACTCAAAGTATTGATTCAGTAACCTTTCCATTCCGACTGTCTGCTGAACTTTTGATTTGTGACCAAATAATTGCGAGGCTAATGTTGTTTTTCAGCATTGTCCTTCATGTCTATCGCTCATGGTGAGATGTTAATCTGAGATGGTGACAGTTTTAACCGTTTCATTAGCATAACATCCCCATGCGTCGCCTTGCCCTTGGGAGCACGCTCCTCACGGACGTGTTTATGCATCAGCGGTGTGTTTCTCAAAATGCAGCTTGCCGCCAGCCCTTCTCCTGACTCTGTCTTGACTGATGTAAATATAATTTATTGAGCTACATTACATCATGATTTCTGGTGTTCTTCTCAGTATCGCATAGAAAAATGTGTTTGAAGCCACACCCTCATTCGTTTGGCATTTTAAGAGTAGAACTTGTGGGGATTTTGCCTGTATTTTATAGAATCTCCTTCTTGTGATTGTACCAGTATGTGTAAAACCTAAAGTTGAAATAACTGTACGTACCTCAAACTAAATGTCCCACAGCTTTTGTTGTGTATGTGTTCGTGTGTATGAACCTGCTGTAAATATGCATAAAAAAGTGGTCAGATTGTGTTTGACGGTGATACTTTTAGAGCTCAGGTGTCAAACTAGGAACCGATGTTTACATTTAGATCTGCAGTCCTCTATGGTATTTGCACAATGTCAGTATGAAGTATCTCTTATTTGTTGCCATGTGCTTTTCAGAGAAACCTTGTACCGTTCAGTGTGTGGAGTATGATATAAAGATGTTATTGAACAAATGAAGATGCGTACAACTGTTTGACCAGTGCATGAAGCTTCAGTATAATTCCAGCTTAGAGATCAAGAATCAGTGAATGCAACACAGTTATGGTGATTTTTACTACCTGAACACAGTATTATATGTAGAAAATAAGATTAATGAGACAGTATCGCAAAAATAATGTACATTACACATTTTAGCTTTTGACAATCAAACTGGGTGTGATCATTTGTCCTCTCCTCCCTCCCCACCAGGTTTGACATGGGTCTGTCTCCCCCTGCTGTTAGACATGGAACAAAACAATTGATGCTGATTAACCTTTTCAAAAATGATCCTCAGAAACCAATTTATGTTCTTACTCTTAATTATTTCCTTCCCCTATTCTGATTATATGTCTGTGTGATAATTCAATATAGTGCCAGCTGAGTCCTGCTTCTTCAACCTTGAGGCAGGTGACTGCAGGTGGGTTATAACTTGGTGAGACGGAGAGTGTTGAGACGAACTGGAAGAATGGTGGATCCCTCTGCATAGCAAATCTCACGCAAAACCCCAATCCAGCTGCTCTCTGACTCATCATATCTGGAAAGATAGAAAGAAACACACGTTTTAGTGTTAGCTGTGCAAGTAGTAACTTAAGAAAGCGCATAGTCAGAAGATGTCAGCGACTCCATTTTAAGATCTGAACTGTGTTTGAAATTGTAATCTCATCAAATAATATCATTATCGCAATAAAACATAGAAAACATGACAATTCTTTTGACATTTTTCACCCTTTTGGATCAACGTGATGACACCGGAAGGTCTGAAAAGGTGTTTTTCTGACAATAGTCTTTAAATGTCTGTTAGCTGAAACTGCACATTGGACAGAAAATGCTGTTTAATTCATGTCTGACATAAAAATAAGATTAAACTATTGTTCCTCAGGTGATGCCCTCCATTTCTTCTGTAGGAAAAACCATCCCCCCCACCACCACCACCTGTCATCATAGCCAACATCTGTCGTCTTACCTCCAGATGTCTGTCATTTCTGTTGGGACGGGGTCCTCACTGGTTTCAGTGGGCATCATGGCAAACCCCCCAACTGCATACAGGAAACCTCCCATAGTGATCAGATTCAGGGAGCTGCGCTCCTGAGGAAACTCTGTGAATTCAGACCACCTGAAGGACAACAGAAACAAACACATTCACTCAAATGAGGACTCAATGGCATCAGATTAGCCGATGTATAAATGTATGACACACCCTGGAAGAAAGAGTTGTATTTTTTATCTAATAATATTGTAGTTGTCTCTTCAATGAGTCGTAAGCTACAGTGGGCCGATGCTTCACATCATAACTGTGAGATAAATCAGTCTCTTAAAAAAGGTGTTTGCCTCACTTGTTGGTGGCTACATCATAGACTTCCACAGAGGCGGTGAGGCCTGAGTCCGTGACTCCTGTTGCCACGACGATCTGGTCGTTGTGGACGGTGACACCAAACAGAGAGCGGGCTGTTTTCAGAGGAGCCAGGTCCTTCCATTCAAACTTAGTGGGGTTGTACACACAGACCCTCCGCATGCACTTCCTGCAAAGAACAACGACAAAACATTCACACATAGTGTTAAAAGTGTCGATACATAGATACATAATCTACAGATGTACATGCATAGTCCCGGAATTTGCAGGTTTGCAAGAACTGACGTGCTCCTGAAGTCTCATTTTCTATTTTTATCCAGTATTACACACACGTAAGTGATAAAAGTGTAACCACCAAAACTAGCCGTTAGCATGTGTGTGACTTTAGATTCAGGCCTTTTTAGTGTAGGGTCTGCATTAATTGAATGGGATCAATAAGTCAAATTTTTGTCAACTACAGGGAAAAGCTTATCATGCAGGTAAAAATCCACAGTCAGATAGATTGTGTAGAACTGGAGGATGTTCAGGACCACAGTTTTCCTCCAGAGCAGTGCTGATCATATTGAGTTAAGAGCAAAGTGGGAAACAGCCGTGGCATCATAAGTGAACTCAGACAAACCTCCAAACAACTGATCTCTCCTTCAATATTGTTTCAATTACAAATTTCAGAGTCCTCCCTTTGAAAAAAAGAAATTAACGACAGCAATGTGCAAAGCTGCTACCAGGAAGCTACAGCTCACTAAAAAAAGCATCCATGTCTGCAGATTGTGAAGGACACACCAGAGCATTCACAAAAGAAAGAACCATAGTTTAAATAATAGGTTAGTGCTCTAAAGAATTTAAAGTGGAAAAAGGCATATTCAATGCTCTGAAATGGGTTTTGCAGTTTGGTCCCGTTTTTATCTGTACATTGAAGAATATGTGGCAGAGATTTTCTATCTATGAATTGATGCTCAAGAGAAATTGTGTCAAATAAAAAAAGATCTATCACTGATATATTGTTAAAGAAGAAAGAGAATGAGAGGTAATGGGTTTTTCATGTCAATAAATCTCACGTTTTATCCATAAGAAGTGAACTTCTGCCTGATATGTTGAAATTCCACCAACTGACCAGGTCACCCTCTGATAGCATTACACATAGAAGAAAATATTGGTAATATACACAGCATCCCATAAAAAACAGTTTAATATGTTACTCACTTGCTCTCAGACTTTCCTCCAATGACATAGACGAGACCTTTGTGTGATACAGTTCCATGACCGTACACTTCATAAGGCAGCGGGTCGGACTCCCCCCATTTGAACGACCTGTGTGCAAAGAGACCGCATTTCTCCAGCTTAGCTGAGATTGAATTTTTCAAATCATAAAGAAGAGTTTGTATGCAGAAATGTATATGCAGAAGGAACAAAAGACCTCTTTAGCAGCGGGCAGAATTTTCAGCTCAGGTTTTACAAATACAATTCGACTGAGTCGTGAAATGAGAGAATAGTGGAATATAACAGTAAGGAGTTATGTGGGAAATGCCTGATGCGCCTTTAAATAAAGGGGAATCAAATTCACTTTCAGTTTGTTTTTTTGTTTTTTTGTTAGTCTCCTCTTTTAACTAGTTTTATAATGGGATACCAACAACACATTTTTGAACAGTTAAAAGTTTTTTCAGTTTAACCTACTGTCTGTCATAGATCATGACTGAATTCAGGGCGTGCTCTCCTTCCTTTAGTTCCTTTCCACCGACCACAAAGATGGAGTTCTCCACTTCAGTCAGGCCAAACAGACAGCGAGGGTTGGGTTGTGAGGGCATGCCCAACCATTCCGAACTTACCGGGTCAAACTACAGATAAGAACAAGATCATGCGGGAATTAGACATACAGGAAAATTCCCAAGCTGGGAATTTTTAGATGTTTTAAATAGATTTAAAAGAACAAAGACAATTAAAGTGTTTTCAGTCTGTGTGGAGCTGCTGATCAAACCGTACCTGAAGGAAGTAAGATTTGAATGGGTCATCTTTGTCCTCCTCGTTGTAAATAAGTCCTCCAATGGCAAAAATCTGGTTCTGCTTGGTCACCAGACTGCAGTGGTTTTTGGGAATCTCCGTTGATTCTGACGCCACAAAGCATTCGTTCCCTACCGGGTCGTAGGCCACAGTCCCCGTGTTGCTGATCATGAGCATTAGGTCCATCTCAAACATGCCAAAGCGAGGGTTGTTGTTGAGGATCCCCGGCAGGTATCCTTCCTCCTCATTTTCATCCTCACTCTCTTCCCCTCCTGTTGCCCCGTCACCAGAGGGCTTCTTGGCCTTGGGCAAACGCCCTTGGTGAGCATCCTTGACAAGTTCCAGCTCCTTCTTGATCTCTTGGTCGAACCGGATGTACTGGTGACGCTCAACTTTTTCTTTGAAATAGTCCACTGGTATGAGCCTGAATCTAACACAGTGCAGCAACTTTGGTAGATCTTTTAGCCTCTTTGTTTCGTCGTGCCTGACCCAGTCCATCAGGGATTCGAACACCAGCTCCTCCCGCTCAACGTTCAGGGCGTCCGAGGTAATAAGGATGGCCAGCTCGCTTGGGCTGAGCTGCACAAAGTCCTGGTCTCTGACAACAATCTGGTAGCGCTCGCAGATAAACTCTCTTGCGCTCAGAGCAAGCCTTGGACAATCCAGAAGGAGCCCCAGTCTGAAGATGGCCAGGCAGTTGGCCAGGACAAGCTTCTCTTGGAGATAGGTCACACACACGGAAAAGATGGACGGTATCTGGTACATGTTGGCAACCATGAAGATATCCTGGACATTCTGCTCCGTCAGATTAATGTCAGATGTGTACAAGTAGCGCAGGATCATGCCCATGACACTGGGGTCCACATCTTTGAGGACTATCTCCCGCTTCTTGCTCTCCTCTAAGTCTGACAGGAACATGGCCTTGAAGAAGGGGCTGCTGGCAGCCAAAACCAGGCGATGGCAGGGGAAGTCCTTGTCCTGGATTTTGAGGACGCAGTCCACAAACTTGTCATTCTCCAGAAGGTCACAGAGTCCGTCCTGTAGCAAAGTCTGTTGGTACATCCGAGGCTGCTGCACTGGGTCTATCGTCATGGCAGCCATTTTGTTGTCTTGTCCTGGTTGGGTCTGGTGGACTCCCTTCTTACTTTCCTCTGCGTGGCCGGACTGTCGGTTTTCACGAGGCCGTTAGGATCGGTATGGATACTCTCCCCTCGTTGGTTGGCTGGTGACTGCAGCTGTCTGTGACCGTCAGTCATTGTGCCAGCCGGGGGTATTTATAGACGTGAACCTCACAAAGCTGAGAGAGAGGAGCTATCCACCGGCCCAACAGACTCGAGCTCGGCCTGTGACTCACAGCTGAATGATGGGGGTTGTTAAATCCAGCACAGCAAGTCATCAGGCAGCTTCACTGGGTTTGATCACTTTTTTTTTGAGCAGTCACTCTCTGTGGTCCATCAATGACAACGAACAACCCTGACTGTCAATAATCACCACTGCTGAACTAAACCCTCATCATGTTACAAGAAGAGAAAGTGGGAGACTTTGTAGTATAAATAGAATTACTACATCATCTGACTCAGTGTCCCGTTTAGTAAAAATTAAAAGCCTAGCATATCTATCTATCTATCTATCTATCTATCTATCTATCTATCTATCTAT
>CAJRST010007779.1:15692170-15707284 GCA_907169785.1 Menidia menidia | reverse complement strand
CTATCTATCTATCTATCTATCTATCTATCTATCTATCTATCTATCTAACATTGCTCCTCCCCAACTCTTCCCAAGATTCCTTGATTTTTTTATGATATTGTGCAGTCTGGGTAAATATGCAAATCTCTTCTAAGCTTCCTTTGTGAATTATTCTTCACAAACACTTAATGACTTGCTAGTGTATTTGATGTCAAACGACTTGTTCTCTTTTACAGCCTTCAAATAATAATACCACGTCATTTTTTCTAATCACAATGGCATCCATCTTCAATGACATTTGTATTGTTTCTGCGTCAAGGACAGGAATTTTAACTGTGACAGGTATTTCAATAGTATTTTAAGATGTCTTTGTATTACCCCCGTTCAATCATATTTTTACAGTACAACAGGCCTTGGCCTTGTGTTGCAGCAACCCCATTTAAATACTTAGTCATTAATCTATACAGCAGCAAATGTGGATCCAAACCAGATTCATCCCAAATTAATTAAATTATTACTTAATTAAAATTATCATTACATGTAAAATTCACAAAGATTATTGCTAAAGTCTACATGCTGGTTTGTGCTAAGCGTTAAGCATTTGAAATGGACCTTTAGATGAGCAACACTGACATCTACTGATCAACTGGTTGACTTATTTTTCTTTCCCAGTGAACGATACAACTAAAGAAGAAATTGGCCAATGACAAAAATGTGATAATTCAAATGCCTTGTGGTAGAATTTCAGCTGATTCTAAACATTTCAGCAGGTATCCCTGCTGCGTCTCAGGGGTGTGGAGCCATTGGGTGAGAGGCAATTAAGGAAATATTATTACACCTGCATAACCATGTTTAACCATAATGTAACAATGTTTTAATTACTTTGCACCAACCTACGTGATCGACAATCTACTTCTCAAAAGCCTCTTTCTAGGTGGACAAAGCTTTTTTTTTCCAAACAAACTTGACAGCCACTCAACAATCACATTGCAGACGTGTCACCCCTTGATGAAACCAAACTTTATTTCAAGTCCCATGAAAACCATTGAAGCAAAATGCTTAAATGAGGAAAAAGGCATTACACTCTTCACATTGTTTCTCTTTTCCCTGCTGCGCTGACGGACAGCAGGTTTGTGCGACAGCAGGATAAGACTGACCCATATTGCCTTTCATAGCAACATGAAGGCCTGAAGCGTGCAAGGGTGGAGGAGAGATAGCCGGACGTGCCACGATAATCTCCTGTGGACGGTATGTAAAGGAGTAAGGCAACAGCTCTCCAGACAGCTGTCAGTGACTGGACTACATTCGCCTCTTCAACATCACGACGCATCTGGTACATCTTCACAGTGGACTATCTTCTCCACCACAAGCAGCGTTTTTAGCTTCGTGACAGTGGAGCAAAGACACTTTACAATCAGCTGCAAGCTTCTGTATGTGGAGGATCCCCACAGCACCTTAATTCATTGCACTCTGTTAAAAACAATTTATTAGCTATTCAAGTTTACCCCCTCTGTTTATGACGGTGTGTTGGGGTCTCAAGCCTCAAATGGCAGAAAAAGATAAGGATATAATCTGTTTAAACTGAACAGTAAGGATGGGGACGGAGAGCTAAAACAGAAAGTTCTAAATGTCCTAATATACAATTTAATAACTCTAAACGTTAGGCTTGTAAATGTGAAATAATACTGTGTCTGGATAAAGTACAAATATAAAAATGCACCTTTGGTGAGTTTGTGACAAAGGGTGCAGGGATTATCAACAGCAAGTGCACTTGAGGATCCTTTCAATTTGAAAAAATTGCCTTGCTTCTGACAAGCAAAAGCAAAAATGTCGGCTTGTGGACCGTTGCCGACTGATTGTTACAGTCTGGTTCTGTTACAGATGGCGAGGCCAGCGACGGGTGGCCTGTTGATCGTGAATTCTGGGAAATTCTGTCTTTCTGCTGTATTATTCTGCCTTATCTTTTTCACCATCCACTGGCTTTACTGGGTCCGGATCATCCAGCAGGGCTTGTTGCCGCTCCCTCTCCTTCACCAGCTGCACACCACAGTAGGTCACAAGCAGCACTGACAGGGTGGACAGAGGAAATCCTAAATAATAGGGAGGGGGGAGGAATAAGGGATTAAAAAAAAGGAGAGGGGAGAACACAGGAGGACATTTAAGGATTGGAGTGGGCGACTTTAAAATAACAGTAAGAATAAAAATAATAACAAGAAGAATTCTGAGATGCTGAGATGGATCATTTGAACCACCGTTTTGTGGTGAAAGTAAACACCTCACAGCTCTTTTTCTGCTTGTATTGTCCTGATCTCCCTTGGACTGGACGTGGAACAGGAGATACTAGTTTGCTAAAATACATGTTGTTCTCACCTTTGAATATAAGTCTTCTGCCAACCATTTTGGCAAACTCCAAACTGTTCAGGGAGAGGACATTGTAGAGGATGATGGTCCAGAAGTTGGCAGCGTTGAACACACCCCTGATCCTGCGGGACATGGCTTCCCCCATTGCTCCCTACACAGGAGGGGGGAGACAAACCGAGAATAATACGTTAATTATTGTCACCGTGTTTCAAATGCGGTTTTTGATATTAGTTTCGAATAAAGAAACGTTTTGCATTCAAATGATAGCTATTTCCATTGTCTCTTACCTCCACAATAGAAAATGGTGGAAGAGAGAATAACTTGGCCACCCACAGCTCAAAGTTGAGGCCAAAGCAGTTGAAAAATGACCAGATGTAAACCAGCTCACAGGGACCAAGCCACAGGGTCGTGATGGCAAACGTGGAGATGGTCGCGAGGAGTTCCTTGAAGATTTTATCATGATCTCCACCAATATAATCATAAACATACCTGCAAAAAGGATCAGCTTAGATAAACATTACAGTTTCTACATACTGTGTATGCAGGATCCTGCCGTTTTAAACCGAGGGATCTGAATCCAGCCACTCACCTGCAGAGCCAGTCATTGATGCCTCTGTCAAAGTGCCTGCAAATCAAGGAGTTTTTGTCTTTTAACGTTGATATTTTAGTTTAAAGGTTTAGTACGATGGGCAAGGAAAGTACACAGTGACTTCATACAGAAGTCATACTTACGTCTCGGCGAAGACGTAGAGCATGGTGATACACTTGGGAGGCTGAGGAGGGTCCAAGTGGTCAAGCGTAGCCACAGTGTTGATGACACCAAACATTACAGCTGCTTTCACCCAATCATACACCAAGTTGGAATATGCTAGTCCCGCTACAAAAGACAGAAAAAAAATAAAGACAGCGCAGATGATGAGTTGATGAGTATGGCCTTAATAAAGCCAACACAGAAATTCACAGATACCACATGCATGAAACCATCCCAGAGCTGGACTGTTAAACAATGCGTTATTGATTTTCGATCCAGTTTTTCTTTTTGAGCTTGACAGAAATCAAATTTGAGTGGTTATATAAGGCAAAGAGAAAACAACCTTGACCCGAAGGGTGCAGTTTTATAAACAGTTGCATTGCGATGCTTCTGCTTCAAACCGGCAAATCATCCAGTCAAACTTTGTGTAACCCTCACAACAGAGCTGTGTATTTATGGGATGTAAGGCTTTGTAATACATGGACTGTCTCCATAAAATGTTGGAAAATAATTCAACTTTTACAAACTTATTAATGTTGTGCACAGTGAAATTTAGATGTAACCCCTGATAGAATATCTGGCAAATCAACAGTTCAGAGCATCAGAGTAGTATTATTTGACCTCGTGCTGCTTGAGTGTATAACAGCACATGGACTTACACGCTGTTGTTCTATTTTGTGGACTGGTGTGCACTGGTTTTAGAGCCAACGTTTTGGGAGGCTGATTCATTTGTCAAATGAGGGTATAATTATATAAAGATGTAAAACACAATTACAAAAAAATCATTTTAGCTGCAGAACTATTCAACAATTAAAGGAAAATATGTAAATATAGTTTATTGTGTAATGTTATAATCAGTAGATATACACTGTTACATTCAGTAAATGCATTTTTCACTCACCTAGACACCAGTCAGAGAGCTTGGCAACCAGTTTCATGTCGCTGGGTATTGTCAAGATATAAAGATAGTGGAAGAAGGCATCCACCACCAGGATAGCTCCCAGGTGCAGCAAGGCCTTGGTGGTGATGTTCCACATCTCCCTCTCCTTGCGGGTTAGCTGAGTGTTGTTTGCCTGGGAAATGCAACCTTTCAGTAATGTGCTCAAGTCGACTACAGGGGGAATTGCCTCACATGGGACTGTAAATATTAAATGACCATAACAGCAAAAGAGCAATAACAGTAGCTGGATTACACAAATATTCTGATAGAACAGAAGATGTTTAACTGGATGCAAAAATAAATGGGCTAAAGTGTTAAAGACATCTAGATTACCAATAGCATTCAAATTATAGCGATTTTAAAGAGCTAAGATACAAATAAATATGTTTATTTTCAATTAATTTCTTTTAAAAAACAATGTACATTCAATATGTGTTTGATTTTATTAGCTGAGATTGGGATGTTATCATACATGTACTATCAATGCAACGTTAAGGTTTCATTCTGTTCAGTTCACCAGACCTTACCTGGACATAATAACAGTCGAAAGTCATCACAGGTCCAAAGAAGAAGAATGGGAGGTAGAAATTGTATCGCAGCAGGTCGGAGAAAGAGTAATTGCCCTCTTTTCTGTCACAGTTCTCCAGAGCAAAGCTCATGCAGCGCATGATGCTGAAGCCACAGCCTCCGTAGAACAAGATGTCTTGTAGGTCAAAAGAGCCGGTCACCAAGGCCTCCTGCAGAGGAACCGGTCCATGTGAGCCTCTGCTGTTTCACAGGTGTGTTACAGTACAGACCCTGGGACCGCCCTCTTACCTGCCAGGAGTTGTAGGGCTCCAGCTTGATGGAGGCCAGCGTGCACAGACCGGCAGCGAAGCACATCCATTTCTTCTTGACCAGCGCCACGCTGTAGAGGATGATGCAGTGCGACAGAACCAGAGCCACAAAGGTCCAGCCCATTGTAACCAGGACTGCCAAACCACCGTACAAGCCAAAGATTAAGGATCTGTGCTGTGGGTAAAAAAAAAAGGGGGGGGCCAGTGTCAGCGTGACATTAAAAAGGACTTTCTCTTAAATATGATTCAACATAACATCTACAACAAGAATGTTAGTAAAACATCACAACTGGATGAAACACATTAAGAATGATGATAAAATGATCAAATTAAAAATCAAAATCAAACTACTGTTCCAAAATCAGAAATAAAACTCATGACAAATGTTATGATATCCACAAGTTTATTAATGTTACCTTACATCCATCTATACCAATCTTCATTGTAAGCATGGAACAAGACAGAAAACATGTTTAAAACATGATGAAAAGTTTTAAATATGTCATCAATCAACAATAATGACAACTTCATGGGTACATTCAACATTCAACAGACAAGTCTCACTCTCAGAGTGCAGCTCATGCTCATGGATCCAGTGAACGGTTTGTTTGAGCGACATGAAAACATTATGTAAGCGTTTGAAGATCCCATTGACTTCCACTGGATCCAATCACTCGTTCGACCCAAAGCCTATTGATTACATGACTGTGTCTTTGCTTCACGGGGAACACCACATGCCCAATCAAAGCTGATGAATTGCCTTGATTCAAGCAAAGCAGGTGCCAGTTCACAAGCGTGCACACATATGCGCACGTGTCCAGAGCACACAGACAAGCTAAGCGTCTTTGGACGAGAGACACGCAGCTCATGAAGTCAAACCAAACTTAGCGTCAACAGCAGGGCTTTTAGACTAAAACACATGCATACGCACCTTCGGGGCTAACAGGGTAAATATCTTGGCAAAGATCACATGACCGGTGAGAGCAAAAAGGATATGATTGCGGAATGTAGAGAACCACATCACCCACTCGAAGTCTGCAACATCCTGTAACAGAGACAGATGCATTAGCAGAGCTTTACACGGCTGGTTTCAGGCATTCTGCAGAGGAGGCTAACCGGCACCACTCACCATTTTCCTGCCGAAGTAATGCCATCCTGGTTTCACACTTTCTTTAAAGGCCTTTCTGTTTACATTGTCTGTACAGGAGGAAATAAAGAGGAAGATGAAAGCGAAAAATTTGGCAGATTTTTACACTGGGAGGAGTGCTCCTTCAATAAGACAAGCTGATTTCATACAGGCACATCTACACAGGGCGGCTTTATTTCTGTGTTTTGTTTCATTGTATTTCAGGAAAACTCTCACTAATGCTTTGTGGGGAACAGAAGGTGCACGTAGTGTTTGTTTTTTTTAAGCTCTGCTCCGATTAATGGATTATGCACATTGTAAATTTAGGGTGTGAGAGCACAATTTGTCCGCTAGATGAAATCAGATATTACACAACGTGCTGAGCTTTCTATTTTTGAGGCTGAAATCTACAACCTTACTGGTCATAATCTTTTCAGGGAGATTAACCTGCTGTGTGGCCTTAGCAACATACCACAATACGAATTATGAAGATAATAGTCATTATTTAAACAAATAAAAAATAAATCAAGATCGCTTGCATGCACCCCTGGAGTAGCCTGCCCCCCCGGTTTAGCCAGCTTTCACTACACTAAAGGACATGAAATGTGAGGATCTTTACTGGGAAAGTCTCTCCCTTCTGGGCATACTGCCAGATGTTTGTTAGCAGTCTGCAACCGTGGCAGACCGGGGCTTTATAATGAAGCCATCGGACAGGCCATTTCTGGAAACTGGGAGCAAGTTCTTGAGAAAAACGGGACAAGGTGATGAACAAACGGGCCACAACTGGCCAGTATGACGGCACAGTCTGTGACAGACGGTGCCAGCCCCCCAGATGACACTTTGTCCATTCAGATTGTGTTTGTAGAGGCTGATTTAAGTGGTTAATCATCTTAATATGTGCAAATAGTTGGCATTATTTCAGAATTAGGGGTTTGGAGTCATTTGATTAAGCATGGTTTAGTGGGAAATATGTCCAACAAGGAAATAATGAGAAAACAAGTGGATCATCTTCAAATTAAAGTAATAAGAACAAGGCTAATTTCCTTTGGGTTTAATGAGCTGTGGGAACTTTGCTACATGGAGTTTTCAGATTAAACCGAGTGCAATAATAGAGGAAGACCTAGTTTTTGGAGCTGAATTTCAAGAGACATTCCCAATGGCAATGGTCTGGATCTATCATCCAGAAAACAGTTTAATGGATTAACTGATTTGTTTGCTTGTACTTCTCCTGTCCCGTTCTCTCACATTTTTTAAGGACAAGACCACTCTTTTGGCTCTGTGCCACCGTGTTTTAAATACATTCTTTAATGTTTATCAAATTGTATTGGCTCAGGTACTTTCAGGTGATGCATCATGGAAAAATTATTCTTTGGTACAGGTGGTTTGTACCAAAAAGATCATCTTAAAGTTGGGTTGTTTGCTAAATTGCCTGCTATTTATAGACTTAGCTGTGGTAATTCCTTATTTTTTTGCATTTTCAATACTTAATTCAAATATCTAGTGTCAGATGGCTCAGCAAATAAACAAATAAAAAAACTTTTTTCTGAAAATAACAGGGTGAAAAGCCAGCCAAGACCCAAAAAAAGGACTTCAATAGAAATTCAGCTAAACCAGAGAGAGCTGCTGACAACTTACTGAAAAGTTTACAGGAAAGGCTGACTTTATGGAAACCAAATGTGTGAACGGCAACGTGTGTGCGCTCTGGACATCTCTTGACAGCGTCGTGCACTCACCACTTGACGCTTCAAATATCCAACTGCCAGCCCATATCAGTGCCACCGCCAGTACAGCAGAGTACAGATACAGCTCATATCTGGGGAGGGCAGCCTTGATCCCCATGGTGAATCTGTTCACTGGAAGCCTGACGGGTTGGAAAGCAGTAAGCACAAAGCATTAGACGGGGAGGGGCACCTGACAGAAGGGAGATAAAATGGACAGGTATCAATTTGGATGCACAAAAGTTGAACAAATATGAGCTAAGGAAGTTAAAGGATTCACTGAGTCTGTGTTGTTTTTTTAATTTAATTGATCCTTACATGTAGTTTTAGGGGATTTGTAACGAATTGGAAGGACATCAGAATAAAAACATCTGAGAGCTTCAAGTAATCAATTGAAAAATTGTCTACCTTTAACAATATATGTGCATATATAGCCTATACAGTGGGGGAAATAAGTAATTGACCCCTTGCTGATTTTGCCGGTTTGCCCACTTACAAAGAATGCAACGATCTATAACTTTAATCATATGTACATTCTAACAGTGAAAGACAGAATACCAAAGAAAATGACAGAAAATCATATCATATGAATTTATAAAAATTGATAACCATCTGATGAGGAAAAATAAGCATTCTTTGTAAGTGGGCAAACCTGCAAAAGCAGCAAGGGGTCAAATACTTATTTCCCCCACTGTATGTACAGTATACATGTATGTGTATACATAAAACATCAAATTCAACTGCAGAAAAAAGAGCTCAATGTACACTCATCATATAGCAGGAAGTGAAATTTCACTTTGTGTGTGTTTTTTTTTTTAAGGGGGTGGCATTTAGCTATTAAGCCTTCAAGATCCGCACGCCTTTGACTTAAATAGGACTGCAGAGCTCCAGCTCCTCGGAATCAGCATCGTCAGCTGCGCAACCTTACCTCTCCTTCCTATTATAGCCCTCGCAGTTGGTCCACCGTGCAGCAGGGCAGCTGCGGTGCTATGTGATCTGCTGCGCGGGGGGACTGGCCTCACGGAATAATTAGCGCTGACTGGAGTGACCAAGAATGGCGCACAGGAATTAAGAAAAAAACTAAGGAGAGTTCCTCTCCACTGCAGAGCGGCGCGCTTGCGCTGTCAGGTCCGTGCAGTGCATTCAAGATGAAGTTAAAGGAGTTGCTCTAAGAAGTCCGGCAGGCCCCCGAGAGGGTGCAACCATGGCTCTGCAGCCCCCCCCCCCCAGCAAAGCGCCCTGCATGTAAATACAGGCGCAAAGTCTCCCTGTCTGCGTACACCGTTTGGTTAACAGACTAATTCTTATTATCTGGCTATTTTAACATCCAACCTGATAAAAAAAAAAGATAGAAGAGACTTTTTTTTTTTACCAACCTTGTGTCCGGTTCAGGCTGTCAGTTTGTCGGCAAGTGTGCTCACAGAAAGACTCCTTAATAGAGAATCAGAAGGATAAGGAGCAGGTTTATTTCATCCGTCTTGTGCGCAGGCTGCCTGCGATCAGCAGCCTCAGTCAGTCAGGATGTTGCGGACTGAGGGAAAGGAGAAGGGGAGGGGAGGGGGAGGAGGGGAGAGGAGGGGGAGGCGGAGGTGGGGGATATATATATATATCCTTCACTACAGCACCGCAGTGAGGGGTGGTCCACACAGAGCCCCTCTCACCGGAGAGGAAACGCATTCGTCCCCACGTTGCTCTTTTTCTTTCTTTTTGTCATACCTGAGATAGAATTCAAAAGATCACACGAGAAAAAATGAATAAAAAGTTAGAAGAATAGACATGTGATGATGAGCCTTTTGTTCCTCTGTCTGTGCATCCATTTCCTCTGTGACTCTGTGGGAAATCATTGGCGACGTGATTTATGGGTCTTTTGAAAAAGAAAAGTCAAATTTGGGTTAATGCCATTACAAATTGTGCTTCAAAGCTTTTATTTGCATTTTTGTATATGTTTCATTTTCTTGAGGTCCTTGTGGCCCTCTTAATAGTGATCCTCATTCTTGTTTGGGGCCACAGTTGTTTGTTTTAGGCTGTTTTATGTCTCTTATGATACAGTCTTCCTGCTGGGTCATGGGCCGCAGCCTTCCAGGCCTACATGGGGTCTACATTTGCAGTTTCTGTATTCGGCCTTGATCGATGGCGTTGACTTAAAATGAATGTTGCTGTTTAAATACCCACAGTGAGCTTTGGGCCTCACAACGCTGTTGGCACTGTTACTGGACCACAGGAGGCAGAAAAAGTGGCCCATATCGACCACAACATGTGTCTGCTGTTAAATAATCAATATGTAAAACAAAGAAAACAAGTAGGCGTCTGAATCTGCCTAAAACCCCCCCAAGTGTAAGATTCAATGGGCAGAACTTTTAGGAAACGTTAAATGGTAACTCATGGTTATGAGTTTGCTTTGTAACTGAAAAATCACAAATACAAACACAAAAATCCCATCTATATTGGATACTAATACATTAATTCTAATCCAAATGCAATTTACAGTAATTTATGTGACTTTACCATTTATATTTGTTCTTTCTTCAAAGGGTTTTTCAAATAGAAGTTTTGCAGTCAGTATGATTGATCTGACTTTGGATCATGCAAGGCAGATAAGACTAACAGATGAATCCTTATGACGCATGACTCATTTAATCTTATTCCTATCGGCCAGCCAAAGCGCGCTCCCGCGTCTTTTGTCCAGTTCCGTGCAGTCCATCACTTTTTGACACAACACCGAGTCCAGTAACTCAAAGGTTTTTCGAAATGGCGCGTTAGGTGGCGCTCCAGGATGTGAAAAAAAAAACGCACCAAAGGGAACTAAACGCTCCAGGGGTCTGTGGATCTTCCTAAAGTTTGAACTGTGTCTGCTTAAAGAGCTGCTGTTTACTTGTTGGACCCGCTTTGAATCGACGCCTTTTCCATAAAAGCGTTGTGTTAGGGTTAGGGTTAGCTGCGGTAATGACAGAGGGGAGTGAGCCTGGGAGAGCCGCGTCCTGCCAGATGCGCGTAGTGAGCCCAGTTTGCGCTGCCTGCCCGAAACAATCCGTCACAGAGACAAGCCGCCCCCTCCCACCTCCAGCGCCCCCGCTTCAGATGCAACTCAAAATACAGAACGCCTCCATGTTGCACGGGCACCGTAGAGCCAGCAGATGTGGACTATTTCCTAAAAGTATATGCCTTCTTTAACGTTGCGCAGCGTACATGTACTCGCCGTTTGTTTTTGGACGACAACAACCATCAGACGGGCTTCCAAGTGCTTTCCACACGGCCTCATATCTCGGCTGATCGGAGCTTCGGAGCTAACTTGCTAACACAGGCTACTTGCTAACTAAAAGTTTGGGTGATATTTAACGTCGTTTCTATTTTTAATTTTTTTTTGTAGACACGCGTTGTTTGTGCTGTCCACAAACACATGTTTGTAGCGATGATATTTTTCGGAAAGCCATAGATGACAGCTGTTCGCTGGCCTCCATTCACCGCCGTGCTAGCTGGCTGGCTACAACCGCTACCACAACACTTCGCCTCGGACGGTTTCCTGGCTTTGTGGGCAGGCTGGTCGTCCTCATCTCAAACTGCTAGCTTACAGTAGCCGGCTAACGACCAAGCGCGCTAGTACGAGTAACATTGTGGGAAACGAAACAGGAATAACCACCCGTCTCAATGGACCACATGTCCATAATAACCCAAGTTTCCAATCCCAAGGAGGAGGAAATAATTTCTTTTAACCAAGAAAAAGGTAAGAAAAACAACTAGCGACAGCGAACTAATGCTAGCTGGCTAACTACTTTTCTTAATTGACGTTAGCTTTTATTCGCGCTTGCTAGCTGTTGCTGTAGATTGTGGCACTGGTTGCTGATGTGAACAGTCCTTTCTAAACAGCTCAACGGTTCAAATATTATGTAGGCAACAAGTTTATTTAGAGAGGGCAAGTTCTGGTCAACTTAGGGAACTAGTTTATCGTTGGTACGCTTTTGTGTGTAGCATAAAGAAGACTAACGTGCGTCTATACAGTGACATACTGCCGCTAGTTACCCACATCAAAATAAGGTAAATAATGCCAAGCTTTTGCTAAACACCTGCATTATGTACCTCTGTTTGGTGGCTTGCCAATTGACCCGTCAGATGAGCTGATCCAGGTAATTCACGATATGAGTGACAGTGGTCAGTTTTCAGGTGCAGAGCACGGAGAGGTGCTGTCAGTGCTTTACGTAAAGGCTCAGGTAAACCTCAGGAGCGGTCTCTGGCACGATTACCTCTGGATTAGCACAGTTTTTGGGCTTAAACTGAGGCCAGTTCGTGTATCCGTCTTCAAAACGGATGCCAGTCATTGTGTTTTCACAGTGGTTGTTGTAATCAAGTCAAATCTAATTGCGTGTGCCTCAGTGTTTTTTTTATATGTTTACCATCAGCTTAAGACAAGCTCGTGATGATGGTTTTATAGGTTAACCCCTTTGTTCTCCTCTTCCACTTGGCCCTGATGTGCACAGGTGGTGGATGGATTTCCAAAGACTCTTATTCTAAGAGCTCTGACACTTTCCAGGTCACCCTGTCTGTGTTTGGGTCAGCATCTCCTGCTACCACCTTGCTGGTCAGACCATTAGTAATGTGAGAACTTAACTCTTTCAAGCACAACAATGCATCCTCCTCTGAGGGTGCATAGGTAGCCCCCCCCCCCCCCCCCAGTCACTTATGAGGAATTGAACTATTGATCTGAACATCTGTGGGCATCCTCAGAGATGATCATAATAGCCAAACGAGGCACCGCTGGGGGGGGGGGGGGGGTGGCCTGAACTATATTGCTCTGTTAGATAGAAAGCCAAATTCCTCAGAAGCAATAAACAGTCTAAGAATAGCTTCATGTTATTGCTCAACAAATACTGTCAAGACGGCTGCTGTTACTGTGACGGACATAAAAATGCCTTTGGAGCTTTTTCAAGTAAAGGATAGTTAATGTGCAAAAGCTGTGCTGTTGCACAGGATAAAACCAATAGCTCTGAAATGATGGGCCAGGGATAGGCTTGACTTTTAAAAATGGAAACAATTTAACTATTATATTTCCCTGTAATTATGAGTAAATTATGTTTACTATTCATTTTTGCAGTTTGCTCTTATGGCATTTTTGCAGTGTGAACATTTCCATGGGATTAAAGATGTATTCCAGGTCCTCCCATGACCTAAGAATAGTTTGATTCTCATCCCTAATGGACCAGAGGTCTGCTGGTGAAGTTATGCAATTCACTGCTCAGAGGGTATGAAGTCAGGTCTTGATTTGTTTGCCAACAGAGGTGTTTGAGCTGTGGTGCAGACACAGTCACACTGTGGTGTGACTCCACAGTTTGGGAAGGGGGGGGGCACCTTACTAATTAAAGGTGTGTGGAACATAGCTGAGGTACAGGACAGAGTATAGTGATGATGTCTGTCTTTGTTTCCTGCCTCTTTCATTTATTTTGCGGATGAGTCATACAGCATTCCTCCCGGGGGGAAATTCAAATATTATAAGAATAAGAATTGCATGACTTTGTCCTTCCTCCCATGATTCCTTGAGATTTATAAGAAGCAAGATTTGAGCATGATGTTCCATAATGATGTGCTCTTGTGTAAAAATGCACTGAAAAAAACTCCTATAAGGTGTAATTTATTTAATATTTAATGTTTTTAGTTGTAATTCTAAACCACATTTTTCATCGACGGGACAACAAACGCTCTTCTGTTTCATTCCTTTGACGTAGCTCATAATCTGGCGTTATTTTGACAGACTTTTCCTAGTTTTAAGTCTCTTAAACTACAGCCCACCCCACCAGCTGTCCTGGAGGAATTTATAAGGTGCTCCTCAATTGCTCGAAAAGGCTCCAAACAGTCTGGACAAAACCTGACCACCTTTGCTCTTCGTGTTCTTTGCTGGTCGTCTAATGACATGTGTCAGCCTTTCTCATTGGTTCGGCTGCCAAGCAGCAGCATATATTTAGCCTGGCCCTGTTGGGCAGGGCACCGCTGACCTTCAGGCCAAGTAAGACTATGTGGAATACTCGTTAAATGTGACAATGAGGTATGTCGTGTAAGTGTTTAAATATAAACACAAAACACAAATGAGTAATATGTGTGTGTGTGTATATCTATTATTTATTTACTTATTTAGTTTGTGTGCAGCTCTGTGACCCCGGAGCTGGGAGAGTGGATTCTTTAGATCTAATGAACAACAGTAGAGATCTCCATTATAGATCAGCATAGGTGTCCCAATCAAGACTGAAGCAAAACAAAATAAGTTTTTATTTTCTTTACAAAAGGTCTCATTTCCTTGATTGGATGGCTGTCCTGAGCTTCAGCTGTTCTACTGGTGAGAAATGGCCAACAGAAGTCTGCCATGGATCAGGACTGAGGCGCTAAGTGAAACCCAAACAACACTTGATCGAGATCTTTTTAGTTGAATTTTCTCTTTAATGCACGATGGACATCCATTTTTTTTAAGACTGGACACGGAGTGCAGTTCTGTAATCATCAGCGTTTTCGGAGGTTTAGCGCATGAATTAACACTGTGGCAGCTTGTAGTGACAAGTCACTGGAATCCGACGGTTGCAGTGCCCCACTTCCACCGTGCAGACTTTTGACAAATTCTGCTTTAATGAATTAAAGCGGTCTTGCAAACGCGGCTATTTTTAGGTTTGAGAGGCAAGAACCCCACGCAGGACAACTGAGTAATATTGTCTCTGTGCATTTCACAATCCCCCCGAAGCCCGAGTGTTTTAGTGCTGTTTCCTTATTGACGGACGTGTGCTGTGCTCAATGTATCTGGGTGAAAATGAACAGATAAGAAATGCCCTGAATGCGCGGCGCGTGTTCACTCCAAAGGCTGTAATTAACTTTTATGGAAGCTCGGGATAGGAAGTGACTGGAGAGAGTGGAGGGAGTTGGATGTAGCTGTTCAGTGTTACTGAACGCCTCACGCCTCTGCCTGCATGTAGGAGTTTTTATCTCTATCTCTAGATGTAGCACAAAATAAAACTTGGTTGGAACGTGCATTTCCTTGTCAGACATGAATGAGGAGGCTGCTGGTAATGATGTCACCCATCTACTGTGGACGGGGTTCCTTAAAGACAAACGTCTGAGCGTTTTTTAATGGTACAAAGTACCGCAGAAGCCAGAAGACATGACATAATGCTGTTTGCTTGTCAGTGGTCTTCAGTTCCAAAAGTATTCTGGTGGGACTTGCGTCAGGTGGGGGTGGGGGGGCTAATGGGTGGAGTGGAATGCTTCCTTGTATAGGCTCTTTGGGGTTTCAGGGCCTCCCGCCTCCCTCTTCCTCTCTCGTGCATGTCCAGGCTGCTTCAGTCACTCACCTGCCAGCAGAAACTGGAGGGAAGCTTCAGAAAGTTTTCAAAATGGAGGCTCTCAGCCAATAGTGAAACAGGAATCACGACAGA
>CAJRST010007779.1:15659654-15686171 GCA_907169785.1 Menidia menidia | reverse complement strand
AAACAAACAAAAAAACAGACTTGTTATCCCAGGACCACTGTGTCTCACAGAAACCACAACCAGACGGTGAACAGGCGTCTGCAGGCCACAGCAGCGGGGACAAAGTACTAAGAGGAACCAACTCTGGTCTTTATTTTCCAATCGGCAAACTTTTACTATTCGGTGAAGTGCTAATTTTAGAACCAAAACAAAAGGAAAAGGAAACAAAAAAAATCACTCTCCACCTGAGACTTCTTTTGTGGCGCCACACAAAAAGTCTGGAATAAGGTTTTGTCCTCATATTGTTGCTATGCAGGCAGTTTCTGGTAGTAGAAAGGACTGTGACTCTTTTCTTACTGAATGAAGTGCCTTGTGTGAGTGTCGTTTATATGGGGATTTATTTTGTACATGGTGTATTTCCGGAGTACTCCAGTCTTTTCACCCACGATATGCTTTAAAATGGACACAAGTCTCTTTATATACAAGTTTTACTTCACTCTCTTTGGATTATGAAACGCTGAGCAGATGTCTCCTACATTTCTTTCTGTTCTCTGCTTTTTTTTGGTATGCTCGTGCCATTATTTAGGTGTGACTTTCTTTCTGCTTTCATTATATGTAGAGAATAGTTTTTTTTTTTGGTTTTGTTTTTTAAAGCGAAGGAGAACGCTCGCAGTTGTGAACTTCAAGCTCCACCTGTGAGTACCAGTAGTTCTTTGTGTTTGACCTGACAGCTCAGAGAAAAACTGTGCCATTTATTGCTCCGTCTCTAGTCACCTCACCTTCTTTTCCTCTCTCTTTATTATTTGCCAAATAAGGAAATGATTATTTTTCTAAACGGGCTTCATATCTTGACCAGGGTTTGAACTTTAAACTGTTAAACCATAGCGCTTTTTCTTTTTAGCCTCCTCCTACACTTGTTTTCGCCACTATAACGGGTGACTTCACCTTTGAGGGGCGACCTCTCTCTCTCCAAAGCGGCGCACGTGTGCAAAGGTGTCCTTCTTAGTTGTTTCAATTGCTCTGGGAGCTGGCAGCAAATCGGTCAAAGTGCCAGGTTTTTTCTTTTTGTTTTTGTGTCTTTTTCTTTCTTTTCCCTCCACCACACAGATGCATTTTAGGGACTAGATGGCAGTTCTATTTTTCTGGACTCATCCGAGCCTTGCTGGGAAAACCAGTGAAGACCAGATTTGATGTTTCTCCTCCCAGAGTTTTTTTTTGTTTTGTTTTTATCCTCGTGTGTGCGTTTCTCTTCTTCACCTCAGTGCCTACTTTTTGAGAGGAGCCCAGCAAAACCGAACGCTGCAGCATCGGAAACCATGGCAATAAGCTCCCCCCCTCCCCCCCCCCCCCCCCCCTCCCTCCGGCCTCTCCCGTCCGTTCGCTGTGCAAAAGCACTCGTCCCAGCTCGCTAGTGGGTTTTCTCCTCCATGGGGGCCTGGTCGAGGCACCAGAGTCCAGCGTCCACCTGTTTTCTGGTCTGTGTGGAACTAAAAGTGCCGGAACAGTTTGAATGTCAGTCGGTGGAGTTCACCAACGGAAGCCAAACGGCTCGACTCCGTCGCCATGGCTACCGGCTTTACACCTTTCAGGGCCCCGGGAGGAGAGGGGGGTTTGGGTGGGTCCATGCCCGGGCCTGTGCAGACAGGGCTCCCGGTGGAAGGGATCCAGCTGAAGGTACCGGGCAGGGACTGTGAAGAGCCTCATCACGGCACCGGTTCATTACCGCCCGGAGCCGCGGAGCACTGTTTCCTTTGCCCCCTCCCCCCCCTCTGGGCCAACATGGTTTGGCCCTTCGTCGTCCCGGTGGAGCCGCGCACGTTCGCCGTACGTGGCTCGTCAGGTCAACGCTTCCGGTCAATGGGTCGCTGCTCTAAAACCACTCTACTCCCACTAGTTTCTCCTGTTTTTTTATTTTAATTTTCCTTTCGGTTCCGAGGCCGCTGCTCCAACAGGCGGGAACCCCTCCGGTCAGCTCTGCCCTCCACGCGGCGTTCGGTCGGCTCGTCTCAGCCTCTCAACGATGACCTTTCTCTGAAATGTTGTTTGTATCATTGTGATATTTTTCTATCTACATCTTGCCAGTATTTGGGTTTGGATATCTGTCATTTACTCATTTTATATAGAATTTTTTTGTTCTACTTTTTCTCCCTCTGGCTTGCCTTTTAGGTAAACCTCAGTCAGGCCTTGTCTCTCCAGTCAGGAGAAGCCTGTTTCTGCCTCTTTCCAGTTTCTCCATCTTGTGTCACCTCACTCATAACCACACATTTAGTATCTTTGTGTTAGGTTAACACCAAAGTTCTAAAACACTTAGGTTTGAGTTACCGGGACTTTTTTGGGTCAGATTCTTCACTTCTTTTTCTCCTTTTTTGTTCCCTCAAAGTAACACATATCTGTTTTTTGTTGTGTGGGCAGAGCTTTGTCATCCTGAGCATCAGTTTTTCTTTCTTTCCCTAATAAAGGCTTAATTCAAACAGTTTAGTTGTCTTTTGTTCCCCCCCCCTCCTTAACATCTTCTCACCTCCATTATATTAGGCCAAAAATCATTAGTCTATTATCTCGCTGTACTTCATCTGGTCTGTGCTGTCAAAGTCATAAGGCTTAATCGTCTTCTGTTAAGGATATTTTACAGTTGGTGGGACTATTTTGCCATCAAAATCCCTTCAGACATGTCACAATAAAGCACATTTTCTTATGGACAGCTGTTTTGTCTTTTGTTAACAGGTTGACAACTCGGCAGAAATGGATGCGAGGAAAACAACTTCCTTTTCCGGACGCTGCTTGGTGTTCCAATTAGCTTTTTTTAAATTTAAGATTAAAAGTGGCTTAACATATGTAAGAAACATTGAGAATCACCATCAATACAAAAGAATAATCATGTCCAACAAAGTGGAACTGGTTGGTTTTCAATATTGCATAAGTCCATGCCACATTCAGAGGTTGAAAATCAACCATACCGAAAACAATTTTGGGAAGTACTACTTTAAAAAGTCCTGACTTGTACATATTTTCCTTAGCTCAGGGTAATGTCTCAGGATTTTGCTGAGACTGAGAAGTCTTCCATATTTTGTTGGCTGCACAGTGCAAGAGGCCATCTTTTTTCATAAAGTTCTGCACTATCTGTTCTCTATTGCAGAGTGACCCATCCATTTTATTTTAGCTTTATAAAAACTTAAACAGTACAGTGTGTGCCTAATATATCTGATATTGAAGGTCTTTTACACCCTTCAGTGCTGCCACAGACGTGATATCAGTACTGCTGTCACATTCCAACTATCCCTGACAGGTTGGGTACGAAAGGCCTGTGAAGCTCATTTCAAATCTGCAGATTTTTGTTTAAAGAAAAAAAAAAGAATCACATTTTCCATCTCTTGCATGGTGCTCCTTGTCTATGTAGAATGTAACAACCCTATGATAAATATTCATGTTTAATTTATAACTTTACACCATTTGAGATCATTTCCTAAAGCAATAGAAGAAAAATCTTTATTCTGTCTGGGGAGCAGTCGATTGTTAGCGTTTCAAATTCAGAAACTTTGTCTCCACCCCACTAAAATGACACTGTGTACTGAAGGTGTGTTTGTTCAAAGTTCACTTATCAGTGATTTGAATTCTGGAAGAAGCTACTTAGCCTATGCCGCCTATATTAAAAATGAAACTTCTCAGGAAGGTTTCAAAATACCTGCACTGTGGTTGTGGTGGTGGGGAATAAATTTTAAAAAAAGTGACAAAGATTGTGCTTTACTACTATGACAGCATCTTCACTAATGATTTACAAAACATGATTACATAACTCCCTAAAAAAAGAAGTGACTAAAATTACTAATGGCAACAGTGATTCATTTGAGCATACGCTTCTCTGCATGTCATCACATATTCATATGAGTAAAAAGATTTGAACAAACACCAACCTAACTAAGAATTTGGCAAATACACTTAACAAAAAAGCACAAAAAAAAAAAGAAAAAGTAATACACCTCAAAAATAAATACAACCCTTGTAATACTCTCGTCCTAAATGATGGTGGTACTTTCCTAAGTTTTTGCAGTGGCTTTTCAGACAGGCAGCAGAAATTAAACCAATAAGTTAATTGTGAGCTAAAAAAGTGTTAAGGAAAAAAATAATAATC
Organism: Menidia menidia; assembly: GCA_907169785.1. Lineage (NCBI taxonomy): Eukaryota > Metazoa > Chordata > Actinopteri > Atheriniformes > Atherinopsidae > Menidia > Menidia menidia. Next base: position 15,682,066 of record CAJRST010007779.1, on the reverse strand, counting down.
TAGAACAATACAGATGAACTAAATCATGGCTCTGGAGGAGGAGCGCGTCCGGGCCGGGGGCAGGCGATCAGCGACGTCTCATTAGGCATCAACAACCATGATGTGTACAAAGAGTCCGGCGGAGGGGAGGAGGTTTCCGTTCCGATCCAGCAGGGGCACGTGTCTGTATCCTGCACGGGGAACAAAGCGGCTGCAGTCAGAGACAGAGACTCAGAGGCCCCACAAAGGCGGGATGCTTCCAGCCCGCTGATTTATGAGGGGTTACCACAAAGCTCACCCATCTGCAGGCTGTTGAAGGGAAGCGTGTACTGGCCCACGAACTCGTTGTCCGACGTGGAGTCGTGGTCCTCGATGAGGAAGCGGACCAGCGCCAGCTCAGGCACGTACACGTCGAACTGGAAGTTCTCATTCCAGGCGGGGTTAAAGCCTTTAAGAAAAAGAAAACAATAAAATAAAATAGGCGAAACCTGACGTTTTTGGGTCACTTTTAACACAAAAAACAAATACATTCCGACAGGTCCCAGAAGGAACAAATGCTATGCATGTACAACTTGACAGACATCAGTCATTTCTGCTCTTCGGTTCTTGAGCTACACCCAATAGGAGGCTGTTTTCTTAAGCGTCTGTCAGCTACCGTTGTTGGATACGGGCGCTGTCTCTTTCTCCGCCACGTCGGCCGGCACGCCGTAGACCTCCACCTTGACCAGCGGGTCCACGATGGAGGACTTCTTCTGGTTGACTTTGGGGAGCTGCTGGGCCGATATGATCTGGAAACAGGGGGAGAGGCATGGTGACGCCCGGTTTGGTATCCGGTTTGGTACCCGGTTTGGCGCCCGGCGGCCATCGGAGGGCGGGGCCTCGCCCCGGCGGCCTCACCATGACGTGCAGCATCTTGTGCTTCAGCCAGTCTCCTCTGGTCAGCGTGATGGGGTCGAACTCCGTGGCCGCCTCCCTCATGAACTCCGGCTTGAGGACGTAGCCGCTCTTGCCGTTGACCAGGAATTTCCCCTGGTTGATATCCATGTCTGTGCAGTTTGTCTGGAAGTTCAAGGCCACTGAAAAAAAGCAACAAAAAGAGGAGGGAATGAAGTAAGATGAGCCGACCCCAAATCGGGAGTGGGCCGGGATTCGGTACCGATCTGGCAGCCGGCGTTCCACAGGGGAACCGGGTTGTAGTTGGAGGAGTCGGTCCTGGAGCCCGCTGGATAAATGCGGCTCAGTTTGTCCACGTTGTGGCGGATGTAAGCATTAGCTGTTGAGGGAACAAACAAAAACAACAAAAAAAAATTAATGGAGCCAAAAGAATTTAACTTTAGTTCTGAAAGTTGGGCCTGGTGATCGTCTCACCCGACTCCTCCACCAGCTTCATGGCCTTTCCCTCCTTAAAGGACGACATCTCATAGAAGCTGAGGTTCTTCCTGGCGTCCTCAAAGCCGTGGAAGTGGACGCTCTTGCAGTAGACCACCATGTCGGACAGCTCTTTGGCCAACTTCAGCTTTTTCTGTTGGAAAAAAGTCAGTCAATGAGGCATCGTCCATAAAAAAAACCCAGCTGATGTCACGGCTTACCTTGCTCTTCTTCTCCTTTTGCTCCTCCTCCTCATCATCGTCGTTGGAGTCTTCCTCCTCCGTCACGCCGGTGTCCTCGGCTGCTGCCTCCTCGGCGAAGGCGGCCTCCAGCTTGTTTAGTCGCTTCCCCTTGATCAGGAACTTTCCTTTTAATTCCTAGACAGCGCACGCACAGGAGATACCAACGTTGGGCAACTGAGGCTGCGGCTCATCCTCCGGCCCACTTTTTACCCGCCTGGTCAATCCCGGTACCAACCTCCGGAGATGGGAAGTCGCTGGGCATGCCCTCGCCCAGGGGCGACGTGACCAGGGCGCTCCCCAGGATGGAGCTCATGTGTCGGGCCATGACCGCCTGCTGCTCCACGCTGCAGTGGTTCTCCAGGGAGAGGATGACCGGGTAGTCGGACGTCTGCGGATGGGAACAATCCAACAGGAGGAGCAAAATATAGAGTTTTTAAAAGCTTTTCCGGTGACTAGCAGGGATGCTCCTTGTTGCTACTGCTCAACCCACCTTGAAGGCATACTCCTTGATGGCCTTGATCGCATCCTTGAAGAGGATCTTAGAGGTGAGGGTGTAGCCGTGGTAGATGACGGGCTCGTCGTCTGACCCGTCCCAGCAGTCCAGCTCCACGCACCGGCAGCCCTTCAGCAGAGCCCTGAGAGGCCCATTCACCATTAGAGACTGACCGTTTTCACCCCATACCATCGTAGCTCAGATTGGCTCGGAGCAGCCGGACGAACACCTGAAGACTCCCGTTAATCAGAGAGGCCAGAAAGCTGGAGCTTACCTGACGTAGGCCTCGGTGCTGCTGGGCCCTTTGAGCTGATCCTCCATGAGGTAGGTGTTGTGGGAGGAGGAGATGAAGTAGTGGTTGAGAGGCTGGTGCATGTCCTGGTACAGCCCCTTGTTCTCGGGGTTGAGGACCATAGCCTCGGGATGGTGCAGATACATGAGGAAGCCATCTTTGGAGAGCAGCTTCTTCGCTTTGGCTGGAATGAGCAGAGCAGAACGGGCCAGTGGAGCTCAGCCCCTTATTCCTGAACACAAACTGGCTGAATCTTTCAGGCGTCCTATGAGAATTTACATTTGTCAGTGGAGCCCGGGATGAAGCATTCCCAGTGATTAAACCCAATGATGGACTTTTGCTGCTCAGATTTAGTAACAGAAGCACTGCACTTCTTCTGTGGTATCTATTGTACTGTGCAGGCATAAAGAGGCCCTTTATATCAGAGATGTGCCAGTCTGTCAACAGAAAACCCATTTTTAATGGTATCATTGGGGAAGTTGTTACAGAGATACATTATTTGTCCCAGTTTATTTAGCATAGTATAAAAATTTGATTAAAAAAAATAAATAAAATAAAAAGGAAAAACCCCTTATAGACAACACGGTGATTGTAATAATTTTAGATAACTCTCAGTTTCAGACATTTTTTTTCTTAATCTTTAGCTGATCCATCGACGAAGAGTGGATATAATGACTGATTAATATGAAACGCAGGGGTCTGGCAGAGGGACGAATCCTCTCCAGAGCCCACAACCTCAGTTTGAATAAGTACAAGAAAATAACTTTTCTCTATTCCTTTCTTTCAGACATAAAGAAATTAATGGGACCCAGCATTTGAATCCCTGATCCCTAATTCAGCTGTGGCCCAGTGTTAACCATCTGAGACACATCCCACTAGTTTCACACCAGAGTAGAGCAGACTGCCTCTAAACCCTGTGCAGTTTACAGTGCAACAAACCTGAGCTCCCTCTGCTTTGTTTACACCGAGTTCCTGTCATTTCTGATCACAGATGCAGGGATAAGAGAAGCTCTTTGTGCCAAATGCTTAGAAGAAGAAAACAGAAGCTAGAACTTCATGAATTCATTGAATTTCGACTGGCTTCTTCCTCATATAGCAAATAGTTCTTAGTGGTTAAAAGAATAGATTAATTTATGGAAAGGACTGTAAAAAAAAAAACTGACGATATTAAAAACAGTTGGTGTCTAAATATGAATATCAATGCAGATGTGAGGCACACTGCAGGGTGTCACCGCTCGGCTTAATTGTACTTCCCGTCTCAGCTTCCACAGGAAATACCTGAGCAGAAGGAGTCCGTCGGTACTGACCGTGCTCGTCCGGCTCGTACTTCTCGATGATTTTCTGCGCGTCGGACAGGGTGGCCTTCTCCCTCTGCTCCTTCAGCAGGAAGTCCACCAGGTTGTCGGGGCTCATGAAGCCCGTGCTTTTGGCGTACTCCCCGTAGATGACGTCGATCTCCTCTCGATGGGTCAGCAGGTCATAAAAATGTTCGATCTCCTCCCCAGACAGGAACCCAGATTTGGATTTGTCGCATTTCTGTATTGTGGAAGATGAAGGGTAGTAAGAATACGCCACATTTTTCACATCATTGTGCTGAGGGGGAATTTGTATCTATTAATTTCTCACTTTCTTTTTTTAGAGTTATCAAAGAATGTGGCATCAATCTCTACACGTGGAAATTATCAACGGTTTCAAAAGCAAATGGAGTAAATGCTGGATTTTGGCCTCTGTTCAAAGTCAAGTACCTGTGACTTCATACTTTCCTCCTTCAGTGATAACTTACTAAACAAAAACGCATATCTTGGTGTTTTCAGTAACAGTTTCAGGGAGCTGCTAAGCCGATGGAGCAGCGGCAGGTCATGTGAGGAATCAGCAGAAAACAGAGCGGGCTGGCTTAGTTTCAAAATTAGCATTTCCGAGGATGTCCGAAAGCAAACCGGACTTCTAAAAAGAGGATGCGTGACATACGAGGCCAACTTGTGGCTGAATGATTACGCAACTTGTGGGAATATTATCAAGAAACTGCTCATGTAGGTTTCAGCTTTACTGAAACGGTCGGTTGGGAGAATTGACAAAGAAAAATAACTGATCGTTAGCTGACTGGCTGCCTTTGTAAAAGGAGCTGCCTCCATTTGGAGATTTTTTAAGTTTCTGATTTGGATGTACTGGTAACAGCTGTTATTCAAACCAGCAAAAACGTTTGGTCCGTCACTCTTAACACGGTCACAGCGGCTTCCTCGGAAATATTTGGATAGCGTTTTGGTTTTTAACATCCAGGCTCCGGGGGAAGCTCTGCATCACCTTGAAGATCATTTCCGCGTACTCGTCGTCCATCTCGATGTTGATCAGACGCAGGAAGCTCTTGACCTCCGACTGGCTCAGCTTGTCGTCTTTGTTCTTGTCGGCTTTCCTCAGGCAGCTGAAGATCCAGCTGGGAAGAGCAGGATGTAAGGAGAAGGTCCGGCAGCCGGAGGTTCAAACCGCGCTTAGAGAAATCAGGGAAAAGACTCTCCCTGAGAGGCGCTAATCGGGGGTCAACGGACGGCCTGCGTTATCATGCAAGGATACTGCTCCCTGGTCTGCTGGCGGCTCAGGTTGCTGATGTTGGACACCAGCTTCTCCAGGCTCTTCACCCACTGCCTGGCCTCCTCCTCCGAGCTGGCGATGAGGTCCAGGTTCTTGCGGTGACCCTTAAACATGATGGAGAAGCAGCGGCCCTCCACCTGCTCCTCCGTGTTCTTCCTCAGGCCCTCCGACTGGCGGCCGATCCGCACCACGGAGATATCGCCGACGGCGACTGAGGAAAAGCAAACACGGAATGACGGGCGCCCTCAGACATGGCTGCTCGGCCTACTTGGTAAACATCAGCCTGCTTCTGCCGGTGCAGAGCTGCAGCTCCGCACACAACACCGTATCACTACACACGTCAACCTGAGACCACATGACACCCATTTATGGTCCCAATTTAAGTAGGAACCAGATCAGGGGCTGTTTTTACAGCTTACTATATTAAGAAAAAAAAAAAACCCTATTGCACTAGCACTCCCTAAAAACCTTATCAGCCTTATCATGAGGATCCCAGTTGTGCGTGATAATACCAAGGACGCTCAGACAGACGTTGAGCTTTACAGCTCCGTCATCACTCCTCCACCTTTATAATCCACGTAGGGAAAAGTTATCGAGTCCGAGTTATCGGACTATTTACGGCACATCTGCAACAAAACAATGACTTGTTCCGTGTTGCTAAGTAATAAGGAGAAGAAGAAAGGGGTCAAAAGTAAGAAATGGGTGTGGAGCTTGACCAGACTGGTGTGTAATAGTGGTTTACTGCCTTACTGCCCTCACACACACTCACACAAACACACGCACACACACTCAGGTGGGACTTTGGGAAGATACTCACAGGTCTGCTCCGATTTGAAGGTTTTCTTGGACTCACGCCACATGGTCTTGCAGTCCTCTTGGAGTTTGAAAAAGCGGGTCTTCTTCCAAGAGTGAGACTTGACCTTAAGGAGGTCTCCTCCTTTCAAGAGGAACTGGAGGTCTGGATCGCCCTCCATACCTGTGAGATCAGGGAAGGGGGAAAAAAACAGAAAGAGAAAAATTCTGAGCTAAATCCCATCTTACGCAAACCTCATGCCACAGTTAATTGAAACCATGAGCCCCTTCCTGCTGTCTGAACTTAATGTCAAAGTAAGAGGAGTCATGCTCAGAGACCTGCAACGTTTCGGGTTAAATAGATTTACAAAAATTTGACAAATAATCTGACATCCAAACTGTGACAGTGACGAGTACAGGCTGACCCCAGATAACCCTTTAGTGCAGTCCGCTTCAGGATGTGGCTCAGATAACTGCAGTGCAGCGTACCTAGAAGCTTTACGTTCGTTTGTATCACCTTCTGGCTCCTGGCATGGTGGCGTAATTCCTCAGTTTTGCTTATTTCGGGTTCTTTACGCATGCACGACATGGTGCTCCCGGGTGCTGTAACGCTACCAGAGTGAGCGCAAGAGGCGTGGACAGAGCCGTGTGTCTCTGAAGGGCGTAAACCAGCCCTAAAAAGTTGCCTTCATCTCACTCAGGACTTCCTTGAACCCGTCAGCTGATTGCCAGACTGACACCCACTTCGCGTTTTGTTTTTTTGATCTGAGCCCAAAAGCGGGAGGCTCAAACTCCAGGCACACTTATCCAATTTGCATGATAAAAAGGAGACCCACCCCACACACTTACTATAAAAGGCTTATTTATTTTAATAGAACTCTACATAATTTCTCCAAAATACGCATGCCCTGCGGTAGTTAACGCTGTCTTATATTAGTGGCTGACCAATAAGCATCACTGCTTATTAAAATAAAAACATCTAAATAATACCCCTATTTAATAATGTGTTTCACATCGAAGTATTTCCAAAAAACAAAACAAAAATAAACCGCTTTCATGAGGGGAGTTTTTTTTTTACTCATTTCGTTGCTCTGTGGCGCCATCCAGCGGCGTCTTGGCGGAACTTTCCACTACTGTGATTTAACTTAATTCAACTCACTCAACTTGCCATTACTCTGAAATTGTAGGAGTCCATTGCTGAAAGGCCTGGAAACGCACAGAGTTGTCGGTCCACGCCACGCCACGGCTCGGCTGGGTTTGTTGTACCAGATAATAAACCGTGTTTTGGTTTTGGCTTTGCCCGCTTGTGTCCGCAACAAGGTGACACCAGGCCGGTGGAAGGGCCACACCTTTAAGCACTGCGTATTACAAACGAGTCCAGGTGACCGTAAATGCGCAATCTGTCCGTGTCCGCTGTCAAAACATCCGCAATTCGAGAAATAAAGTGCAAAACTATAGTTTTTTTTTATTAGAAAGATAAATCGATTAAAAAAACTATTCAGCTACTCAAATTTTTGTGCACATGCGATCTTCCCCTAAAGCTGGTGGAGAAATCGAGACGCGGTTCCACCAAAGCGATGCAAGACGCACTAAAATGAACACAGGCACAAAATCAAAAGTGATCTTACCAATCGTTTTCTTCTCCAGCCCATTCGTTTCCATTTTTTTCTCCCTTGTTTCAGCTCTCAAAACTTCGTTTCACTACAGCAGACCTCTCATGGGTGGGTGCTCCCTGTGTCCATGGGCGCAGATTGGGAATAAAAAACTCGCCTTTGAGGGAAGTTGAGTCGAAAACGAGGAGGACGTGAGCTTGGGTGGTGGCGCACAGGTGGGATTCTGCTGGCAATCTGGAGGCAGGCTTCAACACCGGTTTGACAAGCCTGCCATTCAATGCGCTGCTGATGTCACCGCGGGGCAGGTTACACCTTGAATGTGCCAACTTGTTGCGGATAGGTTAAGATAACCTTGTTTCCTCCATTAGAACGTGTTCAAAGTCGTTATTTACTAATGGTTTGTCCACCTATGCTGAAAAACTGCTCAGTGCTTTGGTAAACCTGCTATATCGGCCAATTATAAACCAACAAGACACTTGTGTGCATGAGCTGGGTGGGGCTGCTCACCTGAGGGGAAACCAATAACCCTAGAGATATTGTTGACTGTAAAGTGAGAAGTAATATCTACACTCCAGTGAAAGCCCCTTGGCAAATTTAAGATTAATGTGGACATATGTTTCTTCCCTTTAAACACCAGACAAAGATGGCCAGAAGGGCTGGATGTTCAGAGCTGGCTTGGTTCCAGCCCACACAGTTGGCAGTGAGCTTGAGGATGTTGGTGTATACTGAAACTGAATGGGGGTAGAGACGAAGTCTCCACTTTCCTTTTCACGTCCAGCTTTGCCTTTTGCAGGATAATAGCGGCCGGTGCGTCGGGGCTCCTGTGGCCCTCAGCACTTCCCTTTCAGGCCTGGCTTACCCCCGCCGCACCGTCAGCATCAGGATGAGTGAGCTTCAATGCTGCAAAAGAGGGAGAGCTTTCGGGGCAGGCGCAGACCAGCCCCCCCCCGAAAATAAACAGGGCTCAGGCCGGAAAACAGATTGCAGCACTTGTGTTTAGACTGAGAGCAAACAATGCAAAAAGTCCTATATTCTTTTGTGTTACTTCAGTTTCGGGCTGTCTTCCTTCTGCATAATAGTAACTACAGATTTGTTTTTTCCAGAAATTGGAGTCATTTTCCATCTAAACAAGTTTGAACATACCTAAAAAAGTGTTGGTGTTGTGACTTTTAGTTCACATTGTGATAAATTAAGCAATTATTCTTATCAGCACCTTAAAATCTACAAAAGCAGAATTTACAAAAGGCCTCAGCTTCAATTTAAAAGTCTGGAAGCAGACATTTAGGGAGTCTTCTGTTGTGAGTGAAGTTTCTGCGTTTGGCTTGTAAAACAAGCAAGAACAGGCCCAGCTGTTCCCTCACATACCACTGATGCCATCCATAGCTGCTCTGCTTTGCCCTCAGATTACCAAACATCCAACCGGGAATTCTCACCGAAATGTGGAAATGTGAAACCTGACTGCTTCGAAATCACATATGCAAAAGTTAAATAAAGAATACCTTTCCAAGAAATCTCCACGTTGCAAAAGTTACCTTTTATCATGCATCATGCATCTTAGCACAGTTAAACCGCAATTAAGTTTGCATAAAATGTCTTTGCAAGAGTATCAACTCTCTAACACATTTCAATACAGAGACTGACCCAGCGGTCCTAAATTCACTATGGATTGCCATAAAGTCGATCCACAGCAGGTTTAGGGTCCTGTTCTTTGTCAATTTGGGGAGAAATTAACCTAAAAAGACGTTCAATTGACTGTTACTTTAACTGGTTATCACTTTCACTTCTTAGTTTTCCCCTTTTTCTCCATTGTGCTCTAGATCTGAACTTCAGAAAATCACACCCATCAGTGTAAACCTCGTGACACATTTGGTTTCACTGTATGCAGCTATGAGACAAATTAAGTGGATTTCCATGAAGCAAAGTTCTCTTTAATGGCCGAAGAATCTTTAACTTCTGTCAGTCACATCTACATCATAATCTTGTTATTAAATTGTTGATAGCATTCATCATTGGTAATATAAAATGTAAACTGGAAAGGGAGGGCAGAAAGCATCCCGTATTAACCTTGAATTATATTGTTTTTATTAAATAAAAATGTTGCTGCCATTATTTGATGCAAATACAGAGTTCTAGGCAGCCTTGTCGAAGACATTAGCGCCCCCTGCTGGATGTGTTGAAAACATTTCAAAAGTATGAATGCATTGACCAGCAGTGCTACTTCAATATCTAAAATAAATACAATTACACGTGAACTCCTTTTCGATAGTGCAAAACCATTTCCAGCGTCTTTTCCCCGAAAAAAAAAAAAAAATTCCACGAAGATGCTACCAAGATGGCGCCATCTTGGCCCCTCCTCCTCCTCCCGTTACCTCCTACGTAATAGGCTGCGTCAGTCGCGCGTGAAGTTGTGTTGACAGGGGTGGCGGAGTTGTCAGCGGAGCAGCAGCAGTAGCAGCCAGCTTTACCGGACCCGAATGGAGTAACCTGAAATTTCCGGCTCCGTCTCAGTTTTTTTTTTTTCGCCACGAAGCGTTGTCCACACCGTTTTTAAGATACCAACATGGCAGACGACCAGTCCGCTCAGTCCTGGTCGATCGACAGGGACGATTACGAGCTCAACGAGGTGATAGGTGAGTAGCTTAGCATGCTAAGTTTAGCATGTTAGCCTCCCCAGCCTGTAGTGCAGTGTTGGCAGCCTACTGTTGCTAGCATGTTAGCATTTCATGTCTGGACATTACAGAAGTCAAGTCAGAACCCGTCGCCACACTGCGGTATCATCAGTAACCCGGTAGTTTCCCTCTGGCAAGGCCAACTGTTCTTCTGAGAGCTGAAATGAGACTTTCCTGTCCACTAGCCATGAGGCTAGACGGCTAGCTAAAGCATTTTTAGCCGGCAGTACGTCCGGAATCGTTGTTTAGAGACGTTGCTCTTGTGCCAAAAGTAAATTACACCTTGTAGAAAGCTGTTCTCAACGCCAATCCAGACAAAGTAACTTATAACATGCACAATAATTAGTTTTAACGCCAACTGCATTCATTCCGCTACATTGTGAGTTGACTTGTACATGTAAAGTGTCCATTGTACGAGACACCATCCAGGTTTCTCCACTGAAACGGACTTTAGATATCCTAAAGGAGTTTTCATTTTCTGACTAATCGTTTTTATTACTGGTAATGATTAAATCAGGTAGTGGAGCTACTGCAGTTGTCCAAGCAGCTTTCTGCAAGCCGAGAAACGAGAAGGTGGCCATCAAACGCATCAACTTGGAAAAATGTCAGACTAGCATGGATGAATTACTGGTAAGAAACTACTGCACACTTTGGGGCAGGTGTCCGTAGTACAGATATTTTCTAGATATTAGTACTTGTGTGTGTGAGTGTGTTGAGCTGGGAGTGGTGTTGATTGGTGGGGTCATATCAGTGAAGAACAGATAATTAAAAAAAAACTTCATACCATGACAACTGCTGAATCCTAGGACTAAGCAATACAACACTAACTTCTTTCTAGATAAATATGAAGAGGTCTGATGCTCAACTCCAAATGTTTTATTCAAACAGCGCTGCAGCATTCTTCACAGTGTCTATTTTTTCATGCATGTTTATGAAACATGCAGATTTCCATCTATGATTGTCACTTTACTACACCAGCGCACACTCAGTTATGTGAGCCATTTCAGACGGATTTCAGCCCAGTCGGCACCACAGAGAGTGACAGCAAAGCTTTAGCGTAGTTAAGGTTTTTTACCTAGTAAAATACATCTTTTTTTTACAGAAGCGTAGTACAGTCAGAAAAATGATCTGAAGTGGTAAGAATGGATAGAATGGATAGATAGATAGATAGATAGATAGATAGATAGATAGATAGATAGATAGATAGATAGATAGATAGATAGATAGATACTAAAGGAAACTGTGTAATCGCTTAAAATGTTTGCATTGTTCCGAGCAATGTGGCAGTTGGATATCTGAATTACATCTGATGTTGTTCTGTGCGGCTCATTTCTGTCCAGCATTGTTAATTTCCCAGCGAGTGACCATCTCCTGCACATTTCTCCCTCCTCTGTGTGCAGAAAGAGATTCAGGCCATGAGCCAGTGCCACCATCCAAACATTGTGTCTTATTATACCTCCTTTGTGGTGAAGGATGAGCTGTGGCTGGTGATGAAGCTGCTAAGTGGCGGTAAGTGCTGTAAAACTTGGATAAGAAAAATTGTCCTGCTCCTGGCTAAGACTTCCTTTTCTTTGTCATTCTGTCACCTTTTATCTTCAGAAGACTGTGAGGCTTTTGTAAGACCAATTAAATGGAGCTACACCCTGCAATTTTAGTAAATTGAGTTTCACGTTTGCCTGCTTGAATCTGTGTCAAAGTCTTGTGAATTAATTAATCAGCAACTTACTATTTCTGCTCTTCAGAAGAACATCAGACATTAAAAAAATAAAATAAATCTCAAAATTATAACCAGCTGTGAATAGTTGATAGTTAAGTTGGGGGCTGTTTTTAAATAGATGTGTCGGCTTGTCTCTATTTCTCTCCCTCTCTCGCTCAGGCTCAGTTTTGGACATCATAAAACACATCATCTCCCGCGGCGAGCACAAAACGGGCGTGCTTGACGAGGCCAGCATCGCCACCATCCTGAGGGAAGTCCTGGAGGGGCTGGAGTACCTTCACAAAAACGGGCAAATTCATCGGTTAGTTCTAAGGACGAGCCACCGCCGGCTGACGTCAGCCCGGGCTGAGCGCCTGGTCTGAACCGGACCTCCCTCTTTTAATATTTAATACAGTGAAAATGCATAATTGAGGAGGTTTGTTTTACACAAACGTTCCTCCCAGGAACACAGTGAACCAACACTGAGCATAAAGGCCGCTCTCCAACCTCTGCCCCTCACTGTTGTTCAAGTGGGAAAGTTCAAAATCAACAGGCTTCCCATTCACAAAGATTGTGTCATTCATTTGGCTGAAACGGGTAATAAAATCCAAAGAACAGCTGGTATTATTTCCCCAAATGTGCGGGCGTTAATCGTCAGGTCCTCAGCGGAGCGACAGAGCAGCAGCTGATGGAACTAACGATGATGTGACTAACTCACTTACACCTAATCGGGGAAGACGGGGCCAGAGCAGTCGGGGCCGGCTTAAGCCATCCCAGGACCTGGTGCATAGTTTGCTCTGTGTGTAGTGTGCAAACACACATCCAGAGGATTACAAAGGAATGGATCAAAGGTGCAGCTTTTAACACTTGCGCGTACAAAAGCAAAGAGCGGCCGCTCATTTGTTCTGCCTGGTCAGGCGTGTTTCACTTATCACCGTGTGATATGTTGCTCCTGCTCTGGGACTTAACCTCCCTTCTCCTCCCGCACAGGGATCTGAAGGCCGGAAACATTCTCCTTGGAGACGATGGCTCAGTGCAAATCGCTGGTACGGCTTTTTTTTTTCTTTCTTTTTCACCTCATTATTTGCTAATATTAACGGTTTTGACACCGAGTGTGAAGTGATATACTACGAAGACGTGAGCAGACTCATTTTGTCCCACTCCTCAGACTTCGGCGTCAGTGCCTTTCTAGCGGCCGGAGGAGACATGACGAGGAACAAGGTCCGGAAGACGTTTGTGGGAACGCCGTGTTGGATGGCCCCCGAGGTCATGGAGCAGGTGCATGCCCGTAATCCCTCAGCCGAGATCGAACGGGGGGGAAACCCGAACGCTGGGCTCACGCGGCTCTCATTTTAATCCGCAGGTCCGCGGCTACGACTTCAAAGCGGACATCTGGAGCTTCGGCATCACGGCCATCGAGCTGGCCACGGGGGCCGCCCCGTACCACAAGTACCCACCGATGAAGGCCAGTGTGGTTACGAGGGGCGGAGAGACTGAGAGAGGTTTGTGGATTTGGGGATTTGAAGTAACATGAGACTGTTTTTCCCTTTTTTTGGGCTGCAGGTTCTGATGCTGACTTTGCAGAACGACCCTCCCTGTCTGGAAACGGGCATCACAGATAAGGAAATGGTGAAAAAGTACGGCAAGTCTTTCAGGAAGATGATCTCTTTGTGTTTGCAGAAGGATCCGGAAAAAAGGTCAGTGGAACCCCGACTCTTTTGTGTATTTGTAGTCGCTCGGGTTGCACTTGGCTTTGTGTTTTTTTTTTCATGCGTCTCTTTTGTTATTCAGGCCAACCGCTGCCGAGTTACTGAAGCACAAATTCTTCACTAAAGCTAAGGTGAGACGCGGCTGGAAGCCGCAACCGGAAAGTAAACCGAAGGGACTTTTTCATCTTTGATAAAAGAAAGTCTCTCCATTCTGTTCCAGAACAAAGACTACTTGCACGAGAGGCTCCTACAGAAAGGTCCCACAATATCCGATCGATCCAAAAAGGTTTGAAAGCCGTTGCTGTTGGTTTAGCTTTGTGTGCCATTGCTGTGTCTTAACTCTGAGGTTAGTTGAGGTGTGTCTGCTGCCCAGGGTGTGTCCCAGATTCCCAGATTTCTGCCACATGCATGCTGAGAGATGCCTGAACAGCATCAAAGGGGCCACGGATAAGTCAGGAATGAGTGTCAGCTTTTTTTCCCTTTTTTTTTTTTGTCGTGTAGGTGCGTCGGGTGCCCGGGTCGAGCGGCCGTCTCCACAAGACGGAGGACGGCGGGTGGGAGTGGAGCGACGACGAGCTGGACGAGGAGAGCGAGGAGGGGAAGGCCGCGGTGGCCGCTCTGCGGGTGAGAGCCTGCACGCCGCCCACTGGGCGCCCGACACGATGGGGCCGTTTCCACACTTTGGCTTCGACAGTGTCGTCCAGTTTTGGTTCTGGACGTCCTGAGTCGAGCTGGAATGGGTTTTCTTAAGGCCTTGTCTCAATTTAAGTCAGAGTCACAGGGTCGGCTTACAAACGAATGATAGCGTCAGTAATACAGGTTATTTATGATGCCGACCTTTAGCTGAAGCAGTCAAAGGGAAAATCACGAATCACTTTCCAGTGTGCGTTGATGCTCCAATGTTTTTCCGGGTGTGGGCTTTGCTCTCCTCTGTCTTATCTGTGACGTCGGTTTACCGTGTCATGTGCTCTTGTGTCAGAGTCCTTCAATCGCACAATGCTCCATCAGCCCGATACTGAGGGGATAAAAGGGAAATTGCATGTATTTAATCCTGACAATCTTGTCATGTCCATTCTGCAGTCGCCCAGAGTGAAGGACGGGTCCCACAATCTGGAGGTGAGTCCCTTTCTGCTGGACATGACCTGAAATTGACGATATTTCTTTGAAAATACTGCTAAGACAAAGTGATCTGCATGACCGTCACATGTTTGTCTCCTGTTTTTTTTGTTTTCTTTGCTGTTATTGTTGATTTCCGGTGCGGTCGATCCAGTAAGTTTATTTCTAAATTTGTCTCTGTTAGCTTTTCCCACCAGCAGATGGCTCCACGGCTCGCCTGCAGCCGCCCGGAGCCGCGCCGGACAGGCCTGTGAACGTGGGCCCCAAAGCAGAGGACGCTGGCCCTCAGGCTCCCGCCCAGCCGGCCAGCCCCTCACACGGACCTGCCGCCGAGGTGACGGCACCAGATGATGTCATGTCAAACAATGAACGCAGTAAATGGCTGTCACTTAAAAAAAAAAGTCATCACAAAAACAGCCCGCTAGCGTATAGTAGCCAGAAACACACCTGTAGATACAATGAAAGGGATCAGTTAGTCGTGTGTGAGGCTGTCCCCAGAGGGCTGACAACCAGGTTGACATCCAGCTGTTTGTCTGACATGTTTTTTTTTTTTTAATATTTTTATTTTACTGTGTATCATTTATTTACACATCAGGAGATCATACATATATTGATGTAGCATACATTGTATAAAGCTTACACGACTTATCCAACTTTTATGTTTTCTTTTTTACACATTATTATTATTATTTTTTACTCCTTCCCTCTTCTAACGTAACAAAAACAGGACCAAATAAGTATAATTACATTAAATAAAGAAAGAAAGAAAGAAAGAAAGAAAGAAAGAAAAGGATACATTAACAACCAAATAAAAATTAATTAATTGTCTGACATGTTTTTAAAAAGCCGGTGTCTTTGTTCTGTATTCTCTCTCATGTTCCATCGCTGTGGGGGGTGCAGGAGCCAGCCGCCTCGTCCAGTATCCCCATCAGCCTCGTCCTCCGATTGAGGAACCCAAAGAAGGAGCTCAACGACATCCGATTTGAGTTCATGCCTGGCAGAGGTGGGAAACCCGTGCAGCCCCCCCTCCCCCATACTGTTCCACTCGCTCATGTCTTTACCTTTTGTGTCCTCAGACTCTGCTGATGGAGTTTCTCAGGAGCTGGTCTCAGCTGGTCTAGTGGATGGGAGAGACCTAGTCATCGGTATGTTATCGCTAAGACAGTTTTATAAAGACATGTAGGCGTTAAATCATCTAAATGCACTTAACGGGTATTTTGCTAATGTTAAAAATGGATTTTCTTAGCCGCTGATTTGATGAGTTAATGTTTATAAAACGCTCATGGATGATATAGGGAAAGTGAAAATGGAAAATTTGTAATTCTTCAAAGCTGAATTCTAATATCTCCACAAACACATCCTGCTTTCTTTCTCAAAAGGATCTAACCTGTTTATCACGTGGAAAGATGGAAAGTAGATTTATTGGTCTAAAAATGGTCCAGTTAGTTTTACAGTTACTGTCTGTTTTTGACGCTGTTCCTTTGTCTTCTTCGGTCCAGTTGCTGCAAATCTGCAAAAGATAGTCGACGACCCTCTCAGTAACAAAAATGTGACCTTCAAACTGGTAAGTTGGCGTGTGCACACTCAGGAAAGGCCTGGCTCTGTTTTTTACTTTTTCCTCTTTTAAAAAAACAAACAAACTGTTGTTGTCTCCCCCCCAGGCATCTGGTGTGGAAGAGTCCGAGATTCCCGACGACATAAAACTCATTGGATTTGCGCAGCTCAGCATCAGTTAAGTGGAGCAGAACCCGCCACGGAGGACAGAAACTAATGGTATTGCACAGCTGCATTGTAGTCAACTCCAGGACACCACTGCTGCCAAAGAGAGGAGGTGCAGGAGGGAGGGGAGGAGGAGGAGGAGACGGGAGGCTGGCAGGAGTGGGACACTACCGCAGGATGCATGAGGACCACACAGAGGGGTTCAGCTCGTCACAGGAATCACACTTGAAATGTTTACAGTGCGCTTATACAGCAAACGGGAGAAGAAACGCAATCAGCTCTGATCAGTTCCCAAATGATTTCATCTTTCGCTCTCCTCCTCGTACACAAGCACAATCCAGACCATCTCCTGCCAGTACTGGAAAACGATTGCCTTTTTTTTTTCTTTTTTCTTTTCTTTCTTTTTTCTTTTCTTCTCTTATCTTGAAATCGGTCGTGCCACAAACCTCATGCGTGCCGTGCCGCCTTTCACATGGTTACCGCTACCTGGAAACTGAAAAGTGTGAGTTCAGCCTTAGTTACCAGACTGCCGGCGTGTTTGGGGAAAGAAAAAAAAACAACAAAATCAGTCTGTGATTATTTGGCATCTCCTTTTGTACGTCAGCCCCCCCCCCAAAAAGACATCTAAAACAAGCCAGTAGCATTTTACACCTTAAAAAAAAAAACGGGCCAAGAAGAAGAATTTGTGAAGAATTAAAATTACCATTGGTTAGAAAAACATACACACAGCAACACACTTTAATTGGCGTCGTTCGGCCTCCTTGTAAAAAGGAAAATATCTTCTCTAAGCCCAGCTCTGCCCAGTGTTCTAAACTATGCAACGAAAAGAATGAAAATGGCCGCACATGGCTGCTGTTTGCTGTCATTTCTGCTCTTTTTTGCTCGTGTGCGCACCCCCCAGGGAGCTCTGAAGGTGAGAGGTGCAGCTCAAGGTGCCTGCAGTGAGAGCGAGCTGTTTTTTGTTGTTTTTTTAAGTTGGTCGATCCCTTTTGAGATGCGATTTAGCCTTTGGATGACTTGAGCGAACAGCCCGAGGAGGCTGAACATTCACAAGCTGAGGATGCTCTTTCAAAGGAAAATAAAGCTTGAGGAGAAGGTGTGGGGTTTGGGGGGGGGCTTCACTCGGTTTCAATGGCAAATTAGTCCCTGGCCAGGCAAATACTTCAGCCTTTCTGTGAGAGTAAAGGTGGGCTCTTTGAGTCTTTACGGGGACATCAGGTGGATCAGCAGCGTGTGGAAAAATAATAAAAACGGCCACGCTGCAGACAGTTGTGGAGTCGGATGTCAGATTTAAGCCCCGACCCACCCAAAAGCCCCATCACATTTCAGATGGCGCAGAGCTTCTGCCTCTGAATCCTGACAGAACGGGACGAAGCATTTTGAACACCGAGTGAAGCAACCCTGAACATCCACAGCAGCCACTTAGTGCTTTAGTTTTTATCAAAATTTGTTTTCTTTTTCTTTATCCTTGAGATTTCTCCTTCTTTTTCTAGGCAGTTTTTCTTGACAGTACTGTAGTTTCTTTGCATTATACATTTTTTTCTTTCAGTTTTTTTCTTTTTTTAAAAACACTCAGCAACAGAATCACTGTCGTCACTCCCGGCGTGGCCGCCCGCCCGCTCCTTCAGGTACTGATGTAAATGGTGTATGTAAAGACGTTGTAAAATGTACATAGGACGGCAACTCCGCGCACTGTCACCCCGACATCACGAGGCTCATGTGTAATAATGTAGATGCCATTGACTGTTTTAAGTGTACATTTCGGATTAAAGGAACATTTCCGTGTAAATACCAAACGAGGCCGATTTCCCCCGATTCAAGACTCCTCCTGTCCAGGACAGCGTTTGATTTGTTTTGTAGTGTTTCGCCGCTCTCGGCTTTCTGTCGGAGTGTTACTAATCATGCACAGATTATTAGTTCAGTCTGCACCTTATTCATACGTTAACATGTCATTTGAAGCTGCCCGGGGCTGGCGCTCACGCCCTCTCCTTTGATGTCATGATGTTTTTCCTCACCAAGGCCAGTCCAGGCCGCTGGAACAAGGCACCCGGCACGGTTGTGCGTCACCCTGTCTGTGCACGCACACGCGCGTGTGAGTGAGTGAACTGAGAGTTTCTGCTGAAAGTCTCTGACTTTTTTTGTACATCTACTTGATTTGGATTGGCAAGAGCATATTTCTATTTTAATTTTTTCTTTTCTTTTTTTCATATCAGATATTTTAAAATTGCGCCTAATTGTAAAACGTGTATGCCCCAAAGTACAGAATTGGTGATGGAATATTTGATCAAAGATGTAAAGGAGATTCCTGGACTGATGATCTGCATTGTTCAGCGCATACAAACTGATTTTTAGCATTTGAATAAAGTCACATGATGGAAATCGACGAGTGAGGGTGTCTTATTCAGCGTAGTTCTCATCCTTTTCTTTAACAGGTAAACCATTAGGTAAGGAAGCTTATATTAAGGTTACACTTTACAGTAAAATGGTTACAGATTGATTTTCAGCTGAGCTATAAAAAGCCGTTCAGGCCCCTGAAGAGGTCATTTGTCCTGTAACGATGGTGGAATTTGGGGAGATCCTGCGGACCATCGGAGACTTTGGCCTCTTCCAAAAGATTCTTATCCTCCTGTTAGCCTTTCCCAATTTCTTGCTCCCGATCTTCTTCAGCAGCTTTCTGTTTATCGACTCGGACCCGGAGAGACACTGCGACACCGCCTGGATCCTGGCCGCGGCCCCCAACCTGACCCGGGACGATCGGCTGAACCTGACCCTGCCCAGGGAGGACGACGGCAGCCTCAGCCGGTGTCGGATGTTCGTCCCCGTGGACTGGGACCTGGACGCCATCCGGAAATACGGCCTGAACGCCACCACGACGTGCCGGGACGGCTGGGTGTACGGCCACACGCCCTACCAGTCCACCATAGTCACAGACGTGAGTAGAGGAGGGCGGGCGGCTGGGGGCCCCCCTCCGGCCCCCCGTCACCCCGCTGGTTTATGTTTGCAGTTCGATCTCGTCTGCGAAAGGTCCAACATGGCCGAGGTGTCCCAGACCATCTTCATGACGGGCATGCTCGCCGGTTCCTTCGTCTTTGGGCCGGGAGCAAATTCGTAAGCACCCCGGGGAAAGATGGCGGGGTTGTTTTCTCTATCCCCCCGGGGCTGGAGGGGTAACTGCCTCTCGCTGTCTGGAGCTCAGGTACGGACGCAGGAGGACCACCCAGATACCTATCGTCCTGCTGTTGGCCTTCTCCGCGGCCGCCGGACTGGCCCCAAACTTCGCCGTCTACATGGCGTCGCAGTTCGTGGTCGGAGCCGCGCTCGGAGGATACCGAATCAACTCTGTGGTGCTGGGTATGATTCCCTCTATCACCCCGCTCTCCTCTGAGTTCTTAAAGTGAAGAATCGGAGTCTGGAGCCCTGCGGTCATTTTGGAGTTTCCACTCTTTTGCATCCACCGAGTGGATTGGGATCTCCAGGAGGTCCTTGGCCTCCTGCATGAGTCAGCTGTTTTCCTGTCTGGGCCAGTGCACCATGGCTGGGCTGGTGTACGTCGTCCGTGATTGGAGGAAAGCCCAGTACGTCATGGCGGGAGCGCAGGCCCTGGTGTTCGTGTACATTTGGTGGGTGCCGTTTGCAGGGCCTGGATTGGTGGCCTTCACCAACTGTTAACAGGAAGACGTTAGATCATTTACACAGGCTCGTGGCTGGAGGGAGCCGGATTGCTAAAGAGTTTGAAAAGAAACATGCCCGTTTTGATCTTTTTAAGGTGGATTCCTGAGTCGGCGAGGTGGCTGCTGGGGCAGGGAAGAACTGCAGAAGCCAAGACATTGATACGAAAAGTAGCAGCGATCAATAAAAAGGAAATCCAAGAGGATCTGCTGGATGAGGTCAATCGGATTCAGCTGGGTTATGTCACATTAGACTGACCAGACCTAACAGGAAACAGTTTAGCTGGGAGTCAAAATGCAAACGGCTTATTTTTCTCTGCAGTTTTAACCTGGAAAAAATGTAATGTTTCTGGCTAAAAGAGGAAAAAATATCCCTACAATGAAAAGCAATTTCTTTATAAACTAAATAAGCAAATATGCTCTGAAATGGGGACAATAGCTGTTAAATAAACGATAAGCAGAGATGATGTTTGTATAAAGATGGATTTAAAGTACCTTTACCAAACCTTTGACTTTCACACCAGTGAAAATCAATCTCAACCATTTATTCTCATCCATTTATTTTCAATGAATGAGATCTCCCTGCTAGATAAAAGCAACAGGTGAATGAAGTTTAGGAGACAAAATAGCTGATATGGATCAAAGCCAAATGCTTTGCTATCAGATCTCCTCACTGTAAATGTGAGGTGGTTATCAAAGCTTCTTTCGTAGGTTGTAAACATCGTGGCTTTATTCCGCTAAGATGGTTGTCCTAAATAACTTCTTTTTTTCTTTCTTTTTAAACATTTTCTCTCAGTTGAAATAAAACATTTCCTTGACAGGTGGTTGGGGAACAGAAAGTCCAGAGTGGGGGCTTTAAAACCATTTTCACCTCAGCAGTCCTGGTAAAACACCTCCTCATTATTTCTTTTGCCTGGTAAGGGAGCCCTTTGAGTCAAAAGTTGTGGGTTGATAGTGAATATCACATATTAAGCTCTGTATTTTGTCCTCACAATCTAAAGGTTTTCTTTAAACCTGGGCTACTTCTGCCTCGTTTTGAACGTGGGTAAGTTTGGGCTGAACATCTTTCTGGCTCAGTTCCTTTTCGGGATTTCCGAGGCCCCCGCACACCTCCTCTGCATCTGGGTCCTGGAGGTCTTGGGGAGGAAGAAGTCTCTGGTATCAACACTTCTGATGGGTGGATTAGTTTGCCTCTTAACCCTGGCTTTCCCTGAAAGTAACTCCCCCTCCCTCACACACACACATGCTAACACATGAATGAAGAAATTCCCGTCTGTCACCATGGAACATTTCTCCGTTTTCCTTCCAGACAGCGCCGTAGTCGTCACAGTCCTCGTATCGGTAGGAAAATTCTTTTTGAACTGGGCCGGTTCAGTTGCTATGGTCTACATCCAGGAGCTGTTTCCCACCACTGTCAGGTTTGTAAGATGAAACTATGCCTGGAGATATTTCCATCTTCACTTTGTCATTGAAATTAATTTCCGGGGCTTCGCTTTTCTTTTTCTTTTTCTTCTTTTTTTCCAGGCAGACTGCTGTTGGCTTAGGCTCTCTGGCTTACAGAGTGGCGGGCTTGCTGTCCCCGTTGATCAACATGTTAGCCGTTTATCATCGCTCCGTTCCCATCATCATCTTCAGCAGCCTGGCGGTGGTCAGTGGAGCCCTCGTCCTCTTGCTTCCTGAAACAGGCAGAAAAGAGTTGCCCGACTCAGCGGATGACGCAAAGGCCAACGGGTAAGAACACGTCACACAAGACTCCTGGCCCCTCGGTTCAATCTTTATTCAAGGTTTAATCTAGAATAGACTGTGTATACTAAAAGGTCACGTGTCTAGGAGGAGTTGACTGTTAACTATTGTCAATGAGACTTTCTTTTGCTCTTTGTGATTGTTGTTGCTTGAACTTCTGGGTGTTCCTGTGTCCCTGCAGGACCACGACCACAGAGAAGACTGGAAGTGATTTCAACTACAGAAAATCCACCAAACTCTAGTTGGAGCACCCGATGTTCTTGTAGGACTCTGCTCCAAATAGAGGATAAGACATTGTTATACACTAATAGTGATAAAAGCCCAGAGAGGAAAGTATAGGACGGAAAAAGTGTGTTTTGCATAATTCAAAATAGTCTTTTTTTCCTCAGTTTGTGACTTTAGACAGAGGGGAAGTACTTAGTCAAGGAAAAAAAAACGTCTTTTTTATTTTCAGCGGCTGATCATTTCCTACACAAGTCTATTCAGCTATTTTAAAAAGTTATGGTTTCTTCTTCTTACCATTCAAACTCTCCTTTAAAACCCTTTGGGACGGCGCCGGTTCACCGGCCTGGTGCTCCACCACCCAGCAACGCTCACCCAAACCAATACTTTTGTTTTTTTAGCTTTTTGTGTGTTACTGTGCAAATTGTTTCTTACGTCAATAAAATGAGATAAAATAAGTTAACGACTTGACGTTCTGATCCCAACATTTTAACATCCAGAGACG
>CAJRST010007779.1:15630093-15651243 GCA_907169785.1 Menidia menidia | reverse complement strand
AGCAACGGGGCGTCGCCGAGCAACGGGGCGTCGCCGAGCAACGGGGCATCGCCCAGCAACGGGGCATCGCCGAACAAATCGCTCAGCGAGCCCGACGGCGTGTCAAACGCACCCGCCCCCCCTGAGATGTCGCCCCCTCCGAAGATGTCGAGGGGAAAGGCAGAGAGGAGATCTGTGGAAGGGTCGGGACCCCGGTCGGGACCCCCCACCGCCGGAGGTTGTGCGAAGAGACTATCGTCTGAGCTAAAGATGTCGAGGTCGGCACAGCGATCGCCCGCCGGGCTGAAGGCCTCGGTGAAATCCGGGGTGTCGGCTGGCCTTGCGGGGGCCGAGTCCTGAGGGGCGGGTTGATCTGACCCTCCGGCCCCGGCTGGGACGGGCTCTGAGGGGGTCGGGGTCAGGGCTGGTGCAGAAGCAGCCGCCGCCTCACTGGGAGGGGGCGACGGTGAGCGGCCTCGGGCGTCGCGGGGCTCGGAGGGTGTGGCGGGATCAACGGGGGGGCCGCCTGTGTCAGGAAGGAGGTCCAGCTTTGGCTCGTCCGTGTCCGTCTGACCGGCCGCCTCCTCAGAGACGGCTGGACTGAGGCTTTCTCCAGAAACATCTTCCTCAAACGGAGAGTTTGAGTTTGCTCCGGGCACCGGGTCCGGTGACCCCTCCCCAGAGGGATCCCGGTCTGAGTGGACCTCAGGGAGACCCTGCAGGTCTGGAGCTCCATCTGGAGCTGGACCGTCCACGGGCAGGTCTGGTGCTCCCTCTGGAGCTGGACCGTCCACGGGCAGGTCTGGTGCTCCCTCTGGAGCTGGACCGTCCAGGCGCAGGGCTGGACCGTCCGGTAGGGGGGTTGTTTCTGTGGAGCTGAGGGAGCCCTGGGCTCCAGGCCCAGCGGAGTCCGGCCTCATGGGGGTCTCGGCCTCCGGTCCCAGAGAGGCGGCTCGGGGTGGAACTCCCTCCTCTGGGCTCTCTTTTGCCCCGGCCTCTTTTTCTTTGTCTTTGCCCTTCTCTTCGCTGGGTCTGGAGGCTTCTGAGGAGGACTGAAACAGCCGCCCCAGGAGCCCGCCGGCCGGTTTGACCTCAGGCCGCCTCAGCTCGGCCTTTCGGTCGCTGCCGCTGGACGTGAAGAGCTTGGACAGAGGGCTCTTTCCTCTGGACAGCGATCCCAGTTTGGTTCTCGAATTTGTTCTTCCAACAGGCTTCTTCTGGTTCTTGCTGGCGTTTCCATCCGTCCTCTCCAGTGAGTTCTGACTCCTTTCAGGGACAAGCTCTTCTCCGCTCCCTTGACCCGGACCTGGAGGAGTCGCTGGATTCTCAGAATTTTCTGAATTCTGCGGACAAACTGGATCTCCTGGAACAGCATCCAGGCTCTCGGTTGGATCCCGTAGTTCCGCATTTCCTTCGGTTGAACTTGGAGTTTGCGAGGGGCTCGGGGAGTTGGCTGTGTTCTGGGCCGGTTCCTCGGCTCCGGCCGGAGCTGTGGGACCTTCCTGTGGCGACTCGGGGCTGCCCGGCTGGTTTGGCTCGTTGGCCGTTTGGCTTTGACCGTTATTCCCGGGAATTTCAGGGCGCTCCTCCTTGTCCTCGTCATCCCGGATGAGCGGGTCATCCTCGGTGTCGTCACCGGTTTCCGTCACGTGGCTGGATCTGCTCACGGGACCCTGTTCGGAGTCGCCGCACGGCGCTTCACCTTTGACCCCTGGGTCCGGCGGGCAGGCTGCCTCCCGCTCGGCGACATCGACACTCGGAGCGAAGCGCACGGTTTTCCGCACCTTGCCGGGAGCGGCTCCGGGCCGGCCGGGCGCCGGACTGTGTTTTAAAGCGGAAGCCAAGTTTGTCTCGACGACTTTCTGACCTTTGACCCCCGTGGCCTCTTCAGAAGGGGCCACAGGGTTCACAGGGTTCACAGGCACCGCTGCGGGGGCGTGGACCTGGAAGTGGCCGGCTCCGGTCGGGTCATTCCCAGGAGGCGGGGTCTCAGACGGGGCGGGGCCGTTTGTCCCGGGCTGCTCTCCGTGTCCGTCATCCCTCGCCTCCTCTCTGTGGCGGCGTCCCCTCCAGCGCTCTGGAAGGGTCACGGGGTCAGCGGCCGCTCGGCCGATGTCAGACATCTTCTTTTCCAGCGCTGGCAGGGGGGCTCGCTCTGACAGACGAACCCCGCCGGGTTTCTTCCCTCCCGGAGGCCATTTTATTTTCAGTTTTCCGTTAGCATCCGTTAGCTCTCTGGAGGGCGTTCTCGCCACGGCGGCGTGCGCAGAAGCGCCGTGCGCAGAAGCGCCGACTCTGCGTTTTGCCTCTTTGGGAGCGGGCTTGGCATCGGGCTCATCGGCGCCCTTATCTTTGCTGAGCCAGCGGTCTTTATGCTGCACGTGCCCGAATCCTTCATCGTAGTTTCCCTTCCTTTTAAAAAGCTGCTGGTAGTGGGGGACGCAGTAGAACTCCCCGTAGAGAGATGAATAGTTGTGAGTGCTGCAAGAATGTGAAAAGTGAGAAATAGTTGAATCATTCAGTCACTGTGGTCGTTTAGGAGATCTGCCTCAGAAATTATCACCGATTATTTCACCTGCGAATCCCAGAATTAGATCAGATTTGTACATTGATTATAGTATTGTATATATTTTCTTTCCTCTGTTTGATTTATTGTGCTTTACTATGATTTATAGTATCAAAGCGATCAGATAATGTCGTTATTAGATTGAATTTTCGTGCATGATTCAATCAAATTCAATTTGAGTCGAGGCCTGATAAAGGTGTCTCACCTGAGCTTCTTCTTGCAGTATTTACAGCAGAAGCAGTTGTAGTGCAGTGATAGTTTATTGACCAGCATTTTTTCCACGGGATAGACGGGTGTTAAGCAAGCAGAGCACATTTCCTTGGCAGGATACTGAAACTGAGATGACGAAAAGAAACGCAGTTCATACGGTACTTCGGGCACAAATTGGGAATTTGTCAATGTGATTTTTCTTTTTTTTTCCTCTTCTTAAAACACACAAAAAAGGATGAATTCAACTATGAAAAAGGGAGAAAATAACTAAGAAACTATAAGGAAGAGCTACTGAAATGACTGAGGAGTGAAGGGGGTTTCTGACTTAAAATAAAGCTGAATCGGATCAGTCCAGTTCCTTTTGAAAACCTCCCTTTAAAAGCTAATAAAGTTTTGATCTGTTGGTCTTGGCTGCAAGTAAAATGAAAAAAACTACTCCAGAATCTTTTAACATATACTTTTTTAATGTTGTAGAAAACGTAAGATTAAAAAATGACTGGTTTTGCTATATTGTTTAACCTGTACTAAATTGCAGTTTTAGATGAACAAACAATTTTTCCATTCCCAAAATGAAAAAACTTAATCTTTGTTAATTTAGTGAGACGGAGTAAGCCTGGAATGCTTGAGTGATCAATCAGAGAGCTTCAAACTGAGGGAATACTTTTTAAAAACAGTCATTTATTTGACATTTTATGTAACAGAACATACAAAGTTAACAATATGCTTAGCTGGTACACTTTATCCAATGATTATAGTATAAAATCTATAAGACAGATGTTTTTTTAAATTCTATTCAAAGTTAACATTTTTCTCATAAGATCAGTTCAGACCTAACATCAACATTCAATTAAAACACAGTTGGATAAATACACAGAAGAAATAATTGTGGTTTAATGGTTTAATGGACTGCGATCACAGGGGATGAGGGGCGTCTCTTCCTAGTGCTTTTCCTTAGATTGACAAAACGTTACAAAGACCGTCCCTTCCTGGTTGGAGCTGCGCCGAACTTTGTCTTCAAAGAGATGTCCCGGTCTCCTCGGCGAAGGGGGCGCCGCGGCCTCGTATGCCGCCGGACCGCCGACCACTTCAAACACGGCGGGCGCTTTACTGCCGGAGTGGTTGGTGACAAACGTGGAGGTGGTGGAGGACACGAAGACGTTCCCGAAGCCGTCGCTCTCCTCGTAGGTCTCGCTGATGGTCTTGGTGCCGATTATTCCCGCCGCCGGCTCCGGCACCGCCTTCACCTCCAGGTGGCTGACCTTGCGCTGGGGGCCCAGGCCATTTCTCGGGACCTCAGAAGCCTCCGGTTTGGGTTTTGGGTCTTGGTTGACGTGGTCGGGTTTGAACGTTGACATGGCCGGCTTTGGTTGTTCGGAGGGCTTCCTCGCAGAGTGGATGGAGATGAACGACGGGGAGGACTGAGAAGACTGCCGGATAAGTGGCTTGCTGCAGGCCTGTTTGGGCCCTTCTTTGGTGGGAAGGCTTCCACCCGAATCAGCCGTTCCTTTCACGCTCACCGATGTGTTTTTCCTCGACACAATACTGATCTTCCTGTTATTGACGGGTAGAAGATTTTGCTCGGATTTCAGCGACTCGTCAAACAGTCCCGACAAGCCTGCGATGTCAGCCTCAGATTTTAGATTGGACACAGAATAGAGAGCTTTCTTTATTGTTTCCTCGATGTCGAGAAGTTTAGATAATGTCTGCTCCTTTAGCTTCATGATGTCCTTGCTTGCCTTCTCCAGATCTTCAAACGCCATCTCGACTGAGGAGATGCTTTCCAGATCGTCGTCCTGAGCTTCTGCCTCGACTTTCTTTTCCTCTACTTTACTTTGCTTGGCATTTCTGCTTGGTTTAACCATCCAAGAGGGGACATTTACATATAAGGTGTTTGAGGGGCTGTCATCCACCGTGCAGGCCTCTCCCTCTATCTCCTCCACCTGAGACAGGACGCCTTTGAGTTCCTCTCGTTTCCTTAGATTTTCAAAGATTTCCATGGCCGCATTCATATTTCCTTTCATGATCTCATCCTTGTGGACTGACAGCCTTTGTCGCCTTTCATCCTCTGTCTCCCTGCCTTTCTTCTCTCTCATAACCACTTTATCCCCAGGGTCCTCTTCCTTCCGATGGGGGGCTTTTTGCTGGGACTGGCTCATCTCCACTGAACCGTAAGCCTGTGAGGTTTGGGTCTTGGGTGGGTTTTGATGGCATTTGCGTTGTTCCTCAGCGGTTTTGCCAGCTCCTCTGTTCTCGCTAACAGTACTGTTGATGACTTTGACCGTCTTTGGTCGCAGCGCTCCCCTGTCCAAAACCCCTCCGTCCTTTCTTTCGAAGTTCTGCAGCGCAGCCTGCAGACTCATGTTCATCTCCTGTTTCCCGTCCTCCGCATGGTTCTTCATGCACATCTGTATCTCCTCAGCTGCATTTATTTTCTGGATCACATTTCTCTCTATTTCCGTTTCTTTGCTGTGGGACTTTAGTACCAGGCGGTCGGATGTTGTCTCTGTGGAGGGTGCCATTTCATGTTTCTGCTTGGTTTCACCTTCGTTGGTTCGGGTTGAGTGTGTTTGACGGGAGCTCCCTTTACTGGCTTTTTGACAGGGTGCCATTTCTTGTCGTTTATCTGTTGAGTGTGCTGGAATCTGTGGGCTTCGTTTTGGAGGAGGCACTGCATTTGTCATGTTGTCTTCCAGGTGAGAGATGACTTTGGGAGCAGGGGTTAGTGAAATATTTGGTCCTTCCACAACAACAGATTTCATCCACTGGGGCTTCGGCGGTAAAGCCGGCTTCTGCTCCTTCGCTCTCTCATTCTTTTCAGGTGGTGGTGGTGGAGTAACTCTTTCAGAAGCGGCTGATTTAGACTTTCCATTTACTACAGGGCGGGGGGTAGGAGTCTGTGTTGTGATGGCTGGTTGTCCTTCACAGGTTACTGAAATTGAAGGAGATAATTTTGTATCAGACGGAGGCACAGACACCACAACACACTGATTGTGAACAGTCTTGCTCCTCCCTGAACAACCTTTGCTTGAATTCCTGTATATCATTGCAGCTTTATAGTCTCCTTTAGACACATTTACACTAGACTTCTCAAGAGATTCCAGAGCCGACTGCATGTTTCCCCTCACAATATTTTCTTTATCTAGGAACTTTTGCTCTGTCGCTGCACTCTGCAGAGATCTAATGGCTGCCTTCACATCTCCTCTTACAACTTCCTCTGCTTCATCTTCAGTTGTTTGGCCATTAAAACAGTGACCTATGTAAGACGGAGGGGAATCCTGGGCATGATTGCTGACTACAACTGCCCTTTGTTCACAAACCTCAAAGGAGGCATGGCTTCCCTGATCCTTCTCTGCAATACTGACCTTTGGATAAGTCCTGGCTTGCTGGCATCTGGAGGAGGACGAACACGCTGACTGTGCCACTGTTGAAGAGCTTTCCGCTTGTGCCGACGTGCTTATGTTGTATATCTTTCCGGGGATAATGACCTCCCGCTCCATGTGCATGCTTTGCTGCTTGGCCATTTCAAGTGACTTCTTAGCTGCTTTCACGTCCCCAGATACAATAACCTCTTTCTGAGACTGGTTTCCCTCTACAAAAGGATCCTGGGCTGACAGGTCCATGTCATAGATTGTTCCAGGTTTGACGATCTCCCGCTCCACACACATGCTTTGCTGCTTGGCGCGTTCTAATGACTCCAGAGTTGCCTTGATGTCACCGGGTACAATTTCTTCTTTCTCCACAGAGATAAGCGGCTTTACAGTGAGTTGCTGCATGGTTGATGTGATGTCTCCAGGGATTATTTCTTCCTTCTGCAAACAGCTATCAACACTGGCGGCGCAATCTGAACAAAAGACCCTTTTGGTGTTCCTCACATCCCCTGGCAAAACATCACAAATGGTCCTCTCCACCTGCTCCTTTTGCTGGCAGAGGCTTCTCTTTGCCTCCCTCACACCCCCCTCAATCGTTTCAATCGGCTCTTTGGCCACGAGGCCAAGATCAGCTTCACATTCAGAATCTTCGGCATGAAGGTTCTTCAAGTACTGCAGATCTCCTTTCTCGATGCAACTTTTGTACAAGTTCACGTTTCCCTTCTCGCTTTCATCCACTCTACAAAACGCTGACGCCCTCTGACTGTTGGCTGTGGCCAAGAGATTTCCAATAGTAGATTTAACATCCCCCTTCTCTGTAATAAGACTCTCCGTTTTGGTTTCACAGTGGCTGATAAGCGAATACACCAACATTTCTGCCTGTCCTTCCCCAGTTTCCTGCATTACGATTCCCTTTTTCATGTTCGCGTCATAAATCAGCGTCTCATCAATCGTCTGGGCGATGTTTCGTATTCTTTGATCGCTCTCTATGCTGATGTTTGCGGCTGACTCCAACACTGGAAGTTCCATTACTGTAGCGTTAAGTTTACCCGTTTCAGCTTCTCTCAGAAGAGTAACCTGAGGCTTGAGCGTTGGTTTGAGGAGGAGCTGCAGCATGATGTTCCGGATGTTGCCCTTAATCAAGTCCTCTTTCTGGATCTGCACACTCTCCTTGTTTTCATACAGATATTTGGCCATATTGACACTCCTGCTCTCAATTGCTTCTATTATAATGCCACTCGAGTGAATGACATCCATTTCATGTAAGCGCAACAGGGTGTCAGCCACACTGGTCGTAGTGATTTTGTCCAGGGGAGTGGTCTCAAAGAGCCAAGTTGTGCACTTCACGTCAGCTTTCGGTATCTCCTCAACACCTTGGACTGAGGTGTCTTCGTGCTCTTTGATCTTGTCCAGCTGCTGCGACTCAAACAGCCACGTGCAGCGTTTCACGTCTCCCTTTTGGCTGTCTTCCCTGTGGACTGTTTTCACGGGACTCTGCTCCTGAGGTTCCCCTCTCAGGCTGTCCATCGCCTGATTCTCGAAGAGCCAGGTGGAGGTCCGTACGTCTCCACGCTGGACATCGGTGACGCTGACCATCCTGACAAACTTGTCACATGACTGGCCTGACTCAAACATCTTTTTACTCTGCTGCACACTACTGCTTCCAAAGTCCTCCGTCACCCTGACATAGGGCTCATCTGGACTGGTGAAGGAGTCCAGAGGCTGCGTCTCAAACTTCCACCGGGCTGATTTCACATCCCCTTTCTTGACGTCTTCTTGGGTAACAGCTCGGATCACGTACACTTCGTTCTCCTCCTTAATTGCATCGAGGGGTTTTGTCTCAAACATCCACCTCGCTCCTCGTACGTCAGCGCTCATGACTTCTTCCTTTTTGACCGTTGTCACCTCGTGAAACTGGCCCTCTTTGTCTCTGATGGCGTACAGCGGCATGGACTCGAACATCATGGTACTCGACTTCACGTCCACGTTGCTCACAGGCTCCTCCACACAAGCCGGCCTCTCCTCCAGGGGTTCCTCGTGGATCTTGTCCAGTGAGGAGGTTTCAAATACGAACTTCTTGTTCTGCACGTCGCCGCTCTCGAGAACTTCGACTTCTTCCGTATTCGCATCAGCACAGTCCTTGTTGATCTGGTTCATGGGACAGTTCTCAAACATCCATGTGAACCTATGCACTGAGCCTTTTTCGATGTTGTCGTCCTGGTTCTGCTCCCCAGATGTCGCCACCAGTTCGGATCCTATTTCGTCGAGGGATTGGGACTCAAAGAGTTCTTTGACTCGTGAGACATCTCCAGACTGAAAGTCAACCTGACTGATGCATCTCAGATCTAGTTTGGAATCTGAATTCTTTCGAATTCGATCCAAGGTTTCTGTTTCGAAGAGGTGTTTTACAGTTTGGAAGGCAACTTCGGATTTGACAGGATCCTGGATGGTGCTGCATAGCTTCAAATTGTAGGGCTCAGATTCTTTGATGCTCTCCAAGGGTTGGGACTCAAACAGCCAAGTGATGGACTTAACATTGGTGCTGTCAATGGAGTCTTTATCTTTTGGTTTTTCTGACTTGTCATACAAGATGTCCATTGGTTTTGTCTCAAACAGCCATTTACAGGTCTTGACGTCCCCTTTACAGGGCTCTTCTTCCGTAGAAGGAGTTTGCTCTGTCTGATTAAACTTGCCATGGATCCCGTCTATTGTCTGGGTTTCAAAAAGCCATTTTGCCATCTTGACATCACCTGCGCTGTCCTCCTGTCTGGTGATTCCCTTGATGACCTCAACACTTACGTTTCTCTCTACCAGCTGATCTAAAGGCTTGGTCTCAAACATCCACTTATAGTTTTTTACTTTTCCTTTGATGGACTCCTCTCGGCTGACCGTTGTGACCTCATGGAGGCTTCCAGAGCTGTCCTTAATAGCATATAAAGGAGATGTCTCGAACATCTCTTTGTTAGCTTTAACATTTCCACCCTCCACAGTAATCTTCTTTTCAGAAATCGCCTCCTCAGACTGAGCAATTTTGCTCAAAGGAATGGTTTCAAAAAGTTGTTTGAATCCCTTGACGTCCCCTTTTTCGATCTCTTGCTCCTTGAAGAAGCTAGTCTTGTCAATAATGCTGCTCTCAAATATTTGTTTTTTCCCCTTTACTGCGCCTTGTTCTTCGGACGAGAGCGTTATTTTCTGCAGGCGCCCGACTTCACAGCTATCACTCAGCGCGTCCATTGGCTGAGTTTCAAACAGCCACAGAGAAGTCTTGACATCTCCCCCTATTATCGCCTCCTTTTCCGGAGACTGTTCCGCAGCATCTCCTTTTAGAGTTGCCAACGGTTGCGTCTCAAAGAGCTTTCTTTTGTTGATGACATCTGCCTCTCCGGTGTAGTCAGGCACGCTTCCTTCAAACCTGTCTACTCCCAGAGCCTCTTGAATGGCATCGAATGACTGAGTTTCAAACATCCACCTCTTTTTGTCGAAGCCTCCTCCGTGCCCCTCCTCAAGAGATATTCCACGTATTATTTTCACTCCATCACTTCCCTTATTAATCAGATCAAGAGGCTGAGTTTCAAAAAGCCATCGGGCAGTGCTGGTTTTGCCAATGCTGATTTCCTCCCTGCATATGGATTTGATCTCGTGGATATTACCGCTATTATCTCTGATGGCACAGCCGGGTTCGGTCTGGAAAAGTTTCACAGTCGTCTGGACATCTCCCTTTAGCTCCTGAAGCTCAGATTTCAATTTCAGGAAGCTATAGTCTTCAATGGAGTTACAACGTCCCAAGTCACTCAGCGGCTTCGACTCGAACAGCAGCCGATTCCCTCTGACGTCGCCCGTCTGGATAGGTTCTTTAAGGACTGCCTCGACAAGTTCCCCCTCCTCGCTCTTGGACTTATTGAGGGAATCCAGTGGCTGAGTCTCAAACAACCACATGGATGTTCTCACATCCCCTCTGACAGAGGTCTGTCTTTTAGTAGACCTGCACTGGGTGCTGTCGATCTGCTCAAACATGGAGGAGGTGCTTCTGACATCTCCGCCCTGTAACTCCTCATCATCCAGCAGCTTTTTGGTTCCATGAGGATCTCCAATATTGTCCAGAGTCCAGTTCTCGAAGATCCACCTCATGGACTGCACCTCACACTGATAGGCTGCGTCTCCGGCTTGAGAGCTCTCAGCCTGCACGGCTTTCAATATCTCGTCATCCACCGCATCATCCAGACTGGCCCGTAGGTCGGGGTGGATGTGTTTGAAGAGCCTCTTCAGCTCACTCTTCTGCCGTTGCTGGTAGAACGTGGAGAAGGTTTCTTTAGGCGGCGGCACAGGGAGGCTAGTCAGTGCCACTGATCCTTCATAGTCAAGGGGCCTTGGTGGTACAGGGGGGGGTGGAGGGAGGGGCAAGTCGTCCTCATCATATGGCGGTTGTGAAACTGTGATTTTGCTGGCTGCCTCAGCCATCTTGAAACAAAAAACAAACAAAAAAAAAACAGACAGGAGTGACGGTATAAGGATCTGCTCATCAAAAACAGGGTCAATTGGCAAAAAATTAGAGGCATGCATGTCAAAAAAGAGCGTGAGCTTTACCTTGCTCTGTGCCTGTGTGTTGTTTTTTCACCGCAAACCATCCTCTGACACGCCATGTTAACAAAACACTTCACAGCTGTTAGTATGCAGACGACACTCACTGTATGCTCAGAGAGGGGCCAAACAATCAGGACCGCACCTTGATCCCAGTTTCACATTCCAGCATTTGATCCAGTTAAACGCTGAAGCAGCCACGTAATTCATCAGAGAACTTATTTTTTTGTTTGAAGTATTTTTGTAGGTACTTGTTCTGTATCGAATAGTGTCTTTTTAAATGATCGGATGCACAAGGGATAAATATTGTGTAGTCAATGCATGCATTTTTTTGACCATCCACTAGAGACCCTGTGGATTCCTTCTAACCCAAATCATGTTGAAGTTGTGACTGTTATCAGGCAGGACTGCAACACAAATGTTATCATGGAATAACCCTACCTCCCCCCCAATCTGTGATTGCAATTTAATTCAGCTCAAGAGTGATGGGGGGGGGGGAAGAGAGACATCATTGTGGACATCATTGAGGCATTAAGTCCCACACCGTTAAGTCATCATGTCACAACAGAAGAAGAGGTGTCATCAGTCATGTGACTTAAGTTGAGCTGTATTTCTTAAAATTCCAATACGTATTTAAATGACAAAAATATGTATTTTATGAGAGATGGTGTCTTCCATCCTTTTGTTTAGTTGTATTTTCTCCTAAAACCCTTAGAAATGTCTCTAGTATGATTTTCAATCTCAACAGGTTAGATTGTTCGGAGTGTTCTGCCTCTCTTCAAAAAGATGTACTTATAGAAAAAATTGCCTCTTCTATATTGATTTTATAATTCCTTTGGACTCTTGTTTAACACCTCATGTGAGCCAAGTCTGCAAACACTGCACACATTGATAGAACACCGCATTCCTTTGTTAGATCTACTAAACGAACTTCACGGTACCTTGTTGTTTTTAGTTCTTGTTCTTGGAGTTCCGATGATTTCCTATTAAAAAACAGAAACAAATGGGGGTCAAAGTTTGATTTGGACAACGTGTAATACATATTTTCTTCACATCCAATTGTCCCACACACATTTATAGAGAACTGGAGATCTGCTTTCAAACGTGGAGTGGCTTCATTGTGTCGGGGCACAGTGGTTGCACCCTGCTAAAACCCTCAATCTCTGTGTGTGGGGAGGAATGAAAAGTATTTCAGGAACTCACGGGCTGTTTTGGGCCTCCTGTGGAGTCAATGGCCGCCGCTCTTGACAGATAGAGAGCTGATCGGTCTCTCACTGTGGAGGAAGTGGATATCCTGTCTCTGGACGGTCTGGTCAGAGTGTCCCCTTTGTTTAACGATGGACTATATTTGTCGTCTGGAAAAGAAAGGAGAAGAGAACTATTTTAATTTGACCTCCATCTTACAGAAAATATGTATTATATACATTATAAGACAACTGCAAAGTTAAGAGTATAGGGAAGGGCAGGCTATTTTCATTTTAGATTTGATAACAGACACTTGTAAAGGAAGGATATGATTGTATCCTAAAATAAGGCTAACAGATTGTGTCTAGTGTCAGCCGCAGGTTGAATGATAACAGCATGGCTGTGTATTTTTAGTTGCTGCAAGTGGATGTATTTATACTTCATCATGGTTGCTTCAACACTTTTGCATCTTGCATGAATAGATTAAACTATGCTTAATCTTTACGAAAAAAAGAGAACATAATAGACAGGCTAGCTCCTGAAGGCTTTGATCCTGAGGGCCAACAAGGTAACCGGGCCCACACCAGGCTGCATGCCACGGGCTGACCATGACGCCCAGCAGGAAAAGAAAACAGCAACTGCTAGCTCAGCTGGAGTGACACCGATTGTGTGCGCATTGTTTTTATGAGCTCTGTGCCACCGAACCGTCAACACCTGACCAGAGGAATGTGACCGCCTGACCCGGTATAAAACATGGAAATGATGACGCGATCCGCATTTTTAAACTCGTTTCGGTTTGTTTTGTGCTCAAAAACATATGTTCTCAGTTTGTATTGTGTTAAATGAAAAAATAAACAATAATTCAAAATGGGTATATTGCACATATTTTAAATGCTCCCCCAAAAAAGATGTCATGAACGTTGTTGTTGGTACTGTAGGTTCAACAGTCCGGTATGTTGTCCAGACCATCCATCTGGAACTAATAGCCAGATTTAATTGAACCTCCCCTTTTCGCACACTAAGCCCTCGTGGGACAAAAGCACTGACCAGCGAGCTGGCGCCTCTCACGAGTCTGGATTTAAAGCATTTTCATAGATGGGTGAGCAGACAGAATGAGGCAACCGAGGGCCCTGCGTGTTTTGTTGAAGCCCTCACCCGCTAATGCTAAACTGAGAGGTCCCTCCTCACCCTCGTCCTCACACACGCCTATCTGCTTAAGCACTGATTTGTGTAACCCAGATTTTTTTTTTAAAGAAAAGACAAAAAGATCTAATGTTATTTGACTTTTGGTAGCCTAGCTGCTTGTTTTCAGAGGTTCCCACTCTTCAGGGGAACGTCCTGCTGACAGCTCTTTGATCTGGGTTAATTCTCCAGGAATGACGAGGAGCTATTAGCGGCGCGGCGATGGGCGGGCGTTTTTAGCTGGCAGCTGTGCGAATGGCGGTGAAATGCGGTTGGTATTTTGTTCCTCGCCACCTCCACCGCCATCAGCTGTTGCCGATTGTGGCCACATTCACAGACTGTAAAGAAAACCAGACGGAACACACCTCTGTGTGCTACACCCAACAATAACAGCCACGTTTTACAGTTCCGGATGCTTTCATGACAGAAATACTAGTCCTTCTTTTTAGGAATCATCACTCTGATGAGTGACGGATGTTGATTGAGCTTTTTAACCTCCCGGTCAGCATTTATCAATAAGATATGGTAATAAAAATGTAAAACACGTAATGACGAACAACTTGCTTAATAAATATACCGGTACCTCTGTTCATCAATCCTTCCGCCCATACATATCAATAGTTAATTAAACATCTTTCATAGTTAACAATTTCATCCCTTCAAAACTGGCATAATTTTAAACCACACGTTTTGAAATCTTTATCTCTCGTACGAGGCGGATTTCAAAAACCGTCATTTCACACCCTCCTATAACTTTCCGTATTCGAACAGATCTGAAGCGGACTTACTAAAACGCGGTCCGGCGTTGTTCTGTCAGTGTCCCCGTCCCGTTTTTCAACAGACTCTGGAGATCCCAGTGATGAGTGCCTCAGCCTGTCTCCTCTCTTCCAGCTCGTGGGGACTGAACTCTTTCTAGTGCTGTGGCCTCAGTGACAGCTGATTTTTATCTGGGCCCTCCGTCCAAGAGGAGGACCCTGGCTATTTTGGGATGGTGGGCTGGCTGCTGCTAAAGGCCTGAGTCAATTACCTCTGTTGGTCACCAAAGCACTGGGACACCGGCCACCCCCCCCTTTCCCACAGCTACATTGTCACCCACTAAAACGGGCGCTGGGTGGGACCAGCGGGGTGTCAATGGTCACTCTGTCATAACGTAACACCCCGGAGGATTTGGACAATGGGCTCAGGCTGGAAAGGCGTGCGTGTGTGTTACATGTATTCCTCTGTCTTTGCGCTGTCTTTGTCTCAGCGGCTGAAATGAAGAACACCTCGGCGACACGTCTCGCTTTTGGAAGCTATCCGGTGTCCGTGGATGACCACTCACACCCCTGTCATTCCTCCACTCAACGCGAAAACATCACAGGGTCACTGCATCTGAACGCTGCAGCCATATGTGTCCCAGGACTCTGTGAGGGATGACTCAGAAGACTGAGATCTGAGTCATGATCGGGCCAGTAGCGACAGCCTCACTGCTATCTTAAGCACATGTGCCGGACGCATAGCTATGCTTTTACACCGCTTCCTCCTCGTCTGTATTTAGCCTCTACCTTCCCCACGAAACAGCACATGGGTTACTGATCTCCAAACCCTTGGCACGGCAAACCCCTTCAAATAATACAGACTTTGATTCGGGCATGTTTGCTCTCTGGGAACTTCACATAGAATCGTCTGATCTGCTGGATATTTGTGGGAACGTTTCAGCACTGTTGTCAGACAGAAGCGGACACATGATTTGTCTTTTTAAGCATGGACAGCTGTTACGAGCCGTGAAGCCAAAATATGCCCATAAATCACAGCTTTGAGTGGCCGCAAGCGCCGAGCCCATCTGCTGTCTTAGATGTCTGTGGGCACAAACATGAAATCAAATCCCTCTGCTCACCGTGAGTGTGTCTGGACGCTCTGTCGAAACCCGCCGGGAGTCCATTCATGACATTTCGTCCATCCACTTGTGCTGTTCTCTGTGGATCAACAGATATTTAGTTGTCAGGTGGGCATTTTCTGGAGGTTTGTGTATTTGGTTTCTCGATAAGAATGTGATGAGAAAACAAAATCTCTGTATAAACTGATGAGTTTAGATCCAACCTTTCCTCTCTCTCAGGGCTCAATAATAATTCTCAAAACTTGCTGAACATCTTTTAAAGTTTTAAAAGGAACGTGGGTTTCTTCCCATTCAGTTACAGACCAATTCTGGTTTGCCATTCTAATGAGAATTTGAATTTTTCTTCATCAACCCATTTTGAACTAAACTGTGATTCATTTTAGTATAAAAAGGCACAGAGGGATTAACCAGTTGTGTCTACATAACATAATTAGCTGGTCTATCTCAGCATGGCGTGCAAGATCAGAGACTACTGAGTTCGAAAGATAAAAGAAAAAAGGAAAAGTGACCGATCTACTAAATATATACAGCAGGAGAACATTGTTTCAAAGAAATAGGAACAAATTCAGCCAAGACCTGATATAAAAGGAGAAAGATGTAGCCAATTCGTAGATGGGTCAATTCGGTTGACCCATCTACTAGGTCAGGATTAAGAAGCCTGGAGAACTACCCCTGAAGAATAAGTGAAGAAATGACGGAAAGTGAGAGTGTGCTTAAAAGGCTTTAGCCTGGGTTAAAGAAAAGAGTTGAATATACTAATAACTGACTTTCAAGATGGTATGAACTCTTTTGTTACTGTATTTCTAATGATATTTAGTATTTTCTTGACTATTTCTATTAAAATGAACAATGTCTTAAGACCTTTGCACACTTCCTTACCATAATTCTCAATCTATTTAAAAAGAAAATCAGGATATTTGATGACACCTTGCACACGCAGTACACCAGCAAACAGGCCCGATGCCAAACCGAACAATAGCAAAGATCAGTCTTTATATAATGCTGAACAAACTACTCGGGTTCCCTGGTGTGCTGGGCTACCGTGTTCTTTAGCACGGTCTGATTGGAAACAGTCCTGAGTGCTTGGGCTCACCTGAACTGGCGCGTCCCTCGGGGGAGCGTTGTGGCCTCTCCTGTCCTGCAGAGGGCGCTCTCTCCCCGTTTTCCTGCCGTCTGTGGACTCAGTGCTGAGCTGAGGGCTGCTGCTGGAGTCCTGCTGCAGGGCGGCC
This sequence comes from Menidia menidia, assembly GCA_907169785.1. Classification (NCBI taxonomy): domain Eukaryota; kingdom Metazoa; phylum Chordata; class Actinopteri; order Atheriniformes; family Atherinopsidae; genus Menidia; species Menidia menidia. The sequence continues at coordinate 15,635,070 of CAJRST010007779.1, read as the reverse complement.
TTAGACTCGAACAGGGCGCACAGAGCCCTGGTGCCAGGGGTCTCTTTCTGGGGGAGGAAGTCCATGGAGCGGCTCCTGGACAGAGTACCGCTTCTTCCTGATGTCCAGAGCGGGGCGAGCCCCCCGCTGTCCGGCCTCGGTGGGCGACCGTCCACACAGCTTCCAGAGGCCTGGAGACAACAGATGTTTTTCTCTCCCTGTTTCTCTTGGTGTTGACATTCATCAAATTAGAGTGGTGCGATAATTACCTTGAGGTTTTGCTCAGCTCTTTTAGAGCTTCTCAGGTCGGCACAACTTTGGTAACTGTCAGAAGCAGAATGATTGCCAAATGTGAGGATGGGTGCATTTACCTCAAATGTATCTACGTATGTGTGTTTACATGAATTCTGCCAGAAACAACTTACTGCTGAACCAACTGAGAGACAGACTTTCTGTTCCAGCTTGTTGAAGCCGGCATGACCCATGACCTCTCCTGAGACCCAGACAGGGTCCTCAGGGACTGAGTCCTTCTCAAGCCAAACGGCTCCATTGTAGTGCTTTTAACAGTCTACTATAAGGAAAGATTCGTACCATTAAAATCACATGATATTAAACTTCTTCCTGTCCACCAAATCTACTGTTTAAACACAGCACACATTTGGAGCCGAGCATTTCAAAGCAACAAACACTTACTATCTAATTTATCATTCAAACTTAGATTTAAAACATTCAAAAACATAATCCCTTAGTTGGGCTTTAAGTGTCCGTGGAGTTATTTTATAACAGGTCGTAACACCAACAGTCATATGACCCTGTTAATGTTTATGAACTCCAGAGAAAATCCAAGAGTATTCGTCGCTATGAGTGTGCCTCTGCAGAATAAACGATACATTATCATTAAAGCTCATTCACTGATTATAAAAGAAGAAACTGCAAAGAGGAAATTGCATTTTCCAAAAGCCAGTCCACACGTTTTCCTATTCAAAGAGAAATACGTCTTTTCATTTGCATTCTGTAAAAGTCAGATAAAAGATACACAATTACAGAAGAATTAAGTTAGAACCTTTTCTACAATGTCCTTTTAAATACAGTGCTGTTTTCTCTCATGCACAAAAACTGAATCACAGCTGCTTACCTGAGGAGAAGAAGGAATCACCTGTGCATCCCTGTCGTTCTGCTTTACTTGTGGTTTTGGAGCATCTCTCACGAGACACAGCAATTTGTAGTGGCCAAAGTCCTTCAACAACTTGTGATCCGAGCTCTCCGGATATGGCATTTACCACTGTAACATCACTTGAGAAACTGGTCTTATAAAGAGCAATAAAACACAAGATAGTGACTTAAATAAACATTTTAAAAGCAACTACTGTATGCACATATTAACATCTTGATGTACCAAATTTATTATATGTGTAAAGCATATACAGCATATACAATCTATTTATATATCCATGCAAGTGTACAATTAGAAGTGCCCAGAGTTTTGAAACACAGCATTTAAGCAGTCAGAAACCAGAGTGCAGTCCAGTGAGTCTGAGTCTTTGACAGCTGGTCTAAACAGATGCTGCCATTTTGAAATGCCTGGCATTGCTGCTCTCCAACTGTGTCTCATGCCAAAGCTCAGAGCAGCAGCACGTTATCTGCTAAACACGCATACCTGCTCATACGCGGCTGCAGCAGGAGTAACCCCTCATTCATAATGCACACCGGTGCTCGTCGACACGCTGAAACACATGGCGCCGTGTGAAGACGATCCAGACCTTTTTCGGACACAGAACCGACCAAAACACCAGGAACCCTGGCATCCCGTGGAAGTCGGCGTACCGTCCACTGGTTCCCAAAGGGAGCGACTGCACTTCCACTCATGTGTTGGCACATTGACCTTTATATCTTGCAAGCAGCAAGTCATAAAATTTCAATTATCTCATTGTTTTTAGTGCAACCAAACGATTGCACCTATTAAAACGCTCTGACATTTAATCTCTGCACGCTGAAGCATTGAGCAGTAAATCAGAAAGATTTCTTTTTAGGAGGTTAAGGTTAACAAACATGAAACAAGTTAAAATGTCAAATATTTCTTTCACAGGATAGGAACAGGAGGAATGACAGTGCTAATGTTTCTGTACAGTAGCCACTGAATGCGAACACTCCCGGTCAACCTCTGTGTTCACCTGTATTTTATTCTTTACCGTATCAACAGTAAAAGCAGGTATCCGGTCTGGCTATGGGAAACTTATTTGTTGTGGCATTTAAAAAGGAGAAGCTGGAAAGAAGAAGTTGTGATTTGCATTTTCAAACTTGAAGCCTAATCTTGATTCTTTTAAAGTGCTTGAAGGCAGTTGCTCCTCTTTTGTGCAACGCCACTGGATCTGTGGTCATCTGCGGTTCAACTTTTAATGAACTTTTAACAACACTTTCAGACCAAACAGGTCAAAGTTTAAAGGTTATCAGGAGAGGGGGGGGGGCTTTTTGAATCTGCAAGAGCTTCTTTTTTCTGGTTGCATTCATACTACATTTTCTGTATGCATGACAAACAGCTACACTGCCTCATTTCTTGCAAAAGTCAATTTGGACTCTTGCAAATAGACAATTCAATTGTCTATTTTCAAGACATTCATGTGTTTGGAGGAGAATGGAGAGAACCAGCGCACATGCTGGGAGAACATCCACACAACATATGGCCCTTTTATAGCAACTGTAGCAGATCTGCCATGGGGGGGGATTTATGCATCATCTTGGCCAATGAATTAAAAAAAAAAGAGAGAAGACTTTTTTGTTTTCAATCCTTCGCATGATTGCGTCACCTACTAACCAGGAGATGGTGCCAGAGGAACATGGCTCCACCCATAATAAATGTGGTTTAAAGGCATTCCGTCCTGCTTGTTGACAGAACAATGTTGTGTTTCCTTTCCATTTTTTTCTGTCTTTTCTTTTTCCTTTATATTGCAATGTGCATTTTTACCTGTCACACCTGTTAAGGCCATGCACACACAACACAAAACACTCAACAGCAAGATAAGAAACACCGGGCTTTTAACACCATCCCAGGAAGATGAGAGGCCCATCCTAAGCCTAACAGTTGTGTTGTCGGCTTCTTACACATGTGTTTTGCCAGCTGCAGTGAAAGGGGAGAGAGGGGGAGTGGGGATCCACACAGGACTCGCCCACACGCGTTCGGCTTCGGCACAGAGCAGTCAAAACTGGGTTCAACAGCTGAGATCGGAGCCGGTCTCCTTCCTCCCGCTGCTGCCTGCTCCTGCGAGAAAAAAAAAAAAAAAAAAAAAACTCACATGGAACCACATGTGACAGCCGCCACCGACAGCACGGCCCGCTGTGCTGGGACTGGAGGGGCTCAGGAGCTCCCAGCCAGGGGCCGATGGCCGGACCCAGTCAGCCAAGAAGACATGACAACACACACACACACACACACACACACGTTACGCACTGGTAGAGATGCCACGGCTCAGACATTAAGACGTGAATCTCTGCCTGCCGATGCGTTTCACTTGAATATCCCCGTGCAAAAAACGGCCCGTGCCCCTATGCGGCCTCGCACAGGCCGGCTTGTTAGTTTAGAAGAAAAGGTCACCACAGCTCTCTGCTGACAAGAGGCGCATTGTGCAAGCAGGGAACGTCGGAACCCAGCCGCGCATCTGCCGTGGAAGCCTGAGTCGCTCACATGCAGCTGCAGATAAGATCACTTCTGTTGGAAGTCGTACTCGTGTAACCCACTTTGTGCAGCTGTACGCGGGCTGGGTTTTGTAGCGTTTGTGAAAAATGGAGTGTTTCACGTTTACGAGGGAGTCGAGACGCTTTGCTTGATTCTGTACGTTTCCCTTTCTTGGATGACTTTTAAAACGCTTGACGTGTTGCTCAGAGAGCAGTCCCTGGGCTTTGAAAGGTTGTAGCCCGTCTTGATTCTGCCAGAGAAATGATACACCTGGCACGGGTCCAGACTGTGGCATTACAGACACACAGGAAGCTCTCCAGTGTCAGCTCCTCCGAGGTGATGCCGCAGACAAAAGAACGGCAGTTGTCACTTTAGGTGTCAGCAAGTGGGGGATTTCATCGACTTCTTTTTAATTTAATGACACTGAAGGTTGAGTAGGAGTTGGTTTAAATGCAGCGGAACAGCAACAATATCACCTGCTCAGATTATTTCCGTCGTGTTTAGAGGAGTTCCGAATATTTTGGAGTCTGAGTCCCAAGAGGTCCCAGCTGCTGGTAAGTGGAGCTACGATCCAAATGAGCAACTGGGGAAGTTTAACAGAACAAGTCAAAGCAAGAAAGATTCACCAGCAGAGCCCAAGTTTTTACGATTAATGCTCAGGTTTTCTTTTTGTCCTTAAATTGATAGAAATAAAGACAGTTATCAGTGTGAACGACTTAGTTCTGCGTTAGTGAACTCTTAACTACCTTTCATATCTTAACTGTATGCGCTGTTGATGCCACCAAATCTAATTTTTTGTGATCTTCTCTGTATTCAGAGTACTTTTTTACAATGTGTTAATTCTCACACGAGAACACAGTGTGAGTGTGTGTGGGCGTTTGTCTGTGTGTGGCCCTGTGACGGGTCGTCAGTCTGTGGGCTATTTAACCGGATATGCAGCAGATCTTTCTGGGAGTTGGACTCAACCCAGAAGGTGTCGATGCTCCACGAGACTGAACTAAGGAGCTTAAAAGGCCCAGAGGACAGAAAAGAACTGGCATAAATATGAGCAAACCCTGAGCCGTGAAATAGGGGACTAATGACTTCAAAGATGCTAACTGTTGATGATGAGGAAGGCAAACACGCTGCTGCTGACAAAAAGAAGTGTAATGACTCATTGTCTGGCCCCGAAAATAGAAACACCGGAGCTATATTGCTATATTTGCCCTTGTGACCATGGTGACGACTGTCTAAATATGACATCAGAGGCTATGCATAAACTTATGAGGGGAGAGGAGAAGGCTATCTATCTATCTATCTATCTATCTATCTATCTATCTATCTATCTA